>CM062805.1:290746079-291235674 GCA_031772625.1 Pinus tabuliformis
TTATCATTTTTAAGGCACAAGGATCATAACATTTTGTGTTAGAGCCCCTAATCCTAGGGTTTGTTGCTTAAAATAGGGAATTGTGGCATTTTTCTATATTTTTTTTCTTGGGAGGCTTCACACGTTGAAACCTGGAGAATATTAAGAAGAAATTCCTAAAATATCCTTTATAACACATGAATGTCATTATGATTTTTTGGTTATGCCATTTGAACTTACAAATGCACCTTCAACATTTCAAATCTTGATGAATTCTATTTTGAAACCCTTCTATATACATAATTTGCTAGTCTTTTTTTTTATGACATACTAATTTACAACAAATCTTGGGAAGAGCATGTACAACATGTTCATAGGGTCTTGCATTATTGGAATAGAAACAACTATATGTAAAACCTTCCAAGTGTTACTTTGGGGTTCAACAAATGGAGTATTTGGGTCATATTGTATCACATGATGTTGTCAACGTGGATCCTAACAAAATCAAAGCTTTGAGGGAATGGCCTATCCCCAATACCTTGAAGAAACTCAGCGAATTCTTAGGATAAATGGGGTATTACCAAAAACTTGTTAAGAATTATGATCACATAGTAGCATCTCTAACAAAATTATTGAAGAATGAAATATTTCCTTGGACTAAAGAAGAAACCAAATCATTTGAAGAACTTAAAGATGCTATGTGTACAACTATCGTCTTTGCAACACCTGACTTCACAAAATGATTCATTATGGAGTGTGATGCCTCAGACCATGGCATTGGTGAATTTTTTATGCAAAAAGGAAGGTTTATTACCTTTGAAATAAGTGAACTTAAAGGAAAGAACTTACTCAAACCCATGCATGAAAAAGTAATGTTGGGTATACTACATGCAATTAAGAAATGGCATACATATATAATAGGAAGACACTTCAAATTAAAAATAGATCATGATAGTCTAAAGTACTTCTTGGAGCAAATAACATCTTCAAAAGAAGAATGAAAATGGGTCACAAAGATGTTGGGTTATAACTTGTAAATTATCTACAAAAAGAGAAAACAAAATATTGTGGCATGTTAGACACGTAATCCTCAAAGATTGTGTGAAATATGTAAATAGCGTAAATAGAGTAAATAGAGTAATTTGAATAGACCTTGGAATTGGAATCCCAAAGGTCACAACTATGATGTATATAATGATCTTAAAATTAACAAAGTTATTTGGCTCAACATAGGATCAAAGGTCATGGTGACAATAGGATATAATTAGATGAGAGGCAAATGGATTTCCCAAAACCTAGTAAGGCAAGTGACGTAGTGAGGATAACCCAAACCCGACACAAGATACAAATAAGTATCATGTTGAAGAGCAACATACTACCTTTTATACAAAATACAAGATATATGTTTCATTCCATTTTTCCCCACTATTTCTAGAGAGTACCTCTTTATTTTTAATCTCAAGCTTGAAGAGGATACCATATGCTTTTCGTATAAGTTCATCCTTTGGATGAATCCATCCTAGTATTTTTAATGAGCCATAGGAATGAGTAGCTCGGTCTCATCATGGTGACAAGTCCTTCGCCATTTTAGTTTTATGAGTCTGATGGAGGGGTAAATCGATGTCTTTTTCATGTTTAGCGAGTTTGGAAAAGAGGAAAAAATGAAACTCCAGATGTCTCGTTTCGTAGATAGTCTCTTAAGTCCAAAAAGGTAGGAAAAAATACTCAAGAGTACCTCTTAGCCATGTTCAAATAAGGTATTCCTTTTTCGTAACTAGTTTATCTCAGTCTGGAAAAGGGTTAAAATTATACTGAGTATATGTCTTTTCATTTACTTTTAAGAGTTCGAAAAGACAAGTGCTCGACAATCTTTTCATATTTCGAGAGTAAAAAAAGAGCTGAAAGATGACTCCAAGGGGGTTCCTTTTTCATTTATTTTTTACGAGTCCGAAAAAGTGATAAAATAAAACTCAATAGTTCATCCAAAATTAATTATTGTCGCCAATTAGTAATAATTTGTTGCTACATATGTGAACAAATGTTACCTGGTTCAAGAAAAATATACAAATATAGGAAAAATATGCCCTAAATGGTAAAAAAACTTTAAACAAATTATACAAACTCCGAAAGTAAAAATAAAATTACCATTTGTCATTTTGTCAATTGGAGAGCACATTTTTCCCTAAACTCCCCCTATCTTCAGGCAAGGAGTGTGATTGATCCAGGGCACCATTTAGTGAACTGTCTATCACATATAATATATGTGTCATTCCTCTACAATTCAATAGTAATTTAACCCATAGAATAAGTAGCTAGGAGGGTCTGAAGAAAAATTGAGTCGAGGTCAGATAGTGCAAAGTTTACCCATTAGGATCACACTACCCTATCTGAGCTTAATGGTTCCATCGCACTAGAAGTGTGAAAAAAATTAGAGACGGACACGCTAACAGCGTGAAGTAGAATTTTTCAATAGATCTCCAAAATTACTAGTTGTTTTGCAAATTTTCCTCCATGAAATCTAATTAAAACCTTGTGCAATGATGTTTTAAAGGTTATTTGTTGGAAAAAATGGCTATTGAGTGGAAAGAAAGAGGTCATGAAGCGAAAGATCATCAAGCATCATAGGATCCTAATTGCATAAGGGCTCTTTGTGAATACGGATTGCTTAAATTATTTCGTACCCCTGGGATCAGAACCCAAGTGGAGTTATTGCAATACTTGGTAGGATGGTGGGATGTAGACCGTCAGATGTTTATAATAGGGGACCAAGAGCTTGACATAGAAGTTGAAGACATATACTTCATCACTATTTTTTCCAAGAGAGGACAATGAGTTCAATTGTTTGGTCCTCGTGCTGCAGGAGAAAGCACTGACATGCTAACAGATGTACATTTCCATGGTTCCCGCAAGACAAAAAGGGAGAAGATAGACATCAAGACTGTCACAAATATTCCACTAAGAAAAATTATATATGTTATGGCTCGAGTAGCCAGGGTCCAAGCTCTGCATGAGGTGAGAAAATCCCACTTTCAATATGCAGTGGATTTCCTCAGTCTGACCGTGTTCAACTGGAGTGAAGGACTACTGGTCAATATGAAAGACCAGCTCACCAAGTGCAAGACAGGTAAACTCAAAAAATTTGGCTATGGATCAATTTTGGTGATGTTCTTTTCAGAGCGTTTTTCGTTGTTCAGATATCAGTGGGTGGAGGTATAAACTCTTGGACCTAGGGATCCACGTTTACTATGGTGGGGAGAGTTGATGCCTCATCATGGAGGTGGGCAACAAATTTCCTTTCCACCTACGTTCTTTGTATGGCTACGTCAACAACTCATCATGGTGGATGATTGGGCCTATGTTGGGACAGATTTCTGAGGAGATCCCAATCTCCCACTGCCACTTAGAGCACAATGGAATGACTCAGGTAAATAATTGTTTTTTAAGTTTTTCAAAATTTTTAATGTTTTTTAATTATGTGAACCAAAATTGCGACCTGTGATATTTTGCAGATGTGGGACCAGAGAGCCCTCCAGGGATTTCTCCAATAGAAAGGAGGGCGGCATGACATCTCAAGGATGCACCATATGTCGAAGGTGTTGATCTTATGGTGGAGGTGGAGCACAAACTGGAGGCCTTGACTAGAGGCATTCTATATTATGATAATATTGATGAGGTGCCACTTCAGTATCAAAGGCATACCACGGGGGTATCAGCTAGACTATTTCGGTTGTCGGGCTGAGTTGTTAGGGATATATCATGTTATCATGAGCATCATGTGGGTGGATAGACATGTCTCTAGTCTTAGCTTTTTTCACTTATGTAAGCTCGAGAAGCCATGTGTCTCAGAACAAAAAATTTGATTTTTGATGTAAAAAACATTTTGCAAACTCTATATGGCAATCTATATATACATGTTTTACCTTATGTACCTAATGTTCCTATTGTATCATGGTTTTTCTTTTTACATATGTTGCAAATTTCGATCTAAAACATGGTTAGATAATGCATATGCTAATGTGTTTAGATGTCTTGGAATGTGTTGATATGTTATGTAATAAAAATTTATTTCCAAGAGATGAACACGCAAAATACATTCTTAAAAATGTGATGGTTTCTTACAGAATAATGCATGTTTAATTGTAATATAATGAGTTGCGAATCAATTTTAACAACTAATGCTCTAATACCAAGAGCAATAACTTCCAAAAATAGTTCTATGACTACACTATATTCATCTATATTTTCAGTTGTGTGTCCTGAACATATACCTTGTGAACTCACTAACTCATCATTGGGAGCAAAGAGTGCCCACATAGCGGAAGATAGATTTTGCGTACCATGACAGGCGCCATCAGCAAAACTAACATAAGGAAGAGGGTTCGTCGACATCTACAAACCAAGTGGAACACACAGTAAGTGGGGGAAAACATCTTTGCAGAAATGAAAACAATCACACCAAAAGACAGCACACTAATGAAACACACACTAATGTACAAAGTATCTACGCAAGATTAACCATAATACTTTTTTAGGTAGAGCCCATTGCGGGGCTTAGACAACTGATTTCCATCATAATCAATGAATTCATATGCACCCTTTTGTAATACACATTTGAAAATATAGGGCCGATGCCACATGGGTTCGAACTTTTCGGCTCCTAATTTATCGTTAGCTTGATTGTACAAGAAGACCAAGTCACCTTCCACATATGCACGAGGGGTCATCGTTTTATCACAATGGGCTTTAACACGTCTTTTTTGAGTCTCAGTTACCAATGCAGAAATTCAGCGAGTCTCGTCAAGACATTCTAAGTAAAGCAACCATTTGTTGAAAATAGCAACAAGAAATGTTAAAAATAGAATCCAGAAATTCCAATTTATTTTGTCCTTGAATTAAATTGTGAATTAAAATTGTAATTATTTTCTCATAACAACTTCTAATAGTTAACTAAGTTAAGTTGACTTAGTTAACTTAGGAATTTTGAGTTGGAAGTCTTTTGGAAGTCATGTATATGTTCTCCCTAAGTTTTAGGGTTCTAGGATGAGTTTAATTGAGAGTTGTAATTAGATAACTCGGTTTGCTAAGTTATGTTCAGTTAAATTTGTTCTAATTGTTTGTGGAACTAATAGAGGATTAGTAGTCAGTTGGTGCACTAGTGCATCCAAAAGTGTTACTCCATTTAACTGAATATTCCCTCATTAGAAGCACATGCACATCGATTCTGAGAAATACATAGTTGAGACTACAGTGTAGAGACAGTGTACTATCAGTTATATGATTTACTGAGTTCTATGGACCATGCATACAATCAGGAACTCGACCTAGTTTGGATTGTGTAGTTTTGGAATCACTAGATTCCCATTAATATTGTCTATTCAACCATAGGAATTGCGTAAGGAATCAGGGGCTTGGAGAGCAACAAAAAAGGCTAGAGATTGGCTTGAGCTTGCTTGTGAGTAGGGAGATTGATCATACTAAGTGTTGGGATTGTTCTTGTGAGAACATGCATTGTATTATCATCTTGGATTTATGATTTAATGCAATACAAATAGTGGGGGTTTTCATTTGAGGCTTTCACTGGATACATATTGTGTTATGTGCCATTGATTTATCTTCCTCTTTGTTGACTATTATTTTCATCGATCTATTGGCTTCGGTTGTTTGAAAGTAGAAGTTGATTCCTGTAGTGTGCTTTAGTAAATTGCATGAGCTTGTGAATATATAGGAAAATTATACATGGTATCAGAGCTGAGCATAGTATACTAGAGGATATTTCGAAGTTTTGAATTCAGGATTATAGGTGAAATTCAAATTTCCTCTTCATTCTTCAAGATCGGCAAATGGCATACTACAGTTTGTGACTCGAGTATGCCTTGGATGGCAGCTTGAATTATATAGATTGGAAGGATAGGATGGAGGCCATGTTGGAGTATAATGGCTTGAAGGAATTCATTGATCAAGACATTTCTAATCCACCAACATCGGATGCAAAATATCTTGCCGAATGGAAGAAATGTGACAAGGGCAAGGTGGATAATCCTTGAGGGAGTTCGAGACCACATTGTCTTGAGTCTTCATGGGAAGGAGACTCAATATGCTATGTGGAAAGCATTAACAGACCTTTTCCAGAAAAGTAGTGAACATAGTAATTTGGCATTGAAAGATAAACTTTGAAAAATCAAGATGGAGGTGGACAACTCAATTCCAAATTACTTGACCAAGTTCACTCATTGTCAAGATGAGCTTGGAAGTGTTGGAATCACAGTTTCCTAGGATGATATGGTGAGCCTAGCTCTTCTATGAATTCCCAAGAGTTGGCATAGTTATCAGGACTCTATCAATGGGAGGGAGAAGCTACCAGATTGGGAATGAATATGGCTAGATTTTAAGTAGGAGGAGATCACGTGGAACACCAAAGATGGAAACTCTTCCAAGGAAGAGGAAGAGGATTTTTCCTTAGCAAGTAAAAAAAAGAAGGCCAAGGGAAAGAAGTCCCGAGGTGATGAGGGCGGAAATAATATGGACTTGACAAAAGGCAAGTGCTTTTACTATCACGAGCACTATGCCAAGAACTGCCCACAGAAGAAAGAAAACAAGGAGTCGACAGTAGCGGTGGTAGGTGAAGCTCTAGCTTCACAATTTGAACTTGATTTCACTCTCATTGCATGTATTACCAGCACTATCATGGGAGCTATGTGGTATCTTGACAGCAGTGCCTCATTCCATATGATAGGGAATAGAGATCTCTTTAGTGATTTTGAGGAGAAAGACCTCAACCAGAACATAGAGTTTGGAGATGATGTGAGGTATAGTGCTACTAGATTGGGCACGGTGACTTTTCAAAGGGAGTCTGGATCCCCTCTCAGGATCAAAAATGTGATGTATGTTCTAGGAATAAATAAGAATCTTGTTTTAGTCGTTGTATTATAAGACTATGGCTATGATGTGGTTTTTAGTAAGAGAAAGGTTTTCCTTAGACACATTGCCATGGGACAGGTGAAACATATCGGTGCATGTGTCAAAAACCTATATTATCTTGAGGTACAAGATGCATGAAAATCATTAAGGATTAAGAAAAATTTTAGAGACTTGGTGGTTGAGAGGGAGAGTAAATTACCTCTCAACATGCAGCCCCATAGGAAGCAGTCTCAGAAGCAGCTTCAGGAAGTTGTGGAGCAGCCACAACTAGAGAAGTTGAGAGGAGACTGAGTGGAGGCATCCACTCATGCAGACACCTCTAATAGGGGGAAATTTTGAGCCAAGAGGGTTGAGGGAGCACATGCATGCATACCTTCAGGTGTGAGGTGGGGCAATGTGAAGTGATAGTCCCAAGAGTGCTGAAATTGGGCAGGGTCCATTGAGAGGTTTTATATCCTGGATCGTACCTTTCTATGTGAGCCCAAAGTACATTGTAGCGAGAAGAATCAATGGTGATTAACGTAATCAAAGATAAGAGTGATATAGGCTATAGAAATGAGATACTGAAGAGCATAGAGAAGGGTTGAAAATAGTGCAAAAAGGAAGAGTCAAGATAAGCGCAAAGTTTTCAGTCGACAGAGGCAATAGAAGTCAGAGACTTTGATGACAGATGCGTCATATTGATTTTGGTTAGATATTTTTTATTTCTAGAGTTTTTGGAACAAAAACACTAGAGAAGTGTAACATTCCAAAGGTTCAAGATCGAGATCGAGTTGAATTCCTTTCTTTGTTGAGAGGGAGTGTTGAAAATAGCAAGAAGAAATGTTAAAAATAGAATCCAGAAATTCCAATTTAATTTGTCCTTGAATTAAAATTGTAACTCTTTTCTCATAGAAACTTGTAATTGTTAACTAAGCTAAGTTTACATAGTTAACTTAGGAATTTCAAGTTGGAAGTCTTTTGGAAGTCATGTATATGTTCTCCCTAAGTTTTAGGGGTCGAGGATGAGTTTAATTGAGAGTTGTAATTAGATAACTCAGTTTACTAAGTTATGTTTAGTTAAATTAGTTTTAACTCTTTGTGGAACTAATAGAGGATTAACATTAAGTTGGTGCATTGGTGCATCCACAAGTGTTACTCCAGTTAACTGAAGATTCTTTCATCGGAAACTTAGGCATGTGGATTCTGACAAAGACCCAGTTGAGACTAGAGTGTAGGGACAGTGTACTATTACTTATATGATTTACTGAGTTGTATAGATCATGCCTGCAATTAGGAACTAGACCTAGTTTGGATTGCATAGTTTTGGAAGCACTATATTCCCATTAATATGGGCTATTCAGCCATACGAATTGTGCAAGGAATCAGGGGCTTGGAGAGCAGTAGAAGAGGCTAGATATTGGCTTGATCTTGCTTGTGAGCAAGGAGATTGATCATATTGGGTTCTGGGATTGTTCTTGTGAGAACAATCATTGTCTTTTCATCTTGGATTTCTAATTTAATGAAATATAGATAGTTGGGGTTTTTAGCTGAGGCTTTCCCCAAATACTTATTTTTTTATGTGCCATTAATTTATCTTCACCTTTGTTGATTATTGTTTACATCAATCTATTGGCTTCCGTTGGTTGAAAGTAGAAGTAGATTCTTGTCCTGTGCTTTAGTAAATTACATGATCTTGTGAATTTACAGGAAAATTCTACATTGTTCTTCTTCAAGTGACGTACTAGGAAGTAGTTCAAAAAATAGCTTCAATGATGGGATCTCACACTCAATGGGTAGAGTGGCTTCCAGACCATACACCAATTGAAAAGGTGTAAATTCGGTTGTGATTTTAGCAGCGGTTTGATATGCCTATAGGGCCAACAAAAACATAAGATGACATTTATTTTTATGCATCCCAATAGTTCATTGAAGTATAGTGACCAAAAATTTGTTGACAAATTTGATTTGACCATTGGCCTATTGATAATATGGAGTTGAGCTATCGTGACGTAAGCCCAACTGAACAGTGAGTTCTTTCATCATGTAATTACGAAAATGGTAGCTATGGTTGATGACTATTGCTTGTGGAACATTGAACGGAGCTATGACATGATTAAATAGGAATAAGGGTGTAGTTTTATCATCGGCATTGTATGTAGGCATCGCATCGGCCCATTTTGTGAAATAATCCACACCAATGATGATGTACCCATGCCCCTCGAACGAGTGAGGGTTACAAGTCATGAAATCAGTGCCCCATTTTGAAAATGGACCAATGGTAATAACTGGGTGTAAGGGAGCAGGTGGAGTGTGTATTTTATGGTTATAGATTTGGAAAGTGTGACATTTTTGTACTGCAAGAATGCAATCTTTGAAGATGGAAGGAAAAAAATAGTTTGTGCGAATGATATTTTGAATTTTTGTGTATCCTGACATATGACTGCCACAGGCTCTAAAGTGGCAATCATTTAAATATTTCTCAACTTCCTCATGTATCAACAACTGTAGAAGGATTGAATCTTGTTACAGGGAAAAGTGTCTATTTAGAACTGTTCTATCCCACTAAGGTGTGACAGCTGCCTTAGAAACAAACAGAGAAAAACTACTTTTGTTTTTCCTTTATGAATTATAGATAGAGAGGAACAGAAATACCAACCTCTGTCTTGCGCTAATCCTTCGATTCGATCCCTCTCTTCTTTGATAGTCCTCAGCTACCTGCTCCCTTGCACGCCCAGCTTCACAAATTACCTGTAAGATCACAGAAGCATAGCACTATACAAAGACATGGATCTATAATCATAAACAATCTAGGATCATATGTAAATTGACCATACAAATGTAACAAGCATATACGATACAAAAGCATGGAGGAAAACTCAAATAGTTTTTATTGATAAACAAGAAAAGATCTAGGAGGAGTTACAACCAGTTGTTTCGACCCAGCATCAACCTCCTAGCAAAGAAGCCCCTCTTCACCTCAAACAAAGCTTAGATCACCCAACAATCTGAGGTTTGTCTCTAGAAACCAACAGCAATTCCTTACAATATGCAAAATTCCAGCCTCTGGATCTCTAGGATGAGGGATCCATATATAGATATCTGTAAGGGGGATGAGTCAGCTTGTGATTTGATTAGTGTCTTCTCTTTGATAGTTCTTGCTTCCACTTGGAGACTGAAGGCCCCTTACTCATCCTTGGTCAAATTCAGTGAGGCAAGTGTCACAGGAGAAGATCCTGGAAGCTTCCATTGCCTCTCCACCTCACGGAATGACACTACCATTTGTCATTTCTCGCCCATCGCACCCCACAGAAGGGACTTTTGAAATGCAATGCACCCTCACAATGTATTTTGGTGAGATGCAACGCACTTAGCCGGTGGAGCAGCTGCAATGATCATGTTTTGACCAATTCTGAGTAGTTTCTCATGGAGAACTTCTGGGAGAAGCTGTAATATGTTGACCTTGTTCCTTTAGGGGTTAGAACAACACTTTTAGGGACTTGGGAGCCCTTGTTTTATGGACATTTCAGGTTTTGGATTGCAGGGTCCAAAAATGTCTATAACAGTTGCCCCCTAAAGTATGAGGCTGTTAACCTTTTGGTGTCGGGTGAAATGCTTTATTATGAGGATCCGAAGTTCTTTCAATGCTGGGAGGAGACCTGTAATAAGATACAATACAATACATTATCTTCATGCTATTTTCATGATCTAGCTGAGGCGGGCATTCCCATGCCCAGCTTTATAAATTCATTTTTATGTACGTAGGACAAACAATCGTCTGAGTGTAGACTGATGATTCTGATAGAGCCATCATCCTTTTGAGTGGATGATTATCTATGCAGCAATGATGTACATTTAATGTCTTTATTTTCCCTGAATATATATCGCAACCGGGATGGATGAAACTAGATCCGGGGTCTTCAATCTCGTTCGATCTTCACTCGAAGTACAAGTTGATCCATGTGAGAAATGTTCTGAAGTCGAACATGGAAAGACATCGCTTGATTACCAGTCAATGATGTAAACTGTTAACAAGCGCGAGAGGAATCACCGATAATGATAATGACCCTCAAGGTACTGTAGTACAATTCACGTGGTGTGAATAAAGGACTTGGCATCGAACACCACGCAAAATCTTTCGGTCGAAGGCCATTGATGAAAACCTGTCACCGGAAGTGAGAAACTTGCCATTGAGGCATGCAAGCTTCAAAGTACTGAACGGGGTGTTCCTAGATCAACTTCTTGGATAATGAGCTGATGTCGACAAGAAGTGATCCGTCACAGGAGGGCCTTAATGAATCCGACATCAATGACACGGAACGGAGAAAATGATTTTGATGGAGGTGAAAACGATCTGGTGATATAAGGTTCAGGGTGGCGGTCATGAAAGAATGGAGTATAATGTATGGTAGTGGGTGAGACACAGGTGAATTCTCTGGATGAATTCTCTTGAACATATCGGCGACACTGATGTGATGGATTGGTAGAATTAACCCCAAATGTGGATGGTATGGCGTGACCATGGTGATGTGACCGGTGAATGAAACAACCCAACCCGACTTGGACACGGAGCGGAAGTGTCATGTTCAAGAGCGACTTGCTACCAACAAAGTTTCTTTGAGTTTTCTTCCCAATTTTCCCCAGTCATTGCTGACCAGTACCTCTTTATTTTTGTCAAGCTTGACGTGGATAACATATGCTTGTTCTATAATTTTCCCTTCGGGCAAACCCATCGCTATGTTTTAACAAGCCTAGCGATAGTGAAAATCATTCTCGTCTATAGACAAGTTTGTCGCTATTAATCTTTTTAACGAGTTTAACGACAAAGTTAACTCGGTCCTTTTCAATTTTAGAGAGTCTGAAAAGGAACGTAAAGGTAACTCCAAAATTCCTTTTTCGTCCTCTAATCCCTTAAGTCCGAAAAAGTATAAAACAATACAGAAGGGATGAATTTTCGATACTTTTAACGAGCCGAACAAAACAAGCGCTCGATCTTTTTGTGTAATAATCCCTCAGGTCCAAAAAGATTAAAATCTAGAGGAAGGATAGCACTTCTTGTCCCTTTAACGAGCTGGAGAGGCCAATGGCTCGGCAATCTTTTCATATTTTACGAGTCAGTTGAAAAGAGCTTAAAGGAGACTCGTCTTTTGAGGAACGAGTGATAAAACGGGTAGCAACTGATTCCAGGTAAGGTTTGGAATTTTCCAATCACGGCAGTGTCACAAGGATGGCTAGTGAAATCACTCTTCGCAGCTGTTCCTCAAAATGGGTAAACAATCAAATGGAGGTGAATGATCGGCCAATGAAAAAGTGGAGGTGACGATGCAAACGACCAAGGCTTTAATGGCTGAAGTACTACATTCACGATGGTTATTTACCGGGGAATAGTTCATTTTTTAACGAGCTTAAATGCGGGTGGAAACATTTGATCATGTCTTATGTTTATTTTTTAACGAGCATGAACTATGTGCTAAAACTGCTCGATTAATCCAGTCGTGTGATAAGAATGTCTCATATAAAATGGAAACTTTTAGAGTTTTGCCCCACATCCTTTCTTTATGCAAGTTAGGAAACAACCAATCCAAAAAACAGATAAATGATCACTCTTTTCTTGCACTCCAAAAGGTTTGCATGCCCCCAGGAATAAAACAGAGTTTCAAGGTTACCCCTTCTTTAGTCCATTAAAACATTTTTTTTACCGAGAGAGGCCTACCTCTTACAGGTTACCCAAAGATTGTTCTATTCACAGCGCAAACAAAACACTTCTCCGGCGATGTCTACCGAGATAAACAAAGGTGAGCGGCGATGCCCGCCAACTTACATAACTTTGACAAGAGAATCTTGTTCCAGTCCAACTCCCTCTTCCAATCACGGACGGGAGTACGGAGCTCATATTCTCTCGCAGAAACCTACCCTATACCCAACGTTTTCCTGCCGAAGCAGACCAGGGTGCATGCCCCCTGGGTTTCAGTCATGTCCTCTCGAATCACTCGCGCTCATCGGGTGGACGGACTGGAGATTGAGACATTTCTTGCTTGAAAATACCATTTAGGGATGGTATATGACTATTTGCTATGCCTGATCCGGGAAATGAAAGCTGGTCTATGAGCTTGACCATTCTTCCTTCGTGCGGAAAACACATCACTCTAAGAGTGATGAGACAATGGCTCTCATGCAATAAATATAGTCTCGTCCAAGGAGTAGATTGTAATCCAGGGGTCCTTGAACTACCATTACGTTCATGTGAATGGTTTTCCCTTTCAATGTTATGGGTACATTGGGAAGGATCCCTAATGGTCGACTGGTTCCTTTATCAAAACCCGTTAGATTTCTCATCTCAGGGAAAAGTGATGGCAAACCAAGCGCTTTCCAAGCAGTTGAGGAAAGGATACTCACAGAAGCCCCCTCATCTATGATGGTACCAGCCATAACCATTCTATATATTTGAACAATGATTCGGAATGGTACACTAGCTGGTAAACGGGGTCTGCCTAGTTGATTCCAATCGAAGGAGACAACTAGGTTGCTTGGAGGTGGGACCGAATAGACGGCCGGATACGACTCTGACGAACTTCCTTCCTGCGGTAAAGGAACGAGTAAATTGCCCCCATGTTCGTTGGAGTCTGTGCTTATGAAAAGAATTTGGACAATGTCATCCTTGTTCTCTTTAGTGACTATATCATCTGAAGATGGAACCTCTGAAGGCAAGGCCAGGTCAACTGCCACCTCAACCTTTTGACTTTCATCTGGTATGGGTTCAGATGGTTTATCTTCAATGATAGATGCTTCGGCCGACCACCTGAGCGGGCCAGCCGGATTTTCAACTAGTGACGGACTCGGCAAGAGTTTTTATATCCAGGAGGAAGTCGTAACGGTGAAACCAGACGATTATCCAAAACTCTTTTAGCTTCGTCTAAGAAGGGACAATGATGGACAGCGTGATCGGCTTCGCACAGTTTACAAGGAAATCTATATTTTCCTTTTTGTCCTGGGGCTTCAATTTCACTAGTTGACGGTGTGTTTTCAACATGATCATCAGAGGTTGACGACACCGGGATGTGCAAACGGGGAGACCAGTCCCTTAAGATCCGAGGGATGCAAGGACAATCTCTGTGATAGTGGTCTCCCTTGCAAATGACACATGGGGATTTAGGCCTGGTCGGTGCAGTGTGTGGATTTTCGTTAGACGACACTCGTTTTTCCCCATTCGCTTTTGGCTCCTTCTTCTTCTTCTCTTTCTTCTTCTTTTCCTTCTACTCCTTAGGTACTTGACTTTTGGCTTTACCAGCCCCATCAAGCGAAGAGGAAGGAGGAGAGGAAGAATTAGAGGAAGTAGAAGGTTGGTGGGTAACTCTGGACTCGTCTATTTGCTGATTCAATTGTTCAGGAATTGTGGTGTTCTGAATGACAGAGGTTGAGAAGAGCCATACAGGAAAACCAATTGTCAGTCCTGGAAGCGACAATGTGGCCATATGGGGTGCACCAACATCTCCCCAAGAGGAGAAGGGACTAGGATTTCCTCCAAGGGGAATTCCTTGGTTGGTGGACTCCATTTTCTCAACCCAAGATCAACGTAGGAAAGGGGTAATGAATATTACGTTTAAAATAAATTTTACACACTTTTGACACAACTTGTTTTTTCAGTTTTTAAGAGTCGATAAAAAACAAAAGATGACTCTAGTCGTCTTCGATTTTTAATGAGCCTGAAGTGACAAGTGCTCAGATGGACCTTTTCTGTTAAGGAGTCTGAAAAGGAACGAAAGGGACTACTCTGGAAATCTAGGTAGAGGGAGTACCAAACCAATCGCAAAACTGTAGAATACTTTTTACAGTATTGCAGTCAATCTTCCCGAATGTTGTGTTCAGTGCATTGTGATCGATAGGGCGGCATACACGGCTTCCTATGGATAAAGGATTTAAGCCTATAGGGGTCTCCCAAAATATACTCGACGGTACGTGGGAGCACAAGTCCGTACTGGCACTTATCGTCCCAAAGTGCAGGAATCACCCAACCATCAGTGAGAACAACAGTTACCAGGCTTTACGACGCTGGAATACGTCCCTAGCCTAGACCTCTAGATGTTGTGCGTTAAGTTCCAAAGCGTTGTTAGATTCATTGAATTTATTTTAATTTGATCTTGTTTATGAAGTTTTCCTTTCGGGTTCACCACGAGATGTAGATGTAATTCCTAAAATGCAATCTAAAGATGATAAACAAACTTTTTATCTCTTTTATGCAATGAAAATCCTAGCTACTAGGGAAAAGAAAGACAGAATCTTTTCACAAAGAGCAAAGAACACACTGTAAATGCACTTTCCTAAATCAAGCCAAACAGATTGTATATATGCAAATGCACATGCATGTATTTGTTTTCGACTTTCTTAGTATATGGATGCTAAAAAAAGAAAGTTGATGTACAAATCTGAATTTCTTTTCATGCGACAAATATAAACAAGCTTCTTTTCGAAATAAAAAATAGAGATGATTACGACACCTTACGATTTTGAAATGAATACTTGTTTTTGACACTAGAAAATTACAAATTCATACCAAAAACAATAGCAACAGGATAATCGACCATCAACAGCAATCAAACTTTCTCCTATGATCGAAATCGACACTTGCGACAGATTCAAATCAAAGGATGGCAGTACGACTATGCTACTTTTGCAAAGGAGAACTGTAAATGACTCAACAAACACACAAAAACATCTACAGTTCTTTTGTACAAAGGAGGCAGAATAACAACAAGGAAAAGGGGTTTCAAACAGACATATACTGATCACAGGTAGCAAAATTCAGGAATAGAACTGGAAAGAATGAATCACAGAAGCCACAACTGCACAGAGCTAGTCTGATCAGCGCACCTATAACACAGAGAATCTGAAATGCAATGCAGGTTGTCCACTCAGGAAGAGTGCTGAAATTTAGAATCTCTGAACAGTACCTGCGCTGGACCAGAAACGAGACTCTGTTCGGGTTCCGGGTCACAGTTTGCAGTTCAGTTCTTGGGTTTTGGCCGAGTAAAAAGCAATCAGTAATTCAACAATCAGGGGTAGATCTAAGGAGGATCTAAGAGCTATCACAAGGGCAATCAGATAGTTTTTGAATCAATTGTTAAATCATAAACAGATCCAGTGGATGGATTGAAGCAGCAGTTATCTACTTTGCATTTGTTATGGAAAATGCAGTTCGAATGCTACTTAGAAGTTTATGAAACAAACAACAAAGAATGATAAACAAACTAACTAATTATGTCCCCAGTGGAGTCGCCATTTTGTTACAGGGAAAAGTTTCTATTTATAACTGCTCTATCCCACTAAGGTGTGACAGCTGCCTTAGAAACAAACAGAGAAAAACTACTTTTGTTTTTCCTTTATGAATTATAGATAGAGAGGAACAGAAAGACCAACCTCTGTCTTGCGCTAATCCTTCGATTCGATCCCTCTCTTCTTTGATAGTCCTCAGCTACCTGCTCCCTTGCATGCCCAGCTTCACAAAGTACCTGTAAGATCACAGAAGCATAACACTATACAAAGACATGGATCTATAATCATAAACAATCTAGGATCAGATGTAAATTGACCATACAAATGTAACAAACATCAATGATACAAAAGCATGGAGGAAAACTCAAATAGTTTTTATTGATAAACAAGAAAAGATCCAGGAGGAGTTACAACCAGTTGTTCCAACCCAGCATCAACCTCCCAGCAAAGAAGCCCCTCTTCACCTCAAACAAAGCTTAGATCACCCAACAATCTGAGGTTTGTCTCTAGAAACAACCAGCAATTCCTTACAATATGCAAAATTCCAGCCTCTGGATCTCTGGGATGAGGGATCCATATATAGATATCTGTAAGGGGGATGAGTCAGCTTGTGATTTGATTAGTGTCTTCTCTCTAATAGTTCTTGCTTCCACTTGGAGACTGAAGGCCCCTTACTCATCCGTGGTCGAATTCAGTGAGGCAAGTGTCACAGGAGAAGATTCTGGAAGCTTCCATTGCCTCTCCACCTCGCGGAATGGCACTTCCATTTGTCATTTCTCACCCATCGCACCCCACAGAAGGGACTTTTGAAATGCAATGCACCCTCATAGTGTATTTAGGTGAGATGAAACGCACTTAGCCAGTGGAGCAGCTGCAATGATCCTGTTTTGACCAATTCTGAGCAGTTTCTCATGGAGAACTTCTGGGAGAAGCTGTAATCTGTTGACCTTGTTCCTTTAGGGGTTAGAACAACACTTTTAGGGACTTAGGAGCCCTTGTTTTATGGACATTTCATGTTTGGGGTTGCAGGGTCCAAAAATGTCTATAACAAATCCACACCATGATGGTATAAGGTATCCCCAATAATACGATAAGGTTTGGATTGGTACCAGATTTGACGTTGCTAAAAGTGAGATAACTTTGCTCTAAAATTCTGAGTTTGGAGATATATGATAATGTCTCCATGCCATGGATCAACAGTGCTAATGAGGAAGAAGGATTCATCAAGAATCAGTTCATCGGATATGGTGGTTGTTTCTACAGAGGGAATATCACATATGGGTTCAACAAAAGCTAGTGATTTCTTTGACTTAGCTTTAGTGAACTCTAAGTCGAACTCCTATAGGATGAAAATCCATTTGGAGTACTTTCCCCCAAGAAATTGACGAGACAAAATATAATTCATGGTGTTACAATCAGATATCACTATAATTTTGCATAAGAGGATGTAATGACAAAAACGTTGGACAACATGAACTACTACCAATGCCAACTTCTCTACATAGGCATACTAAATCTCAACATCAAAGATATTACATCTCAGGTAGTATATCAAATTTTCATTTTCATCATCATCATCTTGAACCAGCACCATAGCAATGGTACTATCAACGATGGCCAAGTATAGGAAATAATTGCGATGGTAATTAGGAGGATGCAATGAAGGTGTGCTAATGAGTGTGGTATTTAAATCATCGAAATATTTCTAGGAAATGTCATCCCATATGAATGGGACCCATTTCTTTAAAAGGAAAGTAAAACCCTTGGCAAGCTTAGCATAGTTTGGGATGAAGCAATGAAGAAATTTTTCCTTCCCTTACAAACTCTGAAGTTGGTGTAAAGAGGATGGAGGTGGTAGATTAACAATGGCCTCCACCTTAAGAGGATCAATTCAGATGCCTTCTTTGGACAATATGAATCCTAATAGATCGATAGATGCAACACAAAAGACACATTTATGAGGATTTAACTAGATGTTATAGTGTCGAAAATGAAAAAAAATCACCTAAAGGTGAGTCAGATGGTCCCAATTTAGACAAGTGTGTAGGTAAATCATCAAGATACAACTGAAATATATTTTTGATATCGTGGAAAGCATAAGACATGTCCCTTTGGAAGGTTGCACTAGCATTTTTAAGGCCAAAAGGAAGATTTTTATAGGGAAAAGTTTCCCAAGGATAGATAAAGGCAGTCTTATTTTGATCAATAGGAATAATATTGATCTGGTTATATCCAAAAAATCCATCCATAAAGGCAAATGTTTCACTCCTAGCACATTCATCGATAATCTAGTCAATAAAGGAAGTATGGTAATTATCCTTAGGATAGGCTTGATTAACGTCTCTATAATCAATACAGACAAGTATGGTTCCCTTCTTTTTAGTCACTGGAACGATATTGGAAACCCAATATGTCAGTGGTGTGGGGTAAATAAAGCCAGCTTTGAGAAGTTTTTCAACTTCACCTTTAATGTGATCCAGATTTAAACAGGAACGCAACAAATTACAAAGATAACCATATACACAAAGATGCAGCGGAAATAATACTTCATTTCGTTAATGGAAAATACTGAAATATGCTTACAGACAGAAATGGAAATAAACTAGCTAGGGCGATGGTAGCTTATCTCTGAGAAGAGATGTGATGGCTACATGCCTCTGAACTGTGTTACAATGAGGCTCGAAGGCCTATTTATTGTTGAGAAACAATGGAAAAACCCTTAACATTCCAAAACCTAACCCTAGGAGATGAAACGCCAAACTGTGGGCCCCGTTTGGGGGTAAGTTGGTACATCAACTTCCCGGGGTCGTAACTTTGGCATATGATCTCCGTTTGACGCGTACAATAGCTCATTAGAAAGATCTATCCGAGCACTATCATTGTTGGAACGGGCAACACCAGTCCATTCCATGGACTCGTGTTGCCCCCGGATTCCCCAAAAAACGTCGTTTAGGGCCTCAAAACGGCTCCGGAAGTTCAGGACCCGAAAAACTGCTAAAAATAGTAAGTTGTGCTACAATTAAGGAAACTGAAAATGCTGAGAAAGACAATGGTGGGGGTCCAGGTGGACTTGGCAGGTGGCCACCAATATCCACCTGGATCATTCCTCCCCCCTTAGGAAGCAATGGTCCCCATTGCGTTGAGCTCCTCCATGAGATGAGGAAACTTCTGCTGAACTTGTTCCCTGGTGAGCCACTTGCCCTGCTGAAGGAGTTGACCCGCTTTGACAACTCGATACAGTTGGATATTCTGTTGGCGAGTATTCTTGATCTGTGTGTCCATGATCCGATCAGTTGCAGCTTGTTCCATGCAATCTGGATTTAATTCTGTGGATTTGAGTTGTTCTGCAATGTCGGATGTGTCTAGCAATGGTGGAAAGTATGGCCGAAGGCGGTCCACATTGAATACTGGGTGCAGGCCAAGGAATGGGGGAATGCTGAGCTCAAATGCATTGTCTCCCATAGCCTTAGTAATGGTGTAAGGACCATATCGGAGTGGTCTCAATTTCCGATAGGCTCCAGTAAGGCTTTCCTTTTGCAAATGCAACCAGACTTTGTCGCCCACCTGAAACTTGTGTGGCACCCGATGTTGATCATGTCGCTGCTTATACTTGGCATTTGTATTCTCAAGAATGTCATGGACCTGCTGGCGAATATGTTGGATGCGCTCAATGAAGCTGGTGGCCTTATCTGTTTCAGACTGGACATGAGCTGAATTCATGTGAGTAGCTGCAAGTGGCATGGCCACATCAATGGGGCATAGTGGCTGGAATCCCAAACCCACCTGAAAAGGGCTATGGCCAGTGGAGCTGTGAAGAGCTCGGTTGTAGTTGTGCTGAACGTAGGGGAGGCTCTCGTCCCATGTGCGTGGATGCTTTGAGTTATACATGCGCAGAATGTGCACAATCATCCTATTGACAACCTCTGTCTGGCCATCAGTTTGAGGATGGAAGGCTGTGGACTTCATGAGTTTGGTGTCCAGCATTGACCAGAGACTGGACCAAAAGGTGCTGAGAAACCGACTGTCCCGATCTGAGATGATAGACTGTGGGATCCCAAAGTGCACCCACACTCGTTCAAAGAAGAGTTTAGCAGTGGCTTCTGCTGTGATATTCTTCTTGCAGGCCATCATAATGGCCATCTTTGAGAACCTGTCGACGACCACAAAAACACAGTCATTTCCATGCTTAGTGGAAGGAAGGCCTGACATGTAATCCATGGAGATGGATTCCCAAGGTCGACTAGGGGTAGGCAACGGGGTATAGAGGCCTTGCTTCTTAATGGTCGGTTTGGCAATGGCACAGGCAGTACATGATCAGATGTACTTCCCAACATCCTGTCGAAGATTCGGACAATAGAAATAGTTTTGCAGTACTGCCACTGTTTTCTCGACCCCGAAATGCCCAGCAGCCCGACTGTAGTGTGCTTCCCAAATCATCTTGGCACGCTCGCTTGAAGGAACACAAAGGTGACCGAGGTGGCATAATAGGGCATCTTGGAGGTGAAAATCTGCAACCTGCCGACCCTCCAAGAGTGTCTGGTATGTGTGGCCGAATTCTGGGTCGCTTTTGTAGAGAAGTGGCCAATCAGAAGTCTCGTGCCCGCAAGAGTTGAGCACGGTGGTTAGCGCCATGATCGGTGGTCGACTGAGGCAATCTGCAACATTATTGGTGCTGCCCTTTTTATACTTGATATTCAAGTGAAACTGTTGCAGGTATGTAGACCACTTCTGATGGCGATCATTCTGCAATTTCCCTTGGGTCTGTATGAACTGCAGAGGTCGGTGGTCTGTGTGGATGACCGTTTCCTTCCCCAAAATGTAATGCTTCCATTGTCGGCAGGCCTGTACAATGGAATACATCTCTTTATCATAAGTGGGGTACTTCCGGACTGTGTCTGAAAGTGTTTCACTGTGATATGCCACTGGATGTCCATGTTGAGTAAGGACTGCCCCAATAGCATAGTCAGAGGCATCTGTCTCGACCTCAAATGGTTGTTGTAAATCTGGTAACGCGAGCACTGGTGCCGTGCAGAGGCGATCCTTCAACTCCCTGAATGCCTTCTGTTGAGATTCAGACCAAAAGAATTTTGCTTTCGCCCCGCCCTTGGTGACTTGACTCAAGGGCCAAGAAATATGAGAAAATCCCAACACAAACCTGCGGTAGAAGTTGGCAAGACCTAGAAAGCTGCGGAGCTCTGTTAGAGTGGTTGGAGAGGGCCAATCCCGAATGACTTGGACCTTGGCTGGATCGACATGCACCCCCTGTTCATCAATGATGTATCCCAGATACTGAACCTCGGTCATGCCAAAAGTGCATTTCTCCAAATTGGCACATAGCTTGTGTTGCCGCAGTGTTTGGAGAACCTGTCGGATGTGTTGGAGGTGCTCTTCCCAACTCTTGCTGAAGATCAGAATGTCATCCAAGTATACTACTACAAAGGAGTTGGTGAATGGCCGCAAGATGTCATCCATTAGCCTCATAAAGGTTGCAGGAGCATTCGTCAATCCGAAAGGCATGACCAACCATTCGAAGAGGCCCTCCTTGGATTTGAAGGCAGTCTTCCACACATCTGAGGGTTCAATTGGTACCTGGTGATATCCTGACTTTAGATCGATCTTGCTGAAATATTTCGCCCCCTTTAGTTGGTCTAGGAGGTCATCAATCCGCGGGATCGGGTACCTATTACGGACAGTGATCTTGTTCAGCGCCCGATAGTCAATACAGAGTCTCCACGTCCCATCCTTCTTCTGTACCAACACTATCGGGCTCCCACAGGGGGAAGAACTCGGACGGATGTGACCTTTCTGCAGGAGCTCCTGAATCTGCCTCTTGATTTCATTGTTCTCCAGAACGGAGCGCCGATAAATTGGTCCATTGGGTGGCGGCGCACCTGGGGTCAGATCGATGGAGTGCTTGACTTGACAGTGCAGAGGAACCCCTGTCGGGGAGGTGAAGATGTCTTCGTACTCCTCCACAATCTTGTCCATCTGTAGCTGCCGTGCAAAGGGACCCCGTTTGGAGGCCGCGGCCACTATCTTCTTCTTCCCTTGAGGGCGTATCATCAGGAAAACAAATTTCCTGGTTTTGGAAATGATCTTACTGCATTGTTTCGCATTAATCAAAGAGATGGCGGCAGGTGGTGCTACCTCTGGTATCCTAAACAACTTATTTCCCAATGTAATAATAACAACACGGGGCCTTGATTCATACACAGCATGTCGCTTCCACAAGTATGGTTGCCCTAGTAATACATCACAAACTTCAAGGGGAGCAATGTCACACAATACCTCATCCGTGAAGGGCTTGATGTTGTATGGAAGGCGACACTACTGGCTCACGCGAAGATCTCGCCCTTGGTGAAGCCACCCAATGGTGTATGGTTGTGGATGTACTGTGGTCGGTAAGCCCAACCGCTTCACGACCTCTGCCGAAATGAGGTTCTTTTGACTCCCACTATCAACAATGAACTGTATCGGGGAGCCCTTTACCCACATCTGGGAGTGGAAGAGACGCTCCTCCTCCTCTGGATCTTCGGGTTCATTTTTCTGGATCTTTGCGGTAGCAACAGTGGCACTGGGATCCGCATCAATGATCTGCTTCCCTTTTTCATACCCCTTATCGGGTTCTGACTCAGAGTCGGAACATGCATCTGATTCTGAAACCTTTAGCTCAGCCACCAGTGACTGCTTGGCCCGACACTCACTTGTGTTGTGAGTGGAGCTCTTATGGAACTCGCACCATTTTCCAGTGTCCTTTCTCGGCTTCGCGGCGTTGCTCTTTGCTTGCAGCTTCGGCTGGTTGTCTTGGGCTGTCCCGCCTTGGCTTTGTCCTTTGTTCTGTGGTTTAGGGGCACCTTTCCCCTGCTTTGGATTCGCAGATCCAAAGTCTCGCTTCTTTTGTTTAAACTTCTGCTCGACCTTGACGGCATACCGGTATGTTGCGCCGAGCGAGGGGATGTTTAGGAACTGTATTTCTTCCTGGATGTACTTGTGCAGGCAGCCATGGTATTTGAGTATCAAATGTTGCTCCGAATCCTTGATACCCAACTTTGTGCGAAGGGTATGGAAAAGATTGGTGAACTCCGGCACGTCTTGGTCCCTTCCCTGCCGCAGCGTGGTCCACTTTATGTATTCATCCTCATAGCTTCCGACAGGGTAGTACTGCTCCTTGATGGCATCCCGGAACGAATCCCAGGTGGGTGCGGCTGAAAATAGTGAGCCAGTACTTTCATCCTTCTGCTCGCAGTAGGTTTCCCACCAGTCCTTGACATGGGGGGCTGCTTTGAGAAGAGAAAAAACAATCTTTTACCGACTCGAAAATTCATGAACAGAAAAATAACCCTCTAGCAGATTTAACCATTTATCTACGGCATCGGCGTCTATCTGACCCTCGAATATGGGGATTTCAAAATTAACTTGTAACTTAAAGGGTGTGGCATTTTCAGAGGAGCTGCTGGAAGCCGATGCGCCGCTTCTGGGTAGCCGCTGAAGGATCTGCGCAAAGTTGTCCATCATTGCGTTCCGTTGTCGCTCGAGCGCTTCTTCGAGCAAGATTTTGATGGGATCTCCTGCCCCCTCGTCTTTCTTCTCGTCCGCCATGGGAGGCCGTCGGGATTTGCGAGGCTGGTCTTACAAAGGTTCAACCAGTTCAAGCCCTAACTCCTTATATCCCGACCTTGTTAGGGACATGCAAAGAAAACAGAGAAAAAGCAGACCGCTCTGATACCACTGATCCGGATTTAAACAGGAACGCAACAAATTACAAAGATAACCATATACACAAAGATGCAGCGGAAATAATACTTCATTTCATTAATGGAAAATACTGAAATATGCTTACAGACAGAAATGGAAATAAACTAGCTAGGGCGATGGTAGCTTATCTCTGAGAAGAGATGTGATGGCTACATGCCTCTGAACTGTGTTACAATGAGGCTCGAAGGCCTATTTATTGTTGAGAAACAATGGAAAAACCCTTAACATTCCAAAACCTAACCCTAGGAGATGAAACGTCAAACTGTGGGCCCCGTTTGGGGGTAAGTTGGTACATCAACTTCCCGGGGTCGTAACTTTCGCATATGATCTCCGTTTGACGCGTACAATAGCTCATTAGAAAGATCTATCCGAGCACTATCATTGTTGGAACGGGCAACACCAGTCCATTCCATGGACTGGTGTTGCCCCCGGATTCCCCAAAAAACGTCGTTTAGGGCCTCAAAACGGCTCCGGAAGTTCAGGACCCGAAAAACTGCTAAAAATAGTAAGTTGTGCTACAATTAAGGAAACTGAAAATGCTGAGAAAGACAATGGTGGGGGTCTAGGTGGACTTGGCAGGTGGCCACCAATATCCACCTGGATCATAATGGCAGTTGCCTCTCTTGATTGCATCGGGCGAAGACGTTGTCGAATAGGTTTTCAATCTGGGTAGTTGTGGATCTCACGCACCACAATGCTTGGATCGATGCCAGGCATTTCTTCGTAGGTTCATGCGAAGATATCACGATTTTTTTTTAATAGGGTTGTATAGCTCTTAATCTCATTGGGAGAACAAGAGGCCCCTATGTGAATGTTTTCGCCTATCCCTAGTTTCACAGAGATGTCGATGGACATGGTTGCTGAGATGTTTCCAAAATTTCCTTCAAATAACACCTTGTGAACTAATATGGGTGTTTGAAAGGGAGTAGTCACTGCAGGGGAAACTAAAGTATCTAGACATGCGGGAATCACACCAAGACTAGGAAGAAAACAGGAATGATGATGAATATCAATCCAACGGTTTCTTCAAGAGACATGACTTCAACGATGCTTTTGTCACTAAGGAAAGTCTCATTCAAAGGATATTTAGAATTTTAATTAGAACCAAGCCAAGGAGTTTGTGCATACAAGTCTAGGACCATACTCAATTGGTTATTGGTTTCAGATGTAGCCACAGAAGCCTAAAGGATAGCTTGGTAAGCTTGTTCAATGGGGTTAAGTGGCATGGTGTCACCAAAATTACCAATCTAATCAGGGCTAGGGTTGATCCAAGGGTCATTACTAAACAAGATCATATTAATTGAGGCAACATTAGTGGGTGGAGGAAGGGAAAACATTCCCATTAAGGAAGAGTCTTTAAAAAGACTCACTCTAACATTTTCATAAGGAATGATGGTTTTCCAAACATAAGGTACATTACCAATTGAAGAGTCAGAGGAAAAGAAGGCCAATTGGTCTATTGTGAAAATTTTCTCTTTGTGGGGAAAGTGAAGCATACGAAAAAGAGTAGAAACCAAACAAAACATTGTGTGATTCCAACTACGGCCAAGTAGAAGGTTATAATTGAGATTTGCCTCAACAACCTCCACTTCCATATTGACAGTTTTTCCTTCAAACTAAATGGGTAAAGAGTTTAGAATACCATATGGTCGAAAACCTTTGCCCTCAAAAACTTCCAAAGTATTTGGGGACTGGTTGAGAGGAGGGGACCCAAGGACTTTGCAACATGATATGGACATAATGCGTGTAGAGGCTTCTTCGTCAACAACAATTCGGTTAATATTTTTTCCCATGATGACAACTTGTATGAGAAAATCAAGTTGAGGTGGTAGGCGAGGGACATGATTTTCAAGATCAAAAGTGATCAAGATGGAAACCATGGGATCAATTCCTCCAATGGTAGATAGAAAAGCCTTCAGATGTGATGGACACATTTAAAGGACTTCCAAGTCTGACATCGCCGAAGGTGCTTGAGCCAAATCCTCTATAATATTGTAGTGTCGGGCAGCTTGCAAATTTGGATTATAAGAAAATTTTCAAAGAACAACTTTAGTGGGTGGTTGTATGATGGAATCAGTGCTAGGTTTCTTGATATGGAGAGGACTGGGATTTTGTGAAGTAGAGGAAGAGGGTAGATTAGTGGCATCTTTCTCCACCATGGGTATTTCAGGAGTTAGATAATATTTTGATCTGGTGGCTTGAAAGTAGGTTATACGCCACTCATGAACACTTGAGAGCTTCTAGAGGTCTGAGTGTGGGATTGATTTATGATTTGTGTCTACTGAGATGGGAAAGATTCCTTCAGCGTAACTGGCATCCCTGAGGTGCCTTTCAGAAGACGACTTATTTTGGCACGTTGGGGGAAATCCTTAGTGTAATGATCCTCATCACAAATAAGGCAAGGTATTTAGGCTTTCTCTTTAATGAATCTTCAGGTGATGGTTTTTGGGAATCCTATTTGGAGGTATACTACTTAGCTTTTCCTTTACCATTTTTCTTTACTTTCGAGGATTTATCTGTTGCAGAAGACTGGACATCATTTACCTTTGAGGTTTTACCAAGATTATTTGAGTTATCTACAGTATTGGATGTTGCAGTAGCAGGAGTAGATATAAGTTTCATAGAAGCAGTCAGGGTACTACTAGACCGTTGAGCCACAGATCCAATGACACCATCAATAGGTGGTGAATCTATGGGTCTGGAGGATTCAGGACCAGTCAAAGCTCATGGACCACTAGGTAGCAGTTCATACTGTTGGAAATAATACTGAGAGGGGGGGGTGAATCAGTATTATCAAATTCTTATCAATCTATCTTCCTTATTTATACTTTGAATAATTCTTCAAATATTGATGATTACTTTGTATGTCAGTATCATAAAATAATGAGCAGGAACAAGAAAAGCAAATAGTCACACAAAAGAACACCAGATATAAGGTGGAAATCCAATGTGGGTGAAAACCACCTGCTGCAATATGTCTCTATCTTCTTTCAATTAGAAACTCCTTTTACAATGATTTTGTACTGGTGTAGTCCTTTACCAGTACGCAGGCTACAACCTGCAGAGAGCTACAACCCTCTCTCATTCTCCAGCTTCTCCTGGAAGGGAGCTACAACCCCCTTAGCTCTTGTACTAGCCAAGATACTAGTACGTAGGTGCTGGCCTACTGAAGGCTACAACCTTCTCTTTCTTCCAGGGACCACGTTTCATAAATTTTCAGACTAGATCCATGAACATCAATCAATCATCAAGTATATCTGCATCAAACAATCTCCTTTTCCCAATTAGCACTGAATCAAGTAAACACTTCTTTGACAGCTGTACCCAGAACACAGTAACAGTAACCACACACCAAATTATGAACCCAGAATACTGCAGCAATAGACAGAGGCAGCTAGATCATAATTTAAATATATACGCTACTTCAACAACCTGAAACCTGCGTGCAGATCTATAAAGGATAATTCCTTCTTTCAAATATTCAGACACTAATTAACCCAGATTGTCAGATTTATAGATCAAGCATGCGCCTCATATAACAGATCAAAATCATGCAAAGATACTATTATTCAAGCATAAAGATTATGACCCATCAAAAGAACTTATCCTTGTTTATAGGTTCCTCCTTCATTCAGATCCAGATCTGCACCATAACCCAATCACAATTATTTCAGATCTAGCACTTATTAGATATTCAATTCATTCGATGATACTTTGCCAAATGATCTCCTTCCTCTTTTATAGTCTTAGGCCTTCCACAATACCACAGTCCAAAACCATAGGATCAAAAAAATGTTGGACTAATACCATGAACCAACCATGAAAGTGCGTGAGATCAACACTTTTGGATGCAATACCATGAGCCAAAACCATAGGATCAAAAACTATAGGACTAATACCATGAACCAACCATGAAAGTGCGTGAGTTCAACACTTTTGGATGCAATACCACGGACCAAAACCATAGGATCAAAAACTGTCGGACTAATACCATGAGCCAACCATGAAAGTACGTGAAATTTTCTCTTCATGAAAGGAACTTTTCTTTGCATGAAAGTGCATGAACCTTTTCTCTACATGAAATAAACTTTTCTCTGCATAAAAGTGCGTGAACTTTTCTCTCCATGAAATAAACTTTTCTCTGCATAAAAGTGCGTGAACTTTTCTCTACATGAAATAAACTTTTCTCTGCATAAAAGTGTGTGAACTTTTCTCTACATGAAATAAACTTTTTCTCTGCATAAAAGTGCGTGAACTTTTCTCTACATGAAATAAACTTTTCACTGCATAAGAGTGCGTGAACTTTGCTGCACTATAATTTATCATCTGAGATGAGTGGGTTGCCATCAAGTACAACATATGTATCATAATGCCAACACATACAACATGCTAGATTGTGAATAAATAAGAACCAAATACTAGGTATGAGTGATGGCTTGTTCCTTAGTTACACAGCCAACCATGCCTATGTCTTTAGCGATAATGGGGATGAATTGTTTAGTAAACCACTCAGTCAAAAGTTGATCTGATATGCCAGATTTGATGAGACAGTGCCTACATCTCCATTAATGGATATGATCGGAGATATGAGTGGAGGTCATCTGTTGCAAAGATGTTAAGAGATGGGTTCCAGTCTCGTACCAAATAGGAAATTGGAAATGGGTGAGGAAATTCATGGCTAGAGAATTGAAATCTTGAAAGCACCTTGAGGGAGCTCAATGTACCATTTATCCGCAGCGCCTGTCAAAGTGCAATGAAAAATACGCGATCAGATTGAATCATCAACCCAAGAGTTAGAGGAACACCAAAGGTGGTAAGTCATATTGTGCGCTTGAGGTTCTTCTCCAGATTTACCTTCGAACTTAGGACAATCGCTAGGTATTTTAGTTGTTACTGGAGGCCAATACGATGAGTGCAGTATTGGGTCATTTGTAAGCCATGACACATCCAACAATTCTAATGTTGCCAAGAATGGAAGTTGTGGATTATATGGGGTATAAGGTCTCTGGTATGCACCAAATTAAGTGTTACAACCTTCCTGAGGTTTGTTCTGCCCCCAGTGTGGTGGGTTTTAACCATAAGGAGGTTGGGTATTCCCCCACTGCAATGGGTTTTGACCATAAGCAGGTTAACCATATGGAATGTATGGAGTCTGGTAAAGAACATATGGAGCGTATGGAGTCTGCAAGGCAAACTGACCAAACTATTACTAGAAGGGTATTTGCTACGAATATGGTTGCGATTGCTGGTAAGGTCCCTGTTGTGATTGAAAGGGAACCTACGGCTGTGGTTGCTGGTAAGGTCCTTGTTGGGATTGAAAGAAAACTTATGGCTTAGGTTGCTGGTAAGTTCCATGTTTTAATTGGAAGGAAACCTGTGGTTGCAGCTGCGGGTAAAATCCTTGGTGCAGTTGGGCAGAAACTAGTGGTCACGACTCCTGGTAGGGTCTCTATTGGGTTTGGAAAGGAACTTGTGGATACAGATGTGGGTAAGGTCCTTGCTGTGGTGGGAAAGGAAAATGTGGCTGTAGAAGGGGATTACCAATCCCAGGAGGATACGAAGCATTGGGGCCATACTACATTTGGGGACCTGCCTACTGATTGGGAGGAACTCCTAATAGTGGAATTTGGGGATGTTGAGAGCCAATAGGAACATACCATTTGTTGAGATTGCAACAAGATGATGGAGCTTAGTGAAAAGAGTCGCCTTCACTAAGTGGGCCCGCAGGCTATTTTTGGCGCAAGTCTATTTTTAGACTATGTCTATTTTTAGACATATGGATCATGTCTATGTTTATGGATGATTGATCAAGTTGGGAAAAATAGATGGACTTCTATTTTTTATGAAAGTGTGAGTGATCACAGTGTGAGTGATCAAGTCTATTTTTAGACTGGCTGTCAAAAATAGAAAAGTCAAATATTATTATCTCACAATAATATTTGGACTATAAACTTAATCTTATTCTCTTGGAGCACTTCAGTTTGAGCTACGGAAGTGGCACATGCAGCTGTCAGAAGAAAATTCGTTTTTCTTATGAGTCAGTTGAGTTGTTGCATGCATGACTTCAGTTAGAACTCAAGTGAGTTGAGTTTAGTGGACTGGAGGTACAGTTGATGGAGTTGTGTTCAGTTTAACTTAGTTAAACTGGTTGTAGTTAGTCTAACTGCAGATAGACTAATGATGAGTTGTTAAACTAATTATTAACTCATAATACAACTAAAGAATACATCAGTTAACTCAGTTGCATGTCAGTGCATGTTCAGTTCAACAGGGACAGGTGGTAGAGAATCAGATTGCTATCAGTTGTGACTATAGTTGTGCACCAGATCTTGCACAATCAAAGGATTGAGTATGCCAATGAGTTTGCTCACGTATTTGGCCCGCATTTTAGCCTTTGCTCACGTCCACAAAGAGTGAGTGACTATTTTGCAGGTGAAAATCGAGTTTGGGAAGCCAATTCTCATCAGTTCTTGAGCAGGTATTGAGCAGTGGAGGCAGGCAAGCAGTGGAAGAGATTTGGAGATCAGATCTGAGCTGTATTGTGTGTAACAGAGGTGGAGATACTTGTGAGAATTATTATGCTGTGTAATGTTACATGACTCAATCATTAATATACATATAGTGTGGGGTTTTTAGCGAGATGCTTTCCCCGTGATACATACTGTGTTAATGTGTGAATGCTCTTGATGTTTTATTGTTATTGATGCTGCTATATTCTTGATCAACGTAGAGGAGCTTATGTATTGTGTATGTTTTCTGCATTAGTACATGATCAGGATAATCTCCATTGAATATGTGTTAAATTATTCAAAATTTCTACACCATTGTCAGTAGGAAGGTTGATTCAAGGGGACTTTGTGACCTTGAAAGTGTGAGAGTACCTGATACAGATGGAACTAGTGTTCCACCCGGGAGTGGGCTGATTTACCCCTGAAGTGGGAGGAGGGGATGCATAATTCACATGGTTTCCACTAGAAGCATGTGGTACATAGGGCTGAGGCAGTTTCCCCGCAGATGGTGGAATAGACTAACTTGTAGGCTATCAACTCTGAGTGGGGATGATGGCTACCATGGCTATAATAGGAAGAGAAGAAGGCCCAAGAGGAACCAGCGTTTCACCTACTGTTACTATAGGCTGGGCAAGGGTCTCCGTAGGTGCTGATACATTTGGAACAAATGAGCCAGCAGTAGGAGTGACACCAGATGACCAAATGGGGTTGTGAAAAAGTGAATTTTCACCAGAAGTGTCGGAAAAAGCATTGTTGAGAGAGTTATAACCCGATGGGACCATGGGTGCACTTGGCCCAATCGTTAGATTGTAGGGAGTAGAAACATAAGGGAAGTTCTCAAGAGGAAGGAGTGATATAGGATCAACATCAGCACCTGGAACATGGGTTTCAGATGTTTCCAAAGGAACACCCTAGGGTGTTGACTCTACAGATGGGTTATCACTATCTGTTGCCATGTTTGGGAACAGTTCTCGAATCGGAACCCAAGACACTCTAGGAGAAGGATCCAAGGGTACGTTAGGAGTATCAAAAGGACTATATGGATGTAGAGGTGATAAATACACAGGATCTGGATCAAAGAGTGGATTGGGAGGAAAAATCAAGAACTCTGAAGTAGGTTGAGGACTAGCCGGAGGAGAGTCCTAAGATGAAGTGACCAACTCTTGAGGTGGTGGTCGGGAAGAAAGGGGTTGGACACTTAGGATGATACCAAGTTCAACACCTTGGTTTTCAAGGGGGTAATGCTCGATAGTATCATAACCTACAACTCTAGGTGGATCAGGTGCATTAGAATCTCCATAGATATTGTGTTCTGTATCCAGCATCTTGTTTTGGACTCCTTGTTGTAACCTGTCACCTTCAGAATGTGAAGAGGATACAGGAGGGGAAACTTATGCGTGGCATGATAGTGGATTTGGTGGTTCAGCCATGATGGATTTTCATGAAATCAATTACTAATTGTGTGTTGGTGAATAGCTTTTACTTAATTTTGTTTTACAATTAACCATTCATTTTGAGGATAAAAAGGAGTTGTTTCATGTGTAGGATTTTATTCTGTGGTCAATTAATTTTAGAAATCAACAACAAATAAATCAAAAATGGGTAACTAGGCATGAAGTTTTACCAAGCAACCATGAACTGCAATATACACCTTGGAAAGCCATGGATTTATTGTACAATAGCCAATCTCCCCGAATGTTGTGTTCAGTGTATCACGGTATACAAGGCGGCTGACCCGGTTACCTATGGATGGATAGAAACCTATAGGCGACTCCCAAAATATACTCGATGGTACATGGGAGTGCAATCAGTAATAGTGTGGTCTAATGATTAACTGTTTGATGAGAGTGTTCCCATATACTTACCATGCGTGGAGCACCTCCAATATACCCAAAGGTACTGGATAACAGTCCTATACACTTCCGTATGTGGAACTGAATTTCACTCCTAGGATGCAACGCTAAAAAACAACGATAGATCTTACATTTAACGATGCCAGAACGTGTCTCTAACCTAGACCTCTAGATGTTTTCGTTAACATTCCAAATTCTCCTTAGGTTAATTGAGTTAAATTTTAAATTTGATCTTAAATTATATTTCAGTTTCAAGGCTCAAAAATCAATGTCACCTAAACACACCTATGATGCAACTAGTATGAGAAAATTAGTCTTTTCATTTCAATGTAGTCTATCTAGCATAGGGAAGAAGTTCAAACATTGATACAACAACAAAGTATGTAACAAACAAAGCTTCTTAACAAGATATTTCACTTTCACTTTTCCAATCCACCCACCAAAAGAAAAATGAATTTCAATTCACTAAATTGAGCCTACAATAACTTTTTCACTTTTTCTTTTCAATGAATGAGAATGCACTTTTCAGCTTTCAACACTAAGCAATGTAATCTATGCTCAATGATAATCCCAAAAACAACTTTTCAATGCAATGTAATCTAATGCAATCTTGAAAAGTAAAATTTGAGATGAAAGATAAGCAAATGAAAATGCCATTTCTTTTATGGTTTTCAAAAGAACTAATAATGCTTTAACCAACAGCAAATTAGTATTATTTCCACACATACAAGCAGCAAATAGTTAATTCATTTAAACCAAAGAACAAAATACTCAACCAAAATTCACTTTCACTACTTCAAACAATGGGATGGACTTTTGCAAACCAATAATAAATCAACAAAAATAATGGAAAATTCTATGCACACAGAGCAGGAGGACACTTCAGAGATCAAGACACACTAGACCTTTCTGGTAGAAACCCTAAAAAATCTTCGATTTTAATGGATCAGCGCAGGCAGACTGTGCGAGACAAAGGTACAAGCGCAACCATATTGGGTAAAATCAGCACTGACAATGCAGTTGTTTCTGAAGAAAACACGTTAGGCAAGAAAGAATTAGGAAAATGAAAAGAAACTCAAAGAGAGATCCAAACTTGACACTCTAAATAACATACTACCCAGAATGCAAACACATAATGAACCCAAGTTACATATAACTAGGAGGTTGGCCAAACTAATCAAAAAGTCCAAACATAAAAGGGTGTTTGAAGGGTTATAAGATCCCCTGTATGGTCACTATTTTGTTTTGCAGGCAATCCTTTCTGTGAAAGAAACGATCAATCTATTCCTATGGGAGTATCTAGCAACAAACGAAGATAAATATATGTAAAATTTCCTAGTTTATACCAGAAAACACAAAGGAGGATAGATGACCTATCTCACGTTGATGCTAACATCTATTGGGGTCATCCTTGATTCTTTCGTGTTCAAGCTCAATCTCCTCCTCACCATTATGGATGAATACCTGGAAGGAATATCACATGGAGACAACAAATGCATACGTAAAAAAATTCATTTCAGTATAAACCATGTAACAAATCAAGGAGTATTACACTAAATGACCAGTAATTTACACATTTATGGAAATCAAACACATAATGTATTATTAATATATGGTAAATGGATTATTACAGCCACTTAAGCCTTGATGTTGGATGCCTCCTTTAGGTGAGTTTTGAAGTCCTAGACTTAACCTTCAAGCACTACTTTCTCCTTAGAAAAATGGGCAGCAATTGGGTATAATTCAGCAGTAGGATGCAACCAATCATTGGCTAACCATTAGTGGAAAGTAGGGATCTCATTTATAGGGAAGGAGAGGGAGTTGAGGATCCATGAAAGGAGGGATAAGTTCCACATCTCAAGGGAAATATCCATGAAAGTAGGATCAAGGACTAGGAATGGGAAGTCTTGTTCCAATCTTCATTCACCTATAACTAGCTCATCATTCTAAATACTTCTAGTAAGAGAAGCTTCTCCTCCATTTTGGGAAAACCTGTCTGAAGAGGACCAGCACGAATTTTCTTGATAACAGCCACATTGGCAGTGCTAGGAGAGTATGATGCAACAAGTGATCACCACGGGTCACTAGTTATGCAAAATGTGTTGGTCTTGGAAAAAGACTTTTGCCAAGTTCTTCATAAATATTTCAAGGAAAGTCTTCTTATTTCCTTCAGGGATGCTTCTGAACATGTTTCATGGTGAATACAGTGACAAATTCGTCATTTTGCGACATTTGTGGCATTAGCGACACAAAGTTTGACACTTCAAGACACGAGACGAGGAGTGTGAAAAAATACTGTATAACAAGATTTTCTTGATAAGAAGCACCATATATCATTTATCATTTTAAAACATGTAACTAAAATTACCATAAAACAATAGTAAGAAGAAATTTCTTAAATGAAAAACGGAAGATACGTGGGATGAGAAGTATGAGAAGACTAATGAAATTGTTGATAAGAAAATAAAGAGAAATCAAGAGATAGAGTTTTTAGTGGATTTAGAGAACAATTAAGATGCTTCAAGGTCTTATCAACAATGGATGTACATTGTTATAATTTGTGGTGAAGAGGGGCACAAGTGATTTGAGTGGTTTTTTGGGAGAATGTACATGGAAATTTTAGCACAACAATCAAGTACCACACAAGCAGGGGTAAGAGGATTTTAAAAACTATATGTTTCTAAAAGGATCATTTTCAATGCATGTGAAAAGAAGGATATCCAATGTCTTTTATGTTTTCAATTATTTTCATCAAATCTTGACAAAGTTTTATAAGGTGCCTTTTTTTTAGTTTTGAAGCATACTTTGCAATATATTTCACAATTACATGTCGATAAAAAACTAGATGAAAATCAACATTATATTGTCACAGTCTAAGAAGATTAAAATCGTAAACATTTAGCATATCATCAATACGTGCATCCAAATTTATTTCTTTTTCATTTATAATATATGAATTTAAAATTGATTGATCACATGAGCCTTTCGTGGACCATTGTAGCCATATGCAATAATACACTCCTTTTTGTGAAAGCATGAATCTACACTACACTTTCTATGTCTTTAAAAATAATGTTATCTTTACAAAATTCTCATAACCTTCATGTGAGGATTGAAAGAAGAAACTTCTAAGGTTTTCAAAGGGAGGGATCGTCATTTAGGATTCAAGGAAACAATAAATGTTATATATGATGATGGATTTTATGAACATTTAATGTTGAACTATATAGTTAACAAAGAATGTCTTCTCAACATACACATTGGAAGGAGAGATACTCTTGCTCCTTCTAGATCATGACACATTTTCTCTCTTTTAACTCCTACAAGGATATCAAGCTTCAATCAAACTAATGTTTATAGGTTTTGGTGCACCTATGTGACAACCCTTTTTGCTGATCCATCTTGTAAATATTTCCATGAATTGTAATTCATTTAAATAATATGTGGTAATGTAACGATTTTCTTCGGTTCATAATTTGCATGAATTCAAGTGGTTTTAGAAAATTCCAATGAACCATTAATCCCACCAATTGATTTTTCTTTAGTTTTTGTTGCATATGAATTATTAACTACATGATATTGCTTTCAATGTTTATTCTATCTTATTTCTATTGTTTCATTCTCCATTTTTTTCTTGTTTTGAATCATATTTCATAATGCACGCTACTAGGGAGCTACTAATAAACCTTGAATTACCTGTATTTTCATGAATTTGTTGAATTTCATAATTTTGTTGTCCTCTCAATGTTTGTCATATTTTTCTCATCCTTTCTTTAGCTTTTTCTCACACTTCCTCTATGCTTGGCACTGTCTCTCCTTTTTGAGATCAAAATATCCAATTTCATATGTTTGTTGTGAATTCTTGTGTAATTTCCACATTCTGTTATTTTTCTATGAATGATCATTTGTTATTATTTTTCTATGCATGCAGATTTCAAATTTATAATGTTTCTTTTTTAGGGTGGCAACAAGAGTTCGATCGAGCTCCTAAGTCCGTAGCTTTTCCCATAAATGTCATCAATATAGTTGAAGGTCGATAGATGGGAAGATATGTTTGCAGGGGCTTGATCGAGCCGCTGATAAACCACGTAAATGGATCGATCAAGCAGTGAAGGTCCTAAAAAAACACAGTTTTAGCACCCCCTTCTGCATATTTCTCTACAACACCATTTTGTGCCCTAGCAGCCTTAAGGCAGAATTTGTCCTTAATTGGTAGAGTTGATCATGTTGGATTCGTGAAGGAATCATCTATCTAATGGCATATGAGTTTGAGATTTTCGAATTCATATGATATCTTTCATCTAATTTCTTTTAAATGTAATTCTTGAAAAAATTTTGGACAGTTTCAAAGGGGATGAATAAAAAATCAGTAACATAAAATATACAAAAATAAAAAAATTTCAAAAAATATTGGTATCTTCATTTATGGTTCTCTTCAAAAGTGTATTTTTGGTTTTTTAATTTATTTAAATAGAAGAAAAAAAATCTTACATGAACACGTGTGTCTGAAAAATGAAATTGAAATATTAGTTTATCAACTTCGAAAAATAATTAAAAAATATAATTTTGCATAGAAAAATAAAGATTTAATATGCATAAATTAGCTTGATATATATATATATATATATATATATATATATATATATATTAAATTACACATTTTAGACTAAATTATGCTACGTGAACACACGCATACATGTTAAGAAGTGTGAAAAATTGCAAGGACAAACATTTCATTTAATGGAAAATTGACAGATTATACCACTAAATTTTTTTGAAAAAAATATCATTTGGACAGCAACCTAATTCTCCACAAATTGTATTTTTACTCTGAATCAAAATTCACAACGCTTATATGAATTTTGAGGGCTTCAATTCGATAAAAGAGTAAATTTTTTAAATTTCATGACCACATTTGGCCCAAAACTATAACCCATGTTCGTGCTTTCAACCCCAACTAAATCCAAATTAAATGATTTCACCTCTACTTTCTAATTATCCTCAACCCAACACCAAACCAAAGATGAGCCATGTAGCATAGGGGCAGATCACCGTCCAAGTGGTGATGAGGAAATGACAGGGATACGCCTCGAAAAAAAAAATCAAGATCTCTCCTCATGAGATGCCTACTAACTCACTTCATGCCTCAAGTCTCGATACCTTGAGTATTGTCTAATCCAGTGCTCTATCATAAATTTTATATTCCTCTTTGTTGTTTGTTCATCACTTATAAACATCAATTCCATTGTGCACCTATGAATTTTCAAGGGAGAGGAGAAATAATTTTTTGACTATGGTTAACTTCCAATATTCCTTATTGCATCCTTGCTCCATTATTCACAAGGATATTTGTTAAGGAATTTAGATACCTTACCACATGCAAAATTTCAACATTTTCAAGTTGTTGAAGTTGAAGGACAATCCTTGCCTCTAGAGGGGAAGGGGGTTCTTTAGAGTACCAAAAAACCTCCCAAATCCATCGGATACCAATCATTGAATCACAGAAAATCATGATTTCCTAGATTTTCTAATTAACTGCTAGTATTAGACCTTGTTAGAGTGTGAGTAACTGAGCTTGATTCTTTGTTTTCATTCCTAGTCCCCATGTGAGTTGTATTTTTGTTCTACGTCGGGACCAAAAATCACACCTCCCATTCCTTCCACCCCTAATTTTTAATTTTTAATATCAACTAAAAATATTTATAGATTTTTTTTAAGCTACTTGTGCATCATTGTATCAAACAAAGTAAAACATTACACAAACACTATATGTTTAGTTTTTAATATTAATTAAAAATAACTATAGATTTTTTTGTAAGTTACTTGTGCATAATTGTATTAAACTGAGTAAAACATTATACAAAAGCTATATGTTGTTAGCCTATTGATTAGGAAACTAAACTAGCAATAGAAGTATAAATCTTTTGTCTATAGAGTTAAACAATTATCCTTAGACTGGAAAGCTATACAAAGACTATTGATATATTCTATAAACTTACTATACTTTCTATTATTTGATTTTTATTGAGAGAAATAGTGCTACTCATATATATAAATAAAAAATATCATAAACATGTGCATGTTAGAGAAAGGGTGAGTTAATGACCACCATTCTCCTCGTAGTTTGCAACTCTAGCCCAATTGTCTTCTTTTCCAGAATAGAGACCTTATGATCCAACTTATTGACATGCAATTGGAGAGCACTAGAAAAAGCAAAATTTCTTGTTGAGATTCACTCCTCTCAACAAGAAACTTTCCTATGATAGTCTTAAATTTCCAATATAGGTCCATAATTTACAGGTACTTAGTATTCCTATTTCCTACATTCCTTATATTTAGGACATAATGTCCCGCATTTTCCTCAATGTCATCATCATAAAGGTAGATTCTCTCTACCCTAGTTTCTAATTCAACTAACTGCAATAACCATGATGACTAGATATAGACCCTAAAATACTCATTGATGTGATATTGGAATGGTGATTGGGTTCCAGGTTGACAAAGAAGAAAGTGTCCCCCTAAACACCACCAAGAGAAAACCAAAGAGAAAGGGTGAAAATTAATAGAGAAAAGGGGAAGGAGAGGCCCAAGAAGAAGGTTTGAATGGATAAGTGCATGATAAAGAAAATAGTCCCACCACCAAATGACTAAAAAAATGCTATAAAAATACATAATAAATAGGAAAAATCTGAGGGGCGAACTAGAAAGGGAAGCTTGCCCACTAAGGTAGAGAAGAATACCTATAGGTCCAAGCACCTTTCTTGAAATAACCATAATTCTTACCATATATTCCAAAGATGATTATGGTATAATGATGTTTCAAGGAAATCCCAAAATTATGTTGCAAATAAGAGGTAAATCATGACTAGAGTTCAATTAAAACAAACATAACCCAAACCATTGGAATTAAAGCATGTACGACATGGTTAGATTGTGACAATAGAATATTGACCAAGTGTCATAGGTTGTGTAAAAAAAACACCCCATCTAGGGAAAAAATATCTACCTACGCCAAGTCCAAACAATGTCCTTTTGTGCTTTCGAGTTTGTTGCACTCCAATGGAGATCTAGAGGTGATGCTTCATATTTTAGAACTTCCCTCATGATGCCTGTTGATGAATTTAATTTTTGAAATTCAATACATAAGAGTATCAATCCAGGAATATAAGCTAAGAGGTGTAAGCACAAGAAATGCGGGATTAAAGACTTAACCTATCCTATTCTAGTGCTGACAATCAAACATTCAAACTTCACACTTGTAGGTTAATGAATTTTTCCTTTAGTGGTTGTAGGAAATTAAATTAAAGAAATAAAAAGAAATTTAAAAATGAAATCATAAATAAACACAATCAAGCTTTGTTATAAGTCTAACCATTCCAAGACATGATAGAAGTGTTACAAATAGTTTTTCACCCAAGTGATATCCCTTGGAAGTTCTTGTTTGAAATGTAAACCTTATATTTCACAGAGATTAATCCTTCTATAGCCAAATGAAATATGTTGTTCAAAACACTAACTTATAACAAGGAAATTGTAGTCACCGAACTGTGGAGTACATAGGCATAAAAGATAGATAACCATATTTCTTGCATCAAGTTTAGAGTTGGTTTACCACAAACATGACTCATATATAGGCAATCATCAATGAAAAATTAATTCTCTATTTAACCTACTACTTACAAATATTTCTTTTGAAAACAGAGCATACAATAGAACTATGCCATGACACCACATAGTTGAACGTAGGAATGTTGTATCACTGGGATTTCATGAGTGAGTTTAGATCTCTAATTTTGCTTATACCAAACTAAAGTATGTTTGGAACTCAATATGTCTACACACACATTCTTCAAAGTTTACTTCCTTTGCAACCATTCGTAAAAAGGTACCTACGGAATTCAATTGTAATGTCCACTACAAAATAGGAAAAGTGATAATAGTTATAGTAAAGGAATAAATCATTCATTCATGAACTAATCTAGCTAATAATGAAATAGAGTATACTCATGCTTATTGTCACTAGAACAAATTATTCTATAAACAAATCAAGCAATGTGTGGTAAAACAACGAATATATCAATGTATTTGTTTTGACCCCAACCTAAGCTACAAAAATAATGGATAAAGTAAATACACATAGCATTATTGTAACTATCCACACCATTAATAAACCAAACATAAATATAAAACCACACTCTAAAACTAGTATTCATCTAATGCTACAATGGTAAAGAAAATGGAGCAATGCAAGCCCAAATGAGGGCCCCTTCCCAAGTGGTAAATGCATTGCTCGAAACTACACTAGTGTAAACAAAATGCTAAACACAAAATAGGATCTCAGAACATTAGCAATTGATTGTATTAAGGAACAAAGGTTCAATACAACAGTATGCTAATATAGCTTGACATAATAACAAGAACAAGATTTCTTGTCCATTCTTTTATTTCCAAGTTTTATAACAAAAAATACATTCCAAACCTTTAGGTGGATTTGTTAATGAAATACCCTAATTTACTCTCTTGGTCATAACAGAGGTAACAACATAGGATAACAAAAGAAATACAATATATTTCAGGTAAAATTAGATGAGAATTATTGGATCGAGGATATTATCATGGTAGTGATGCATGAGAATATCTCAATCAATGTTTGCATTGTGTTATTTAAAAGTAATTTGAACACGATCCTTGACCAAGGGGAGGAACCTCTCTTGTCTCCCCTAGAACCAAATAACAAATTGAATCTATCTCAAAGGTGCCAGAAATAAAACCCATATTTTACTTTTTCCTCCTCCAAGTATGCGTTGGTGTGTCAAACAATGAATGAAGATGTAGGATTTGGAGTAACAGAATGATGATGCAGAGGTTCAAAACCAATCATATCCAAAATCTTGGCACTTACAAATCTTCTGATATTTTGAAAAACCATGTGTGGAATATTTAATTTGAGGCATTCTTCACAAAACCCATGTTTTATATTTTTCACATTCATCCCCATCTACGAAGAGGAAGTTTTCTGCCTGAAAATGGCTTCTACTTTTTACCAACACACTTTTTGTGAGCCGGAGATTCACATGTGCGATCTGATCATGATCTAAGGAACAAGAATATATATGGGAGGTCTTAATAATAAAATCCATCCCCTTTGTTTTCTTCCGGAGTTGCACATATATGCTAATCTTGGATTTTGGTTATCAAAACTAGATAGGAGTTATAAGAACCAAACTATCCAAAAACCATCATTAGCAATAAGTGACTCTTAATCCTCTTATTCATTAAAAGTAATAGAAATGAAATTTAAATGAGAAACATAGTTACCTTATAGATTTAGATATTATTTCTACTAAAAATCATCAAATAATGTATCACAAAGCTAAAGGGAAATGCCAAAGGATAGGATATCATAGATGGAAACGGGTTATGTGGTGATGAAAATAATGTCAAATTGGAGGACCGACAACCCAACCAATAAGTGTATTACCCACTTTCTTAAGATGAGAAGGGATGATTAGTAGGATTTGAGGAAGGAGTGTTGGTTTTAAACAATAAAATCAATTGTTGCAAATAGATTTTTAATCAAATATGCAATGGGACAAATATACATGTAGCATAAAGATTTTACCCTAGAAGCCAAAACTAGGAAACCAAAAAAAAAATATATATATATATATATATATATATATATATGTATGTATGTATGTATGTATGTATGTATGTATGTATGTATGTATGTATGTATGTATGTATATATATATATATATATATATATATATATACATACATACATATATATATATATAGAGATATATATTGTGGCATCCATAAACCCCCAATCCATCAACCCTAGATCATAATAAGACCATAGTTCCTTAACTAGAATTACGAAACCATTGGATGAACCACCATGTACCACAAAACCTCCAAAAGTGAAAATTGTGTGCGAAAAATCACCAAAAATGGATGCAAGAAAAATACTCAAAAGAAAAAAAAAAATCAAGGATTTTGTTCCCTTGTGACCCCCACACTACACCCAACACATATGAATCACATGTGGGGCCAGTTGTGTGAATAATAAACACATGCCCAATGAGAAGTTTTTTAATTCATTCAATATATCCATCAAGTTTCAGTTTCCAAAGGGTTTATAGATCATTGAAACATGCTATAGTTTCTTGAGCATGTGAATCACTAGTTAGATGTCCCCTTCTACAATAAGCTTTGTATATCCTTCTCAAATAGTTATATGGATGAAAACTTCTAGAGCATACAACTCTATTGCATTATTATTGTCTATACCAGTACTTCCTACAAAGACCTGGAGAATTTTCCCTTGATTCTTTTTTAAGGCTTCACCAAAATTAGTTGAGCCCGTGTTTCCTATGGAGGCATTGTCAAAGTTAAATTTAATAAATTCAAGAGGTGGGGGATCCCATATGTTATGGATTTGACCGTTATTGTTCTTAGGATTTGAGGATTAAAGAGAGCCTTTAGGAATAAGTTTTAGTGCCTCCAAAATGATTGTCTCATGATCTAATAATTTCCATGATATTGTGTTTGATTTTGCTCCATATTTGATCCATTTCTTTGGAAAGTGTTTTGAAGACCCATTCATTTCTTTCTTTCTAGATTTTCCACACTATGAATCCTAAGAAGATTTGTTAGGCTCAATTAAGAATGATATGTGAAAAGGCATTTGGTCTCCAATTTGTAAAGGTTTCAATGACGTTGTTTCTATTTTTTTCTATTTACCAAAAGGTTGCGTCCCCATTCTGTTACACTAAAAAATGTCACCTTGACTACTTACAGTTAGTATGGCTCAAATCAACAGTCATGCTACCCTCTTAGGCAAGTCTCTATGCCTCTGTTATCCATCTCAAACTCAAAGAAGAGAGAAAGTCTTGTAAAAACTATGTTTATCTCTGGGGTCGCAGGTTCTCTCTAGCCTTACCTGCGGGGACGCAGGTCATGTTCACAAAAGCTGCGTCCAAGGACGCTCTGTATGTTAAAGGACAGGTGCGTCCTTCTGTAAAAGGCAAAATGCGCAAGTTTTATCTTGAAAAAGTTACTTGTGGTTACTTCTAGAACATTCTAGAGGTCGGTTTGATGAAATGGATGCGCCTCCAGTTGGTTCATGTATCTCTATTAAGAGGGGACTTATCCCATCAATAAGGGAGCTATCCCACCCATAGAGGGGGATGATCCCATTGATAGTGGACCTGAATAACCTCTTTACAGCACTATAAATAAAGGCATTGAGCCAGAAGGAGAGGAGGTTGGAGCTATACATTTTCTTTGGGTAAATGCTGCAGGATTTAGGTCTTCCATTAGAACCTTTGTGAGGAGGGATTGTCTTTACATGATTCTACTTGGAAGTGGGTGAGCTTTGTCAAAGTAGAGGAAAACACTTGATGGACCCTGGGAGGAACTTGCACAACACCAAGGCCAGGTTGTAAGAGTTTCTTTGTTTCGTTATTAATACAAACTGGTTTATTTTTCTCAATAGCTTGTGTTAATGAGTTATTTCATGTGTTCCTTGGTCTGCATGTTGAATGTATGTTTTATTATATGAAATACAAGTGCTCGGTAATTGTTTGATTGTTTGTGGTTGCAGGAATTGACTTGAAGGAAGAGCTCATCCGGATTGGCAAGGACGAACTACAACAATAGCGTTTTGGAATAAGGTAAGCCTAAACACTTGTACTTTTCATGTTGTAAAAGGTATATTTAGAGAAAGATCACTCCATTTTGTCTTGTTTGTCATTAGAACGTCTTAGACTTCTAGGAAGGTCAGTCGTGTCCGCACCCTTGACCAATTCCGTGTGACAAATTGGCGACTCCGCTGGGGATTCCATTAATGAATGAGTCTTTTCCTTTATATGAACTTTGCTTTGAGAAAATTATTTTTATTTTCTGGTTTTTGACTGTGAGAATTAGTATTTGGGTGGCTTAGCTGTAGATTTAGTTAGCTTTAGTTTTTCTTCCTTTTTCCAGAAGGACGCACTCTCTGTGTACTGCACAGTGCGTCCTTGGACGCGCTGTTGTCGTCTGCACAGTGCGGGCCCGCACCTGTGACAACGGGTGGCCTGCGTCTTCCTGTAAAAGTTAAGAAAATTCCATTTTTTCTTTAAATTGCTTTTAGATTTTGGTTTTTCTTAATGTTTTCTGCCCAGATCCTTTAGTACCCTGTCAAAAATTTTCACCTGAGCTTGTTCCTGCTCTTAGCTTTCATCAATTGGGTGTTTTGAGTCTCTTTCTTGAGAAATTCTTGATTTGATTTCCTTTGGTCCTTACTTGGAGGTTTCTCTCAGTCTTTTCACAATTTTGCATCTTTTTGCTTGGGCTAAATTGTGTATGAGTGTTAATCGCCTTTGAGTGTTTTTATTTTTTGATCTTTGGAACTCTCACCCAATTTTCTCGACTTGCACTTGATTGGTTCTTAGATCACATTAGAATCATCTTGTGTTTGAGAATTCTCTTGCATAGATCACATTTGCATAATTAGAATTCTCATTTTCAGAATATTAATGAAAAATGTGCATAGATTACATTTGCATACTTTTCATGTGAATTGTGCATAGATTACAATTGCATAGTTTACATTCTGAAAAAATCAATTGTATATTTAGATCAGCTTTCTTTGATTTGAATTTACACAAAAATAAAATTAAAAAAATGGTTTGGAATTGATTTGCATTAGTTCTTCTTGATGAAATTAGTGCATTAGAGAATTTGTTATATTTTCTCTTAGTGATCAATTTTTTGCATTGTTGGAAGTGAATGGAAACTCTCTCCTTACTTTAGTTAGGATTCATCGAATTGAAAAGATTACATTGTCATATTCGATTGCATTCAGTTGAGTCGGGTCATAACACCATTGGTTTCATATCCATTTACCCATTTGAGTAATAACAGCCTTAATAACACAGCGCTTAATTAAAATTCATCTAGTAATTTTTACATTTCTAGGGCTCTGAAGCACCAACATAGCTTAGGCTAGTGTCTTGGAGTAGGTGAGTACTTAACTCTCCAAGACAGTAAAACCAAACAAGTAGTCGATCTTGTGATAGAATCAAATCCAATTGTTACATTTACACTCTGGGAAAGCTCCTCTTAAAGGAGAAGCACGAGCTTGTGTCCGAACCAGTGAGGGGATCATTCCCCCCTCGTTGGGAACGACGCCAGACAGTACGTATTACAAATGGTAAACCTCGGATTAACCATTGTCGAGGAGCCAGGGGTCACTTATCGGTAAACCTTGGATTACTGTCAAGGAGCCGGTAAGGGGATTGAGCTTGCTACTCTGCCCTTGCGTGCTGTCGGAGTTTAGACTGTTCCCCCAGGTGTACTTGTGGCCGTTGGTAACCTTAGTGACCATAATCTTTAGAATTCTACCCAAGGTGACGGTGGAGGGAAGGTCCCACTGTACCTGGAGCAGACGTCGGCTATACTCACTTGGATTTTCTGGGGGGTTCACTTCACTCGAGACGGTTAAAGTGGAGGAACTTGGTCCAGTCTATTCATTAAGCAGGTTGTCGGCGTAACTGTTCCACCCGCCATTTCTATACTGAATCCAGCGAGGTTGGGCTTCATCACCAACTAGCGTTTTTGGTCCGGAAGAATACTGTTTGTGTGTGGTTTGACTCCTAGATTTGATAGCGCGTGTTAATTTGTTTGTTTTTACTTTTAGAGACCATAGGTGTGAATTGTGAATTTTAGTTGTTAAGTGTGAATTGTGAATTGTTAATTTTAGTCTTAGTTATAAATTGTTAATAAAATTCACTGAAGTTGAATATAATGGCAAGTGTTCCGGAATTTATCAACCTAGGAACCCCTCCTAATGAGAATCCTAGTACTTTTCCTTACTTTGGGAATGTTGGTCCTCCTTATATGGCTACTTTGTCATTACCTGGATTTACAATAGGTTTACCGATATGGTTATTTTCAACTTCGTTGGCCCAAAATACTCCAATTGTTCCACCTCAACCGGATGCTTCACCTCAACAGAGTTCACCATCTCAACATGACCAACCTTCTGTTGACCCTTTACCTTCTTCGCCTAATTTTTCTTCCTCTATTTCTTCCTCTTCACCTGGTAAAAGCCTTGATGCTAGTAACCAGGAGGTTAAGAAGAAGAAGAAAGGGAATAAGAAGAAGAAGAAGAAGAAGCAAGATAAGAAAGAAGTCAACCAACCAACCATGGCTGTAAATGTTAGTGGTGTTGAGGAAAACTCCGACATGCATCGTAAACCCAAATACCCTTGCAGGCTTTGTAAGGGTGACCACTTCCTTGTCAATTGTCCTGGTATTCCAAAGGTCTTGGAAGTATGGTCAGAAAAATCTCATCAACTTTCCATTGATCCATCAACCAGTGATAGTCAGGTTCCTGGGAAAAAGGGTAAAGTTAGGTTTCCTTGTAAGTTATGCAAAGGGAGTCATCAAACTCACATTTTCCCTCACATGGATGAAGCCTCAAAATTGTTGGAAAAACTTACTGTTCCACAGCAAGAATTTCCAACTAGTTACCGTAAACTTTCTCCCAACCTACCGTCAATTGACGGAGTGATTGATCTAAATTCAAGTACGGTCGATCACACTCTTCCATTGGAGAGTGAAACTCATGTCACTCAGGTTGATGATCAATTAGTTGATCAAGTGGTCGATTCAATTTCACATAGAGTCGATCCCACTTTCCCTTTAGAGAGTGAATTTCAAACCGCTCAGGTTCTTCTTGTTACATCAGATTCTTCTATGCCGGGGGGCATTTCACCTGTTTCTATAGAACCCCCTCCAAGCACTGAGGTCTTTTCCTTTGATTGGAATAGACTGACAGAACCTCGTCTTCCTTCCTCCATCCCTTTCCAAATCATTGTCAAGGCTGGTGGTAGGGACATACATCGTACTCAGGTAGATGAAGGTGCTTCTGTTAGTATTTTATCCTCAACTATTTGGAAAGCTTTGGGTTCCCCTCAGCTTGCGCCTATTACGCAGAATCTGAAAGCTTTTAACCGAACCATTAGTGAACCTTTAGGGATCCTTCCTAATTTTCCTATTACCTTGGAAGGTAAAACTGTTTGTATTGATCTTATGGTAGTTCGAGGTCCCTTGGATTTCAATTTACTCCTTGGGCGAGACTATGTTTATGCAATGAAAGCTGTCGTATCGACACTCTTTCGCGTGATGTCTTTCCCTCACAATGGCAGTATTGTGACTGTAGACCAGCTTTCATTCCCTAGTCTTGTCTCAACTACCAATAATATGACAGCCTTAAATGTTCCTGATTCTCAAGTGGTATCTACCCTGCCACGGGTTAATTATGTGGCAACTGATCCCATGTTTTCAGTTACCGATGTAAGTAAGCCTCTCACTGTCGATTTAGATCCGGTAATTGACATGGAAAACTCTACAGGATTATTTGAACACGATGTTCTTATCCCTTTTGAGTCCCTTGACGTGTGTTCCCTCCAAAAAACTATTCTTCCTTCGGATGAAGACCTTTTGGAAGCCATGATCAAGGTGTGTCCATTGACATGTCTTTCTTCCAGTTGGAAGCCATGATCAATGTCACGAGGATAGCTTTTTCCTGTATCAACCTCGTTAAAAAATGAAACAGGTTAGTACGAGGATAGTTTTTTCCTGTATCAACCTCGTTAAAAAATGAAATAGGCTAGCGAGGAAAGTTCCTTTTACTGTGTCAACCTCGTTAAAAAATGAATCAGTGTGTCCGAGGACAGTTCCTTTTCCTGAGTCAACCTCGTTAAAAAATGAATCAGGTGTGAGGATAGTTCCTGTTACTGAGTCAACCTCGTTAAAAAATGAATCAGGTTTGAGGATAGTTCCTGTTACTGAGTCAACCTCATTTAAAAACGAATCAGGCATGAGCATAGTTCCTTGTCTTGTGTCAAGCTCATTAAAAAATGAAACAAGGAGTCACGAGGAGAGTTTTTTCCTATATCAACCTCGTTAAAAAATGAAATTGGATGTTGTGAGGATAGTTTCTTCTAGTCTCAACCTCGTTAAAAAATGAAATTGGAAGTCATGAGCATAGTTCCTTGTCTTGTGTCAAGCTCATTAAAAAATGAAACAAGGAGTTACGAGGATAGTTTTTTCCTGTATCAACCTCGTTAAAAAATGAAACAGGCTAGCGTGAGGAAAGTTCCTTTTACTGTGTCAACCTCATTAAAAAATGAATCAGTGTGTATGAGGATAGTTCTTTTACTGAGTCAACCTCATTAAAAAATGAATCAGGTAGGTTTTAGGACATGTAGGTAGATTGTAGAAAGTAAGTGGATGCGAGGATAGTTCTTTTACTGAGTCAACCTCGTTAAAAAATGAATCAGGTACGAGGATAGTTCCTGTTACTGAGTCAACCTCGTTAAAAAATAAATCAGGTATGAGGATAGTTCTTTTCTTGTGTCAACCTCCTTAAAAATGAAACAACTCCCTTTTCAGGTTAAATATTGAAAGTAAACCTTCATTTCATCCAGCCGGTTGAATGCAATGAAGCCTGGGGGGCATGTACCTCGCTTTGCATCATTATGCTGGGGGCATGCAAACTTTTTGAGCATAGTTCCTTGTCTTGTGTCAAGCTCGTTAAAAAATGAAACAAGGGTAGGTTAAGTAGGTAGATTGTAGATAGTAGTCATGAGCATAGTTCCTTGTCTTGTGTCAAGCTCATTAAAAAATGAATCAAGGATTTTAGAGCATAGTTCCTTGTCTTGTGTCAAGCTCGTTAAAAAATGAATCAAGGTTTTTAGAGTAGATTTTTGTTAGGTAGATCGTAGAGAGTAGTTATGAGCATGGTTCTTTGTCTTGTGTCAAGCTCGTTAAAAAATGAAACAACTCCCTTTTCAAGTCGAATCTTTACAAGATCTTGAAAGTAAAGCTTCATTCCATCCAACTGGTTGAATGAAATGAAGCTTGGGGGGCCTGTACCTTGATTTGCGTCATTATGTTGGGGGCATGTGAACTTATAACAAGCATAGTTTTTCATTTCAAGCTTGCGTAAACATGAAACCGAATCCGAGCATAGTTCTTTTCCTGTGTCAAGCTCGTTAAAACATGAAACAAATCCTCCCCTACTTGAGTCGAGAGATTGACTAAACCTCATAGATGTTAGGTTGTATGTTTAGGTTAGTTATTTCAGTTTTTACGCAGTTGTAGGTCGAGTCTTTCAAATGATCTCGTAACTCAACCTTCATTTCATCCAAATGAAGATGGGGGGCATGCGCTCTAGCAGTTACGCTTAGGGGGCATCAAGCACAGTTTTCTCTCTGTTTCAAGCTTGTGTAAAAATGAAACTACTTTGAAGCATAGTTTTTGCCTGTTTCAAGCTTTTGTAAAAATGAAACCTTTTTCGAGTCAATTTCAGTTATTTTCAAGACTCGTTAAACTCATGAAAATCCCGAGATTATTTTGCTATTTTTCATTCTCGTAAAACAAATGAAAATGCTGAGTTCTTTCCGTCTTTTCCTGCTCATAAATTAAATTGAAAGTCGGACACATGAGTACATTTTTATCCCTTTTTCGAACTCGTTAAAACTTACGAAAAAGTGAAACCTCAGAGTCATCTTTTAAGCCCTTTTCTGACTCCTAAAACATGAAAAGATCGCCGAGTGTTTCTTTTACACTCGTTAAAACGGAATTAAAAGACGGTCCCCTTTTAGCTCTTTTCTGACCGTAAAATCAGGAAAAGATTGCCGGGTTTTTGTCGTTTCAAACTCGATAAGGAAATAAAACGACGTGTCCTTGATCGCTTTTTACTTTTCAGGTCGACGACACTATCATGAAAGTACTCCTTAGTCGCAAGATCAAGCGGTTCCCCCAGGTATTATTTTATACTTTTTCGGGCTTGAGGGACACAAATTTACGAAAAAGTTCAACGTGGAGTTTCCTTAAGTTTTTCAGACGCTCTAAAAATGAAAAACGCCGAGTTTCTCCTATACTGGGCTCGTTAAACTTTTACAGTAAAGGACCTGTTCAATTACAAACAGGAACGAACCACTCCTTCCTAGGGTTCGAATTTAAACTAGGTTGGACTCGTCCGAAGGATGAGCTTATAACCAAGCATATGTTATCCTCCTCAAGCTTGTTAAAAATAAAGAGGTACTTGCCAGAAATGGTGGGGGAAAAGAGAGAAGAATGAACCTATTTGTCACCTTTTGTCTCAAACGAAACTTTATTACCACTCTTGAACACGACACTTTTTCATTCACCTAGGTTGGGAAATCTTTTACCTCACAAGTTGACCAAATCACTTTGAAAATCTTTAACCGGGTTCCAGGGTTTAACTTTGAGTTATTCGTCACCAAACCATCTGTCGTGTCGTTATGTGTTCAAGAGGTCTGCAAGCAAAACTTTCATCTGCAAAATACTTATCATCCATTTGACCATCCCTGAGTCAGTCCTTACAGCAACATTTCTTCAACTTGGACAATGATTTCGTGTTGCAGGCTTGCCTGCAACGAGTCGCTTTCTATCGACATCGACACATTATCTAGAAAGATGACTTAGGAATCGACAGTACCTTGAAGTCTGCATGCATCAATGGCAGGTTTCTCGCCTTTGACGACAGTTTACATCATTGACTTTCGATCAAAGGATTCCGTGAAGTGTTCGACATCAAAACATCTATTCACATTTCACGGGTTGTGCTTGGTACTTTGAGAACCATTGACATTACTGGTGGTCTCTCTCACGCTTGTTAACAGTTTACATCATCGACTGGTAATCAAGTGGTTTCTAACATGTTCGACATCAAATCATTTAATCACATGGCTAGAATCGTACCAATTCGGGAAGTAGAAGTGAAGACCCTGGATCTAGTTTCTACCATCCAGGCTGCAAGGAGTTTTGTATTCATTATCTATGTAGACTAATCATAAACAGATGGCTGTGTCCATACTATGTCTACAAAAGTCTATAAAAATGATGTACTGCAAGATCATTCCTGTATCAGAATAGTTAGTCCATTAGTTAAAGTTTTGAATCTGAGTATGGGAATGCCTACCTCAGTGATGATATAATCTTATACATGTATTTTGTGTTGAAAATTGCAGGTTCTAACCAGGTCATCCACAAGTCAATCCTTGAAATGATAAAGCGCTTCACCCTTCCTAGAATTACAAAATACCAATCTATTCCAGGCTTCGCACTTTAGGGGGCAATCTGTTACACTAAAAAATGTCACCTTGACTACTTACAGTTAGTATGGCTCAAATCAACAGTCATGCTACCCTCTTAGGCAAGTCTCTATGCCTCTGTTATCCATCTCAAACTCAAAGAAGAGAGAAAGTCTTGTAAAAACTATGTTTATCTCTGGGGTCGCAGGTTCTCTCTAGCCTTACCTGCGGGGACGCAGGTCATGTTCACAAAAGCTGCGTCCATGGACGCTCTGTATGTTAAAGGACAGGTGCGTCCTTCTGTAAAAGGCAAAATGCGCAAGTTTTATCTTGAAAAAGTTACTTGTGGTTACTTCTAGAACATTCTAGAGGTCGGTTTGATGAAATGGATGCGCCTCCAGTTGGTTCATGTATCTCTATTAAGAGGGGACTTATCCCATCAATAAGGGAGCTATCCCACCCATAGAGGGGGATGATCCCATTGATAGTGGACCTGAATAACCTCTTTACAGCACTATAAATAAAGGCATTGAGCCAGAAGGAGAGGAGGTTGGAGCTATACATTTTCTTTGGGTAAATGCTGCAGGATTTAGGTCTTCCATTAGAACCTTTGTGAGGAGGGATTGTCTTTACATGATTCTACTTGGAAGTGGGTGAGCTTTGTCAAAGTAGAGGAAAACACTTGATGGACCCTGGGAGGAACTTGCACAACACCAAGGCCAGGTTGTAAGAGTTTCTTTGTTTCGTTATTAATACAAACTGGTTTATTTTTCTCAATAGCTTGTGTTAATGAGTTATTTCATGTGTTCCTTGGTCTGCATGTTGAATGTATGTTTTATTATATGAAATACAAGTGCTCGGTAATTGTTTGATTGTTTGTGGTTGCAGGAATTGACTTGAAGGAAGAGCTCATCCGGATTGGCAAGGACGAACTACAACAATAGCGTTTTGGAATAAGGTAAGCCTAAACACTTGTACTTTTCATGTTGTAAAAGGTATATTTAGAGAAAGATCACTCCATTTTGTCTTGTTTGTCATTAGAACGTCTTAGACTTCTAGGAAGGTCAGTCGTGTCTGCACCCTTGACCAATTCCATGTGACACATTCTCTCAAGGAAATGTTGCAAAGGGACAAGAATTAAGAAGGTATTGATTAATAGTTTCATTATTTGATTGACATAAGTGATACAAGGATGGACCCCGTATGCCATAGTGCATCATCGTATCCCAAGTGAGAGTTTTTACATGCATTAAAATCCAAAGAAACATAGATACCTTGCGCCAAAGATTTTGTTTGCAAATTTTATCTCAAATTCCAGGTTTTGGGAGATCTAAATGTCTTGTCATAATGTGATAAATTAGTGTATATTGAACCATCCACTAGGATGATAATCCCATGTGAGTTTTTCCTACAATCTTGAAAAAAAAAAAAATGTATTTAATTCCTATCAGAAAGTTTCCTAGTTGAGGCCCTCTAAACGAGTTGTCCTATGTTATTCTAGTATCCAATGTTGCCAATGAGGGTTCCCTTACTATGGTACCCAACAGTGAGAGAGCATAGTTTTGTTTTGGCTGATCATATATTCTTGTATAGAATGAAGATCATCCATTGCATGAATGTTGGCATTTATTTCCATGAGTCATATTACGATAAGGATATTTTTCCGTTATGAATCTCCTAGATGCAATGAGTTTGAATTGAGTGTTTGTTTTTCCAAGTAGCATTCCATATGTGAGAGCGAGCTTGATGTTCTGTTAAGCCCTACACAAGCCCCATGTTAGCCTTAAAACCCCTTATTAAGCCCTAGATATTGATTGATTACATTTATATTTTTATACTATTATGTAGGATAGAACCCCTCATGGTACCATTTTATTATAATGTTACACTTTGTCCCTTATATATATACTAAGGAAACCTAGTATTCAAAGAATCGAATATTTTCTTGTTTGTTGTCTTTATTGTAAAAGGAGGTTTCCCCCTCAAAGTGGATTGTAATTATTGGTTTCTTATCATTTTTAAGGCGCAAGGATCATAACATTTTGTGTTAGATCCCCTGATCCTAGGGTTTGTTGCTTCAAATAGGGAATTGTGGCATTTTTCTATATTTTTTTTCTTGGGAGGCTTCACACGTTGAAACCTGGATAATATTAAGAAGAAATTCCTAAAATATTCTTTATAACACATGAATGTCATTATGATTTTTGGTTATGCCATTTGAACTTACAAATGCACCTTCAACATTTCAAATCTTGATGAATTCTATTTTGAAACCCTTCTATATACATAATTTGCTAGTTTTTTTTTATGACATACTAATTTACAACAAATCTTGGGAAGAGCATGTACAACATGTTCATAGGGTCTTGCATTATTGGAATAGAAACAACTATATGTAAAACCTTCCAAGTGTTACTTTGGGGTTCAACAAATGGAATATTTGGGTCATATTGTATCACATGATGTTGTCAACGTGGATCCTAACAAAATCAAAGATTTGAGGGAATGGCCTATCCCCAATACCTTTAAGAAACTCAGCGAATTCTTAGGATTAATGGGGTATTACCAAAAACTTGTTAAGAATTATGATCACATAGTAGCATCTCTAACAAAATTATTGAAGAATGAAATATTTCCTTGGACTAAAGAAGAAACCAAATCATTTGAAGAACTTAAAGAGGCTATGTGTACAACTATCGTCTTTGCAACACCTAACTTCACAAAATGATTCATTATGGAGTGTGATGCCTCAGACCATGGCATTGGTGAATTTTTTATGCAAAAAGGAAGGTTTGTTACCTTTGAAATAAGTGAACTTAAAGGAAAGAACTTACTCAAACCCATGTATGAAAAAGTAATGTTGGGTATACTACATGCAATTAAGAAATGGCATACATATATAATAGGAAGACACTTCAAATTAAAAATAGATCATGATAGTCTAAAGTACTTCTTGGAGCAAATAACATCTTCAAAAGAAGAATGAAAATGGGTCACAAAGATGTTGGGTTATAACTTGTAAATTATCTACAAAAAGAGAAAACAAAATATTGTGGCATGTTAGACACGTAATCCTCAAAGATTGTGTGAAATATGTAAATAGCGTAAATAGAGTAATTTGAATAGACCTTGGAATTGGAATCCCAAAGGTCACAACTATGATGTATATAATGATCTTAAAATTAACAAAGTTATATTGGGAGTCTAGTTTGTGATTCCTTAGCCTGACATGGTACTAGAGCCTCCGGTCCTCAGTTTAGGTATTTCTATGCCTATGCTTTACCTCCTACATTTCTCTACTTTCCACTATGTATGCTAGGCATTCTCTATCAGTATCAGTTTAGGTGTTTATATGCCTCTTCTCAAACTTGTCCCAAAAAACAAAAAGAGGTTGTGTGTTACTTGACTTCCTAAATTCCTCAATGGTTTCATTGTGTGTTGCAATCGCTTCACCATCTCTTGATCTATCGTTGCCTGATAATCATTTGAGAAATGTCTCTATGTAGGAATTAAGTGGAACCTAGATTCCTCCATTTTCAAAATGATAGAAAATTTTATTGGGTTGTTTCTGAGGGAATTCCTTTGGTCGTTGTTGTCCTCAGTAGTTTGTCTAGTTATGTTTAAATTTTATAACAAATTACTGTTTGATATAAACATTGCAATGTTCATTGGAATTTATTTATATTGTGGGAAATCATATTGGTGATGCTTAGTGTTTGTGTTATAGACTGACTTATAGATCATGCAGGTGTTATCTTCCCTCTGAAATATTGGAGCTTGGAGTTGTATCACTAGTACTGGCCACCATTATGGTTGACAAGTTGCCATAGATTTGAAAAATCAGTTGATGAGTCATCTCTATTCCCATAGGAGTACTTTCGCTAATACTCAACCACCATACCAATCAATAACTATAGAAAAAACTTATATATTCACAAGCTCATGCAATTTACTAAATCACAGGATAAGAATCTACTTCTACTTTCAACTGGAAAAAGCCAATAGATCGATGAAAAAAATAATCGACAAGAGGAAGATAAATCAATGGCACATAACACAATAAATATCTAGGGAAAGCCACATCTCAAAACCCCACTATCTATATTGCATTAATTAGAAATCGAAGATGATAATACAATGATTGTTCTCACAAGAACAATCCCATCACTCAGTATAATCAATCTCCCATCTCATAAGCACGGTCAAGACAAACCTTAGCCTCTTCAGCTTCTCTCCAATCCCCTATTTCCTTGCGCAATTCCTATGGTTGAATAACCCATATTAATGGGAAACCAGTGCATCTAAAACTGCTCAATCCACACTAGGTTCAGTTCCTGATTACTTGCATGATCTATACACCTTAGTAAATCATACAACTGATAGTACGTTTTCCCTACACTCTAGTCTCAACTGGGTATTTTTCATAATCGACATGCATGAGTTTCTAATGATGGAATCTTCAGTTAACTAGAGTAGCACTAGTGAATGCATTAGTGCACCAACGGACAGTTAACTCTCTATTAGTTCCACAAATAGTTTGGAACTAATTTAACTGAACTTAACTCAGTAAACTGAGTTATCTAATTACAACTAACAATTAAACTCATATTGGACCCCTAAAACTTAGGGAGAACATATACATTACTTCCAAAAGACTTCCAACTCGAAATTCCTAAACTAATTAAGTTAATTAAACTTAATTAACTATTTACAAGTTACTATCAGAATAGAATTTGATTTTAATTCACAATTTAATTCAAGGACAAATTAAATTGGAATTTCTGGATTCTATTTTTAACATTTCTTGTTTTTATTTTCAACACTCCCTCTCAACAAGAAAGGAATTCAACTCTATCATGATCATGAACCTTTGGAATGTTCTACATGCAACACTTCTCTCTAGTGTTGTTGCTCTAGCAACTCCAGAAACAAAAAAAAAACATCCAACCTAAATTAGTATGATGCATATGTCATCAAAGTCTCTGACTATTGTTGCCTTTGTCCACTGAAAACTTTGCGCTTCTGTTGACTCTGCCTTTCTCAACTATTTTCAACCCTTCTTTTCGCTCTTCAGTATCTAACTGCACTAGCCTCTGTCACTCTGATCTCTGACTGCATCAATCCCACTGCTTCCTCCCACTACTATGTACTTTGGGCTCTCATAGCAAGGTAGTATGATCCATGAGATAAAACCTGTCAAGGGACCCTGCCCAATTTCAGCCCTCTTGGGACTATCACTTCACATCGCCCCACCTCACACCTAGAGGTATGGTTGCATGTGATCCCTCTGCCCACTTGGCTCGAAATTTCCCCCTACTAGAGATATTTGCATGTGATCCAAGTGGATGTTGGTGGCCACCCACCTATCCCATTTGGAGCCCCACAACTATCTCTTTCAGTCTTTTCAGTTTCCTAAATTGCAGCACAGTTTACTATTTTTAGCAGTTTTTCAGGTCCTGAACTTCCGGAGCCGTTTTGAGGCCCTAAACGATGTTTTTTTGGGAATCTGGGGCAACATGGGTCCATGGACTAATGTTGCCTCCCAAAGTGGTAGTACTCAGATAGATCTTTCTAACGAGATATCGTACGCGTCAAACGGAGATCGTATGCCAAAGTTACGACCCCGGGAAATTGATGTACCAATTTACCCAAACGGGGCCCACAATTTGGCGTTGCATCTTCTAGGGTTAGGTTTTGGGATGTGAAGGGTTTTCCATTGTTTCTCAATAATAAATAGGCCTTCGAGCCTCATTGTAACATAGTTGAGAATAGTTCAGAGGCATGTAGCTGCACATCTCTTCTCAGAGATAAGCTACCATCGCCCACAAACATTTTTCATACCCTTCGCACACAGTTGGGTATCAAAGATATTGAGCGGCATCTGGTACTCAAATACCGCGGCTTCCTACACAGATACATCCAGGAAGAGATGGGGTTCTTAAACATCTCCTCACTCGGCACAGCATACCGATACGCTGTCAAAATCGAGCAAAAGTTCAAACAGAAGAAGCGAGACTTTGGATCTGCAAATCCGAAGCCCAAAGGACAAAGCCAAGGCGGGGTGACCCAAGACAACCCGTCGAAGCCACAAGAAAAGAACAATACCACGAAGCCGAAGAAGGACACAGGAAAGTGGTGTGAGTTCCACAAGAGTCCCACTCATAACACAAGTGAGTGTCGGACCAAGCAGTCGCTGGTGGCCGAGCTGAAGGCTTCTGAATCAGATGCATGTTCTGACCCTGAGCCATAACCTGACAAGGGGAATGGCAAAGGGAAGCAAATCATTGATGCAGATCCCAGCACCACTGTTGCCACTGCCAAGATCCAGAAGAATGAACCTGCAGATCCAAAAGAGGGGGAGTGTCTTTTCCACTCACAGATGAGGGTGAAGGGTTCACCGCTGCAATTCATTGTCAATAGTGGCAGCCAAAAGAACCTCATTTCAGCAGAGGTCGTGAAGCGGTTGGGCCTACCGACTACACCGCACCCGCAGCCGTACAGTATCGGGTGGCTTCACGAAGGACGAGATCTGAAAGTTCGCCAGCAGTGCCGCCTTCCCTACAGCATCAAGCCCTTCACAGACGAGGTATTGTGTGATGTTACACCTCTGGATGTTTGTGATGTATTATTAGGCCAACCATACTTGTGGAGGCGACATGTTGTGTCTGAGTCCAGGCCTCGTGCTGTCATTATTTCTTTGAATAATTCATTATACAGGATACCGGAGCTAGCCCCACCTACTGCCACATCTTTGATCACCGCTAGGAAAGGTAGCAAGCTCATCTCACAGACCAGGAAATTCATCTGTTTGGTTCACTCCCAAAGTAAGGGGAAGATTGCCATCACATCCATGACCCTGACGAAGGGTTCCTCCATGCAGCAGCAGCAGCAAATGGATACAGTCATGACAAGACACAGAAACAACTTCTCCTCACCCACAGGGGTACCACACAAGTTTCAAGTGGGTGACAAAGTTTGGTTACATCTGCAGAGGGAGCGCCTTACCAGAACCCATCAGAAACTCAGACCACTCCGACATGGTCCTTACACCAGTACCAAGTCTACGGGCAACAATGCTTTGAAGCACAGCATTCCTCCATTCCTTCACTTGCACCGAGTGTTCAATGTGGACCATTGTCGACCATGCTTTCCACCATTTCTGGACACATCAGATATTGCAGAACAGCTCACCAGAGACCCAGCTCAGCAGAAGCTTCCTCATCTCAGGGAGGAACTCAACGCAATGGGGACCATTTCTTCCTAAGGGGGGAGGAATGATCCAAGTGGATGTTGGTGGCCAACCACCTATCCCATTTGGACCCCCACAACTATCTCTTTCAGTCTTTTCAGTTTCCTAAATTGCAGCACAGTTTACTATTTTTAGCAGTTTTTCGGGTCCTGAACTTCCGGAGCCGTTTTGAGGCCCTAAACGATGTTTTTTTGGGAATCTGGGGCAACATGGTCCATGGACGGATGCTGCCTCCCAAAGTGGCAGTACTCAGATAGATCTTTCTAACGAGCTATCGTACGCGTCAAATGGAGATCGTATGCCAAAGTTACGACCCCGGGAAATTGATGTACCAATTTACCCAAACGGGGCCCACAATTTGGCGTTGCATCTTCTAGGGTTAGGTCTTGGGATGTGAAGGGTTTTCCATTGTTTCTCAATAATAAATAGGCCTTCGAGCCTCATTGTAACACAGGTGAGAACAATTCAGAGGCATGTAGCCGCACATCTCTTCTCAGAGATAAGCTACCATCGCCCTAGCTGGTTTATTTCCATTTTTGGTTGTAAGCATATTTCAGTATTTTACAGTAATGAAATGAAGTATTATTCCCACTGCATCTCTGTATTTATGGTTATCGCATCTCTGTATTTATGGTTATCTCTGTAATCTATTGTGTTCCTGTTTAAATCCGGATCAGCATGAGTGGATGCTTCCACTTGGTCTCCTCTTTGCTTCTCCAATTGTGGTTGCTCCAGAATTGTTTGAGACTGCTTCTTCTCTGCTTGAGTGTATCTCTCCACTCAGTCTCCTCTTAACTTCTCTAATTGGGGCTTCTCCACAAATTCATGAAGCTACTTCTGAGGCTTATTCTGGGGCTACATGTTGAGAGGTAACTTACTCTCCCTCTCAACCACAAAGTCTCTAACATTTTCCTTACCCCTCAAGTATTTTCATGCATCTTGAACCTCAAGAGCATACATGTTCTTAACCCATGAACTGATATGTTTCACCTGTCCCGTGGTGATGTGTCTAAGGAAAACCATTCCCTTACTAAAAACAACATCATAGCCACGATATTCCAATACCACGACTGAAACAAGATTCTTTTTTAGTCTTGGAACATACATCACATCTGTGATCCTGAGAGGGGAGTCGAACTCCCTCTGAAAGGTAACTGCACCGATCCCAATGGCTCTATACCTATCGTCATCTCCATACTCTATGCTCTTCTTGAGGTATTTCTCCTCAAAATAACTAAAAATATCTCTATTCCTCGTCATATGGAATGAGGCACCGTTGTCAAGATACCACATGCCTCCCATGACAGTGTTGGCCTTGCATGCAATGGGAGTGAAATCAAGTTCAAATTGTGAAGCGCTTCACCTATTGCCGCTACTGTCGGCTCCTTCTTCCTTGCATTCTTTTGTGGGTAGTTTTTGGCATAGTGCCCATTCTCATGACAGTGAAAACACTTGACTTTCATTAAGTCCAACCTCTTTCCACCCTCCTCACCTTGGAACTTCTTTCCCTTGTCCTTCTTTGCCTTACTCTCTAAGGAAAAATTCTCTTCCACTTCCTTGAAAGAGGTCCCATCTCTGGTGTTCCTCCTGATCTCCTCCTACATCAAATTCAACCATAGTCATTCCCAATCTGGAAGCTTCTCCCGACCATTGACAAAGTCCTGATAACTATGACAACTCTTGGGAAGTCCTAGAATAGCGAGGCTCACCATATCTTCCTTGGAAATAGTGATTCCAACACTTCCAAGTTCATCCCGATAATGAGTGAACTTGGTCAAGTAATTTGGAATTGAGTCGCCCACCTCCATCTTGATTTTTCAAAGTTTATCTTTCAATGCAAAATTCCTATGGTCACTGTTGTTCTGGAAAAGGTCCTTCAATTCTTTCCACATAGCATGTGGAGTTTCCTTCCCATGGAGACTCAAGACATTGTGGTCTCAAACTCCCTCAAGGATTATTTTCCTTGCCCTTGCCACACACTTCTTCCATTCGGCAAGATTCTGAGTATCGGATGTTGGTGGCTTAGGAATGTCATGATCAGTGAATTCCTTCAAGCCATTATCCTCCAACATGGCCTCCATCCTATCCTTCAAGACTATATAATTCGAGATGCCATCCAAGGCATACTTGAGCCGCAAACCATACAACACCATCTATCGATCCTAAAGTATGAAATGAAAATTCGAATTTCACCTGTAACCCTCAACTCAAAACTTCAAAATCTCCTTTAGTATTATTATTCTCAGCTCCGATACCATGTAGAAAAATCCTATAGATTTACAATCTCATGTAATTTACTAAAGCACACGACAAGAATCTACTTATACTTTCAACCAGCGGAAGCAATAGTTCAATGAAAACAATAATCGACAAGAGGAAGATAAATCAATGGCACATAACACAATAAATATCTAGGGAAAGCCACAACTCAAAACCCCACTATATGTATTGCATTAATCATAAATCAAAGATGATAATACAACGCTTGTTCTCACAAGAACAATCCCAACACTCAGTATAATCAATCTCCTAGCTCACAGCCAAGCTCAAGCCAAACCTTAGCCTCTTTTGCTGCACTCCAAGCCCCTATTTCCTTGCACAATTCCTATGGATGAATAGCCCATATTAATGGGAAACCAATGCATCCAAAAATGCACAATCCACACTAGGTTCAGTTCCTGATTGCATGCATGATCTATACAACTCAGTAAATCATACAACTGATATTACATTGTCCATGCACTCTAGTCTCAGTTGGGTCTTTCTCATAAGCGACATGCATGAGTTTCTGATGAGGGAATCTTCAGTTAACTAGAGTAGCACTAGTGAATGCATTAGTGCACCAACTAACTCTTAACTCTCTATTAGTTCCACAAAAAGTTTGGAACTAATTTAACTGAAATTAACTTAGTAAATTGAGTTATCTAATTACAACTCATAATTAAACTCATACTAGACCCCTAAAACTTAGGGAGAACATATACATGACTTCCAAAAATTTTCCAACTCGAAATTCCTAAGATAATTAAGTTAATTAAAATTAATTAACTATTTACAAGTTTCTATGAGAATAGAATTTGATTTTAATTCATAATTTAATTCAAGGACAAAGTAAATTGGAATTTCTGGATTCTATTTTTAAGAATTCTTGTTGTTATTTTCAACAATAACCTCATCCATTTTTTCATCAAGAATGTAATTTCGAGGGAGGCTGGATTAGGAGGCATCTTATTTGGTCCCGATGGAAAAATGGTGCATCAATTCACCTAGGGTATTGGAAGAAAAACCAACAATCATTCAAAGTTCTTGGCCTTATGGAAGGGTCTTGAAATCACGATGGTACTCAAAATCTCAAATCCTAATATTTTTTGGGATTCGATGTTAGTTATTTTCCAATTCACAAAGGCCAAGTCAACCATTTCTAATGAGTCAGTGACAACTAGCCAAAGAATTATTTCCCTATTGTCAAATTTTAATGGGGTAAATTTTTTTCACATCCTTCGTCATTTCGATTCAAAAGTTGATACTTTAGAAAAAAAAAGGTCTATGATGACCCAATGAGAAATCAATTATAATCAAAGGAAGATACATATCCCAATTCCATAAAATACTAAGTCACAATGCTACAATACATTCGCATTCCTACCGACAATTGTCAAAGGCTTCTGACGAGGTGGGTCATTGAGATCTCCCTCCCTAGAGTATTATTCTCTCTCTAGTGTCGAAATCACAACAAGGGTAACAAGTATTTAATGAGAAGGTATAGGTGCACATATTCCGAAGCACTCATTTATAGATCCAGTCCTTTCCACTTAATGGAGTTTCTTTCTAATCAATTTCAAATTCGACGTTATATGGAGGTTAGGGCACATTTGTAGAGGAAAAATTTATTTCACCTAACTCAAAACATCCCATTATCACAATTATCCAATGTTAGTGTCTCTGCAATGAGGACTTTCATCTTTTCAAGGTAGGTTATCTCTTTACAGGCTCCAATCCTTCTCATTATATCAATGTCTTCATGATTTCGTCTCCCTCGATGGAATTTGGTTAAAGCTCTTGGTGATATAGATTGTCATTCTTGATTTCGTTGCCTTTTTAGTTCTCTTCTTCATTTCAAGACGATGAATCCTCAGGATTATGTGGAACTCATAGATGTAATTGAAAGGATTTTTAATGTCGCATAGGAATTGTTAGCCTCAATTAACAATCTTGAGGACATCGTGGAGTGGTAAAGAAGCTCTTTCCAAATATTCATGGAGGTATAGATTCTCACTCATTGTGTGGAAATGGAGGACACCTTGGATGATTTAAATGAGGAAGTTATCCTTCTCTTGAATTAGATTGTTGCTCTGGAAGCTTGATCACTTGCTACAAAAGTAAACTCAAATGGAACTCATGCCCCTATCACTTCTCTCTCTGGTGCTAAAAGAGCTCATCGCCCATGGGGTCCTTACAAGGGTGAAGGTAGTGTGAGGTGATTTATCTCAGGCTACAAGTATTTTTGGTTTATGTGTCTAGTATGGTCCTTTCGTCTTTATTTATAGTATGAATATTTGTAAGTCTATCTTATTGTTGGGATCTTATTGGATAATTTACAATTGTAAAAAAAATTGTATAAATCAGTGTAGTCCTACACAAACTAGTAAACTCTCAGTTTACTTTGATAAATATACAATCATTTTAACTAAGATCAAATGTAAGGACCTGCTTTTCTTTCACACACACACACAGATATATATATATATATATATATATATATATATATATATATATATATATATATATATATATATATATATATATATATATATATATATATATATGTATGTATGTATGTATGTATATTCATTCCTTTAAAAATAAAAATAAAATGTGATGTCAAAAACGAGAATGGCTTCAAAGGAGTACACACCAATGGCAGGTTGGAAGAGAGGGTGTTGGAAAGCTCAATTGCCACAAATTCCATGGTGAACTGTCTATAACCTTTCGCATATTCGACACAACCATATTTTCCACATTTTTTTATTCAATTTCATAATTTGGTATGTCGTTCCATTTCGAGCAGTGGTAAATACAACAAGATTTTATATGTTGCACCACCCAATGTTTTGATACAAACTTTGTTCTATTCCACTTAATCTCTTTGAGGGGTTTCTTAAATGAATTGATAGCATGTTGTACGATGTTTGAGTAATAAATTCTATGGGTAGTTCATTTTGATATAGTTTTTTTGTCCTTATTACTCTTCAAACAAGCCTAATATATTTATTTGCCTCATTTTGTTACTCTTACTCGAGCTTCCCCTATAAGGATACTCTTAGCAAAACCCTAGTCCTTTATCCTCTTATTCTCAAATTTATTCAAACCTAAATTAGAATTGTTCAAAGATGAATTCTCTTGTTGGGCATGGAATCCCCCCAAGGCATGTTTTGGGGCTCAAAGCCCAATTTTTGACCGAATCTTGTTGTAAAGCTCCGCAAATTGCGGGTGTGGATCGCGAAAGTATGATAGAGTCACAAGGTTGTCTGCCCTACTTTTGTAATGTAATGACGGCTGGATAGACCTACCCATGGTCTGAAGACCATGGGATTGTATAAATAGAGTGAGGCTCTAAGTGTAGGAGAAAAAAGTAAAGGAATAAAGGAGAATAGAGCATGAGAATTCTAAGTGATTGAGTCGCATTGTGAAGTGTGTCTTTGGGTCGTAGAGTAGGAGAAGGCTTTGCAGCTGAGTGCACGAACACCTGCAACTAAGTGCGTGGGGTGAGTCAAGTCTGTAACTGTGGAAAGAATCAATAAAGAGAAGTTTGGTTATAATTCTGTGTATCTGTTCTTGGGTTAATGCATGATTGATATAACTTGCAAATACACTATTTATTTACTACGTGCACCTGTATGAATGTTTTATGTTGTTAAGTATAACTCAAAGCACTCAAGTAGACCAAGATAATTAACTAACAATATAATATAAGCAATGTCTTTGGTAATAGTGCAAAATATGGCACGGCCCCCGGATAGGGCTGCGCGAAGGTAGTCTATTAGGTCACGAGGAATGGGAAGGTGTACGAAGCAACCTGTGCGCAAGGAGAAACCGTGGACCAATCGAACTCATCAGACATCTCCAGGGTGTGAAAACCTAGTTCTATCACCCTCCCATACTACTTCGGGTGAGACCTCAATCCACACTCCACGGACTGTTGCCGAAAGGGCCAGTAGTACTGGGATTTGTTTGGCTAACTAACTCTGAACCTGGGTCAGGCCCCAACAAGCCAACAAATGGTTCCGTTACTGAGACCAGGATCTGCATAGAGATGTATGATGTCATATCACTAAAATACGACAAGGAAAGGAATTGAAGATTGGTTGGACAGAAAGATTCACAAGTTCGAGGCGTAGGAAAATAGGAATCTGTGACTATTAAAGGAAAGTGGTTAGATTGCTACCTGTATATGGAGATCCGTGAAATTTTCTTTGTATCCTTCCCCATTGAGTTGTATGGGTGTATCGCGAACCTAGAAGTTAGCCAAGAAAGGTGTAAACTCAACAAACCTATTGTGTGGACTCCAGAATTGGTGTGCAGACTGGAAGCATCGGAAGATTCAATTGCACGCATTGTTGACCACTGGCTTGATCGAATCATAGGAGGGTTCATCACCGAATTCGCGGTAGATACTTCAGTCAGCTATAGTGAGGGAGAACGATGCTTCCTCAAGGGACTACAAGGTAAGTACATTAAGTCTTTGAACAATTTGATTAAAATATTATTGTGTGAAAAGTGGGTTATGCGAATAAATTGATGTTTGGGGCTACGCGAAGTGGGAGAATCTACAGAAACGAAGGTAGCACAAAATCAGAGACTAGCCCCTTGATTTCACCTCTGTGAGGGGGTGAAGAAGAGCTCTCAAAGGTTTCGCCAAGAAGTGTGATCAATCTAATAAGGCATAGGATACTGCGCAGACCACCCCTACCCACACCAACCCCAGTTTCACCATCTTCACCCCTGACTTCACCCATACCACCTCCGCCACCATCGCGAAGCAGTATGGCCAGCGCGATAAAGCTATCAGTGTTCAAAGGAGTAGGGAATGAAGATCCGGACAAATTTTGGTTCGTGGTAAAAGCTGTATGGGAAGCACAAGATGTCACGGACGACAATATAAAGAAGGTGACATTGGTCAGTGCTCTGCAAGATCACGCGTTGACCTGGTACATTAAGCATTCCAATGACAATCTGAATGCAGGGATAGCGGATATCTAAGCTATGCTAAACAAGGAATTTAGCAAACCAAAATCGGAGGCACAGTCGATCATGGGATTCAAGGAAATCACAATGCTACCAGGCAAAACCCCATGGGAGCTGGATCAAAGATTGAAGTGCATAATTCACGTAGCAAACATGGCACTAACAGATGGGAAACATTGCGAATGGTTTGTAGCATCATTGACACCACATTTATGGAACGCGTTGTCGCAAAAAAGGCTAACAACTCAAGCTGAAGATTTGGAGGTCGCGATGAGATTGCATGAGACTTCGATACAAAATCCAATCTTGGGAATCCAACAGATTCATGTGCAGCTGAAAAACTTGTGCCTTGAGATGCAGAGTTTGAAACAAGACTGGACGTCTCATCCAAAAGTGTGCAACGAGGTATGGAGCGTAAAATGCAAAGGTCGAGGGCATGACAAGGACCACTGCCCGGTGTTCGTGAATTACGTTGCGGGAGGAGGACAAATGCCATTGAGACTGGAGGCACAAATAGGACCAAGTGTGACGCCTGCATTATGGTGTGCGATTTTTCAGATAGGAGGGAAGCATGCTATAGATAACTGCCATCTATTACAAAATTATACACAGAATTCCCAACAGTTGTTCTGCAATTTTTGCAGGCCAGTATGCCATGATGAACACAAATGTAGAAGTTATGAACTGATAATGGATCAGACTCCTACCTACAAAGTTCAAGCCGAAACACGGGCCCTTGATCAAAACACATGAATGGTGCACACAGGATTTTAGGGATGCATATGAGGCCGAAGAGGAATGGGACCAGGAAGAGATCGTGACCAACTAATATGTTACAACTACAAAGGGCCAATACATTATGCCTGTGACTATACGAATCCAATGTGACCATCGTGCTTGTATTGTACATTGTTCAATAATGAGACATAGGATTATCCAACACTCATAACGAGGTTGTGCGATAAAGGAGAACTTCAACCTCCCCCGACTCAGAACCTGAAAATGATGAGGTCTGAGCCATGCGAGGAAGAATATAATGTAATATCATGCGACAGGGGATGACAAGGGAAAGAAGCCTGAAGAAAGTACCTGGGTTCACAAGGCTCTGATGAAGGAACCTGAATTTGATTTGAAGCGCGCTAAAGATACATTCATGGAAGCTAAGAGGAGCTTCGCATATGCCTCCACTTCAGGAAGTAAAGACAAACTAGAACTGAAAATGGACCCATCAATGCTCACATGCATGAAGTTTTTGCATGATAGCAAGGCTGTGAAGGGGCTGTAAGAACTCATAACTAGATGTGCTGGGACCGCGAAAGTAGAACCGCCCATAGTCCGAAAGCTTGGGAAGCACACAATGTGAATAGGAAGGGAGATGAGATTGACCACGTAGATCTAGGAATATGAGATGGATCAAGTGATTCTAGATCTAGGATCAGATGTGAACATCCTACCAAATCAAACATGGGATCGCATGGGCAGGCCTGTGTTGTAATGGTCTCCTATCCAACTACAAATGGTGAACTAGCAAAAGATCCTACCTATGGGAAGATTGTAGGGAATTATGGTAAACATCGAAGGATCAAGCACACTAGTAGTTTCGAAGTGATAGAGATTCTTGATGACAACAATCCTTATCCTGCATTACTGGGAATAGATTGAACCACTAACATGAATGGAGTGATAAATCTAAAGAAGCACAAGATGATTTTTGAGAAAAAGTCACTGCGCGTAGCGGTACCTTTAGACCCTGCAGAAGGATTGCGTTACACAGAACCAGTGTGTGACAACGACAAGGAAGATGATTTGGACTGCATCTACAAGATAACTGCATAGGAGTAAGGCTGGGTAAATCCCACTGCAGATGGCCAAATCTCGTGGCAGCGCGAAAGCTCCTACACATCAAATTCTAATGAAGAGATAGAACAATGGAAGAACGGGTTACACGAGGTAAACACGCTCAACTGTAACATGATGATAAGGTCACTGCATTGCGTAGCAACAGAAACAAGAGACCTGCCTACGTATGATGGGTTAAGTGAGGTATAGGAATTCCTAAACAAAATTTAAAAAGAAGTGTCAGAAAAACAATGGTTCAACTCTCTGAAATGGGTACTATGCACTATGCCCGCAATGTGGTTGGGTACACACCAGCAGAATCTTGAGGATTGGCGTGAATGCAAAAGGATGATGTGCCTACGATTTGGGAAGCCTCAAATTAGGTTAAAAGACAAGTATGACAGACCAAATGGCCTGAGTGCCCACCTTCCTAGATGGATACAGGCATATGGTGTGCAACCTGCACAAAGACACACTGTCCGCGTGGTAGGAAACATGATCAGTAAGTAGGAGTAGGCAAGACAATGGCATGAACAACCCCTCCATTTAGAACCAGGAGACATGATAAGACCAAGCACATAGAAGGTTATCTACATGGAAGCCTTTGACAAAGTGTGTGAAGTATTGAACAGGGTCCACAATGCGAAATAGATTGATTGGGACCTGCGCGTACCAACGGTTCTATGGGCGTATAGGATCACATGCAGGAACCTGACCGCGCAGGCACTGCCAAGGCTAGAATATGAGATGAACGTTATAAGCCCTCTAGTACTTGAAAACCCTAATCCAGCATTGGTAGGGATGATGGTTCATCGAACCTTGGAAGCAGAAATCCAACAGGGAAACCTTAAACTCCAAGAACTTGATGAAGAAAGGATACGGTTAAGGAAGAAAAGTGCATTGGTGAATGCGAAAATCAAGAAGCTGGAGGATGAGATAAAGGAAGATTTTATCGCCTAAAAAACTAGGATGGTAAGGCAGGGTGCGTACGATCATGCTGACAAGTTTAAGCACTATCGCCGTGAATTGATCAGTCTAATGCCTTGGCTTGGAATGCATATTGCTAAGCATAATGACCAGGGTAGTGCATTGCAAATGGTGAAATGCAATGCCGACTGTAACAATAAAAGGTGGGGATTCTCTAGGAACCATGACAGAGGACCGGATGGAACTTTACATGGGTGGTGCGGCCACCTGACTAGCCAAAGGAAACACAATCTTAGCGCTCCAAGCAGTTGAAAGGAAGCACGGGACTATAAACTACTCTGTCCAGAAGTTGCGCGAGGTTGTAGCTCTGTGCATAAACAAAAATTCACAAGGTCCGCGACCATGCACGGGGGGCTGCGCTGCCGCGCAAGTTGGTCGGAAAGTGACCGTTGAGGTCATTATTCATGATGGGATGCTCGACTTGAGGCCAAATGGAGCAGGTAGCAAGCATTTAAGATGCAACTTATGGGCAAGATTTGGGAAAATCTATCGCCAAGAAAGAATTAATGAACGGGAATTTGGGGGAACGGTTGAATTTGAATTCAAAAAGCGCTATAAAATACAAAGGGCTACCCAGCAAACAACACTTGGTCATTTGCGAATTGAGCGATTAAGCAAAGCCCTGAGTGTTGTGAGCCGAGTGTTGATTGAGCCCCTAAGTTCGCGAGTGCCAAATTTCTAAACGAGTATGATGGAAACTGCTCAGGATGTTATGGACATAATGGAAATGACCGCCGAGGAGGCCACGTATGCCCTAACTGTGGGGGATGTTCCAGAAGGCACCGAGATTGTCGCAGAAATCTTGAAATCATTGCACATGCCAAGACCCAAGAAGGACAAACTAGAAATGGTCCCCGTACGTGTGTCCCCGCGGAACCCGCTACACACCAAACTATCAATGGAGGAGAAGGGGAAAGCTGTCACCATAAAGATGGATTAAGAAGAAGAAGATCTGGAGGATCTTATCATCACAGAGGAAGAGGATGAAGGCATGGAGGAGGACACTCAACCTATGCACAACACAACAAAATTTCCCGCCTATGTCCCCTCGCGAAAAGGGAAGGTGAAAGTGCCTAAGGACCTGGACGAGACAAAGAGCTCGCTCCAAACCCCGCTCCTCCCAGATAATATTATGCCTGAAGGCATGCACCTGGGACGTGTGTCGAGCCTAAAATTTGAAGATTGGGACCTCGTTGACCACGAGAAGTTCCCTCACCTGGAGACAAGGAACCTCATGAAGCCCAAGCAAAACATCACTGCAGGGGTTATAGAGCTAGAGCCACGGAAGTGGTTGCGCGGAGTGGAGAATTGAAGGCAAGCTCACACACTTGTAGGGGATGCACACATTGTTGCAGAGAAGCACCCCCAACATTAAAGTCTCAGAATAGTGTATGCAGCAGATCCAGCAAGCAGCAGCTTAGTGCGCTACTGACCTCCATGCAGTTTGAGAAAACTTGGAGGGACTCCGCGCAAAGATCGCCGCACCGACAGAGTGACTTGAGGGTGAGTCACGATGTTTGTGTTGCGGGTTGTTGGGCATGGAATTCCACCAAGGCATGTTTTTGGGCTCAAATCTCAAGTTTTGACCGAATCTTATTGTAAAGCTCCTCAAATTGAGGGCACGTGGTGCAAAAGTATGATAAAGTCCCAGGGTTGTTTGCCCTAGTTTTGTAATGTAATTCTGGCTGGATAGACCTACCCATGGTCTGTGGAGCATGGGATTATATAAATAGAGCAAGGCTCTAAGTGTATGAGAGAAAAATAAAGGAATAAAGGAGAATAGAGCATGAGAAGTCTAAGTGATTGAGTCACAATTTTAAGTGTATCTTTGGGTTGTAGAGTAGGAGAAGGCTCTACAACTGAGTGTGCAGAGTCCTAGTAGTCCGTTGCTAAGTGCGCAGACCCTTGCAGCTGAGTGCGCAGGGCGAGTTGAGTCTGTAACCATGGAAAGAATCAATAAAGAGAAATTTTTTTATAATTCTATGTATATGTTCTCGGGTTAATGCATGATTGATATAAGTTACAACTATACTGTTTATTTACTGCGCGCACATGTATCAATGTTTTATGTTGTTAAGTATAACTCAAAGCACTCAAGTAGACCAATATAATTAACTAACATTAGAATATAAGAAAGGTCTTGGGTAATAGTGCAAAACTCGACACAGCCCCTGGATAGGGCTGCGTGAAGGTAATGTAGCAGGTCACGAGGAACAGGAAGGTGCACAGAGCAACCTACGTGCAAGGAGAAACCACAGACCAGTCGAACTCATCAGACATCTCCAGGGTGTGGAAACTTATTTCTAGCACCCTCCCATACTACTTCTGGTGAGACCTCAATCCACGCTCCGCGAACTATTTACAAAAGGGCCAATAGTACTGGGATTTGTTTGGCTCACTAACTCTGAACTTGGGTCAGGCCCCAACAAGCCAACAAATGGTTCTGTTGCCAGGACTGGGATCTGCATAGAGATGTCTGATGTCGTATCACTGGAATCCAACAAAGAAAGGAATTAAAGATTGGTTGGACAGAAATATTCACGAGTTCATGGCGCAGGAAAGCAAGAATCTATGAATATCAAAGGAAGAGCAGTTAGATTGCTACTTTTGCACGGTTATCTTGTAGATGCAGTCTAGATCATCGTCGTTGTCATTGTCGCGCACTAGTTCTGTGTAGCGCGATCCTTCTGCAGGGTCTAAAGGTACCACTACGCACAATGACTTTTTCTCAAAAATCATCTTGACCTTCTTTAGATTTATCACTCCATTCATGTTAGTGGCCCATCTATTCCTAGTAATGCAGGATAGGGATTATTGTCATCAAAAATCTCTATCACTTTGAAATCTGCTAGCGCGCTCGCTCCTTCAATGTCTAATGTAATTCCATGCAATCTTCCCATAGGTAGGATCTTTTGCTGGTTCACCATTCGTATTTGGATAGGAGACCATTACAATGCAAGCCTACCCATGTACTCCCATGTCTACTTTGGTAGGACGTTCACGTCTGATCCTAGATCCAGAATCACTTGATCCATCTCATATTCCCCGATCTACACGGTCAATCTCATCTCCCTTCCTATTCATGTCGTGTGCTTCCCGAGCTTCCAGACTACACACGGTTCTCCTAACATCATCCCAGCACATCTCCAGGGTGCGGAAACCTAGTTCTAGCACCCTCCCATAATACTTCGGGTGATACCTCAGTCCGCATTCTACGGATTGTTGCCCAAAGGGCCAGTGGTACCAAGGTTTGTTTGGATAACTAACTTTCAACCTCGGTCAGGCCCCAACAAGCCAACAAATGGTTCCGTTGCTGATATCGGGATTTGCATAGAGATGTCTGATGTCGTATCACTAGAATCTGACAAAGAAAGGAATTGAAGATTGGTTGGATAGAAATATTCACGAGTTTGCAGCACAGGAAAATAGGAATCTGTGACTATCAAAGGAAGAGTGGTTAGATTGCTACTTGTGTGCAGTTATCTTGTAGATGTAGTCCAGATCATCGTCATTGTCATTATCACACATTGGTTCTTCTGGAATGGTCCCAACAACAACAAGCCAACATCTCTCTTCTTCATTATTTATGTTGTGATCACCAGGAAAGAAAATTACCATGAATGGTCGAGAAATATTAGGAACACCCTTATCTTCAATGACTTAAGGAAAGGTGTCTATGAAGGAGAAGGTGACAATGTGCTTGCCAAGCCCACGTCAGATAAAGAGCTAGCCATATGTGAGAACAAGTGAGTCATCATATTATTCCAATTACAAATGCTTATGATGCATTAAATAAGTTGAAGTTTTTATTTTATTCACACTCAAAATTGGAAGTAGTTCAATTGATGATCAAGCTCTTCAACCTAGAGTTGAAGGATGATCAACCCATGGCAATATCCTTAAAAATCAAAGCTATCATGCATGATGTAGAGGCCACTGTAATTAAAACGGACATCCCTCTCATAGCCTTTGTCAAGGACCTCTATCATACATATTCGCACTATCTTAAATCCTTACAAGCTAGTGCCCAACTCAAGGACATTACTTTTAACACTTTTGTGGAGAAGTTTGCAAGATGAGAGAAAGTTATTGGGAAGAGGAAAAAAAAAATTCAATCCCCTAAAGGAATTATGTTCCTTGCATAAGAAGAGGATAATCAAGCACAAGATTCTTATAGAGGAAGAGGTGGTAGAAGAGGATGTGCAAGGAAGAACAACAAAGGCAAGTGGGTAAATATCATTAAGGAGGAAAATATCAAAACCACTATATTCGTTGTAATAGAGCTGGATATGATGCATCCACAAGAATCAAGAAAGAACACAAAGAAGGCAAAGGTAAAACACTAGATACAACAAAATGTAAAGCACATGAATCTGCTCATTATATAGTAGCCCATTGTAATATTGGAGTAATTGAAGATTTGTTTCATACTTCAGTTGCTTCTTGGAAAGATGCATGGCTTTTGGAGAGAGGTGCAACCTACCACATGAACTTATGAAAATACTCCTTTGAAGACTTTAGTGACCATGTAGATGGAGTAGTATACTTTGCAAACAAGTCAAGTGTCAAGCCATCTAGACTTGGGACCATCAAGCTTAAACTACATGAACTTCATGGATTTCTTTTACATGATGTATTCTACCTTCCAGAACTACAACGAAACTTATTGTCCCTTATTCACATTAACTAACAAGGACACTCCATTTACATGTTTGATGGCAAAGTTGAGATAAGAAAAGCAACAAACAACACAGTTGTCATGACCATAATAGAGGAGGAAATATTGTTGAAGATGCAAGGAACATCTGCTTGTGCACAGAAATTTACATACAGGTCTGTTGATGGTGTTGGACCCGCCCACATTCATGGGATCTCCTTGGTATGAAGTCCCAACTATACCTCACATCATTTGGTGTAGGAGTCCCATCCGGTATGATGGCCCGGTTACCATTATCTTAAAGATATGCCTCAGCTCTTTCTTGTCATCACATGAGAGTGGTTCACTTAGTCTTCAAACAATGAGGTTCGTGTTCCTGGTGAGTGCTTAGTGTCACTTGTGTGAAATCTCTTTCATTATAGAGGGGCAGGGTGAGAGTGAGTCTCAATTCGAAAGGGAGTAGTCCCAACTCAGGTAGAGACACACCACACAACAGGTTCTGTGCAGCTTCCGGTGGAGTATTGCACATGAATGCGACAGACACAAACACAAAGTGAACAGATAACACATACAAAACCCAGTGGAGTAGTCCACACAAGTGCAACATTCATTATAACAAGTTTACAAGAACGCGTTTGTCTAGTGTTTGACAAAGTAATCCACATGGAAGAGACAACAATAGCAACCATTACAACATATCTTCAACAATATATGCACTAGAATAACAGAATTACTTCAATTATCCTAGTACAAGTTAAGAAAACACGGATTACAAGCGCTTAATGAATAGTCTTACAAACAAATACAACGCATGCATGAAAACATTTTGGCCTATGATAGGCTTCTAAATTAAGCGAAAGTTCCAAGAAACATTCATACACCATACATCACTAGCCCCAATAGTGGAGCACTGGAGCCATTGCTTGCTCCTCAAAGAAAATATTACAGCCTCTCAAGGCTATGTTGGAGCAGCCAAGGTGAAAAGTCATTTACATGTACAAATGAGGGGTATATATAGCCAAGGGTGAAACTGGCCCTTGTGACTCTTCAACTTCCCTCATGACTGTTCGACTTACATGACTCTTTAACTTCATCTATGGGTCTCATACACAAGTATGACCCAAGTAGTGATGTGGCCGAGGCGACTCACGACACAACTCAACATGACATTGTTGGTATGCACATGTTGGTTGTGTTTTTTGTGCCGAGTTGTTGTGCTAATGAGTGATGAGTGTGCTCATGGTGTATGATAGCTTCACCTTCACATGGCAGAGTGTGTGGAGTATTCAATGGTCTTAGTGTTCGCTCGATGGTTCATGCATGTGCAAGTGTCTCATTCTCTTGCTACTTGGTATGCTTCTTGTGTTCGTCCAACCACGAGTAAGTCTTCTAGCATGTGCTCCTTGTTCATCCCGTTCATCATCACGCCATGTCTCATCCGTGTACTTGTTTCTGAAATCATTCATGATGTGACAACATCATATTAAGAAATCCCCTAGTCTACCATGATACATTGTCTTTCATTTATGGGTGCAAGTGACCAAGAGAGAGGACAAGGCTCTGAAACAGCGCAGAGCACGTGTCAGGTTGAGATGTGAGGCTTCGAGACACTTTTGGGAAAAACCACATAGAGGTCACTGAGAGGCTGGGTTTAACAGTCCGGGACAGCAAGTGACATCTACGGAATCTGGTTCATCTAGGAGGTAGAATTGCACAATTTTTATGGGGAATGCAGCATGGGCAACAGGAGGCAGTGGTAGTGAAAATTGTACAGATTTTCGGAGCAGGTTGGGATCGGGCTGTGGGAGCCTGCTGGTCAGAACTGCGCAGATATGGGAGGCAGTCAAGCAGGTTGATGTCTGCGTAGTTTCTGGGCTAAGCAAGGTGTCAGGCAGTAGGTGGGAGGATTTGACAAATCAATAGATGTGCATGCACCTTCTCCCACCTCACACTGCGGAGCTAGAGTTGTTCGATGAAAAGAGGATGGATAGTCACTTGTGGCAGCAACCTTGTCCGTCTTAGATTTAGCAACTCTAACACCGAGGTATACCGGGAGGTATTTGAATGATTCTAAGAATTGCATATTTTTGGATATGTAAAGAAGATACTTAAATGTTCCATCAAGAAATTCCTAATCAATTTCATCCTTAGGAAATTGGTATGCAAGATTAAAAAAGCATGTGTGAAATTGCTCAACAAATTCATCAGGTGCTTTTCGTAATTTCAAAATTTATTTATCGATTTCTTGGTGGTCAAACTTATGGAAAGCATCAGAAAACTCTCTAACAAAGTGACCAAATGAGTTAATAGATTTTTCGAGCAGAGTGACAAGCCATTGCAATGGGTGCCCACGAAGCGTGAATGCAAATAGCATGAAGATCACGTAATTCTAATGGTTTTTGAGGTTGCTACATATATTGGCAAAGGCAATATTATGCCTCTGCCAAGCTCTTCCACCCTCACCTTCATATCTGTATTATGAAAAGTCATTCCAGAAATCCTCTGGGATCGTCATTTCCATAGGACATACATTTCAAAGGACAAAGTGTAACATAGGACATGATAGATGTGGGAAGATTAAAAATAGACTTTGAGGACTTAGTTTGTCATTTGGCCCTCCTTCTCTTGGACTTCCACAGTACATTACATTTATTACACAAGTATGACCCAAAGTAGTGATGTGGTCGAGGCGACTCATGACACAACTCGACATGACACTGCTGGTATGCACATGTCGGATATGTTGTTCGTGTCGAGTTGTTGTCCTACTGAGTGATGAGTGTGCTCACAGTGTACCATAGCTTCACCTCTACATGGCAGAGTTCACAGAGTCTTCGATGGTCTTGGTGTTCGCTTTATGGTTCATGCATGTGCATGTGTCTCCTTCATTTGCTACTTGGTATGCATTGTGTGTTCATCGAACCATGAGCAAGTCTTCTATCATGTGCTCCTTGTTCATCTCATTTGTCGTCGCGCCATGTCTCATCCATGCACCCGTTTCTACAATCACTTATAACGTGACAAAATCAAATCTAGAAATCCCCTAGTCCACCATGATGCATTGTCTTTCGTTTCTGGGTGCAGGTGACAGAGAGAGAGGACAACGCTATGAAACAGTGCAGAGCACATGTCAGGCCTGGATGTGAGGCCCCGAGACACTATCGGGAAAAAATGCACAGAGGTCACCAAGAGGCTTGGTTGAGAAGTCCGGGATAGTGGGTGACATCTGTGGGATCTGCCTCAGCTAGGAGGCAGAATTGCATAGTTTTTCCGGGGAAGGCAGCGGGCAGTAGGAAGCACTGGCAATGAAAACTGCGCAAGTTTCCAGAGGAGGTTGAGATTGGGCTGCAGGAGCCTACTGATCAGAACTACGTAGATATAGGAGGCAGACAAGCAGTTTGATGTCTGTGTAGTTTCCGAGCTGAGCAGGGTGTCGGGCAACAGGTGGACTGCCTGACAAAATTTCGTAATTTTCAGGAGTGGCAAGTAGGCTAACAGGGTAACTACCTAAAAAACTATGCAATATCTTGGGAAAGTGCAATGACAAACAGTGGGTGCATGTCCCTTATGTCTATGTAATTTATTTAGGCAGGCATGCTGACATCTTCTGCACATTTTTGGGGATGAATCACTGCTTAAGTCAAATTCTCTGGTTGATCAATGGGAGGCTTGATAGATAGGCTTACGGGAAGCAAATCTTGAGATGGCTTCTTGGGAAACTTCTGCGTTGTTCTGGGTGAAATTCAGCTAGTTTTATTCCAGGATTTTACAGTGAGACTACCTAGGGGGAAGCCTCAAGCTCTGTGTAGTTTAGGGAAATATTGCTTGGTCATTTAGGGCTAAGATTGCGCAGTGCAGCTCGGTGGAGATCTGGCTGATGGTGGTTGGTCCAATCGAAAATTTTTTGAACAAATGGCTAAGTGTGTGAGTGAGTGAGTTCATTTATATATGACCTTTCTAAAACACACTCAACATGACTCGACGAAAATACACCTCAAACCACAAGACAACATATGCTCAGTGTGACTGACTACGGGACTGTCTAATGGTGAAAGCAACATGTGCGACACTTCGGATAGACCTTCGAACAACTGTGATGACACTTGCATGATAGATCTTACAACATTTTGTGTGAGTGCAACGGGTGTTTACATAGTCGAAACAACTCATGCACATGAATACAAATCTTCGATATAACCAGAACAAGGTCACCAACATGACATGTAAATCAACATGCCAAAGATGACGATTGGTCAAACAAGCGAAAAGGAAGAAATACATGTAGAGGAAACAAATGAAATGATTTTTTTTGTACTTCGAAAGGTGTAATTTGAAAGGTGTTCTTTACTTACCATGTTGTTGGGAAAAGTATCCAATACGGAATGACCCTATCCCACTCTAAGGGTGATAGTACCTCAGCAACAACCGAATGCAAAGCTATTCAAGATTACTTCTTTATGAGATGTAAGAGAGAGGAGAAAGAGATCCACTAACCGTTGTCTTCCGCTAATGATTGATCCAGTCTTCTCTCTTTGCTGCTTGCCTCTAGCTCCTTGCTCTTTCACTGGCCCAACTACACAAAGATCCTGCAAAAGGGAAAGAAAGGGAAACTACAAGCAACATACATTCATAACTGATTCAAGGATTAGAATAAATCAAATACACAAGTATAACAATTCACCATTGAGACACATGCGTATAGAAGAACCTCAAATGCTTTATTAATGGAAGAAGTAAAGTTCTGAGAGTGTTACAACCATAAGAGGCCCAATCCAACAACACCTCCCAGCAGAAAGAAATCTCCTCTTCACCTCCTTCAAGCAAATCACCCAATAGTTCTATACTCAAACCAACAGCACTTCCTTACATTCACAAGATTCCAGCCCCCCTTTAGACCTCATGAGAGAGCTCTATATATAGGAGTTTTGGAGAAAGGATGAGTCAACTTGAGGCTGGCATGAAGCTAACTAGTGTCCTCTCCCACTTCAGTTATTCTTCAGTTCTTGATTCCACTTGGAGGTTCTTGCTTCCACTTGGAGATCTAGATCCTCTTACTCATCACAAGGCGAATTCCCTAATCCAAGTGTCATTTTGGAAGCTTCCTGGGCATTGACACATTGAGGAATGACTGTGCCACTTGGCCAATCTCGCCCAGCGCGGGTAGCCTTCATTAGAGTTGACATTCAGCGCAGGTACAGAGTGGAGCAGTTGACATTCAGCGCAGATGCTCAGTGGAGCAGTTGACATGATCCAGAATTAGCTTGTTTTTTAGTGTTTTCAGGTGGAGAACTGATATTTAGTGTTGTGGTTTGCTGACCTTGTTCCTCTAGGGGTAGGAACAACATGTTTAGGGACTTTGGATCCCTTGGATTATTGACATTTCATGCTTCATGCTGTAAGGCACAAAAATGTCTATAACAGTTGCCCCCTAAAGTATGAGGTCGTTTATCGGGTGAAATGCTTTATCAGGAGGATCCGAAGTTCATTCAATCGCTGAGAGGTGACCTGTAATAAAATACAATACAATACATTATTTTTCATTCTGCTTTCATGATCTAGCTGAGGCAGGCATTCCCATGCTCAGCTTTATAAATTCATTTTAGTACATATAACAGATGATCGTCTGATGGTAGACTGATAATTCTCTGCTGAAATTATCATCCTTTGAGTAGGATGATCATCTGCTGTAATGATGTACATATCAAATGTCTTTATATTTCCTGAATATATATCGCAGCCCGGATGGATGAAACTAGATCCGGGGTCTTCAAACTCGTTCAATCTTCACTCTAAGTACAAGTCGATCCATGTGAGAATTACGCTGAAGTCGAACATGGAAAGACATCGCTTGATTACCGGTCAATAATGTAAATCGTTAACAAGCGCGAGAGGAATCACCGATAATGATAATGACCCTCAAGGTACTGCAGTACAATTCACGTGGTGTGAATAGAGGACTTGGCGTCGAACACCACGCAAAATCTTCTGGTCGAAGGTCATTGATGTATACCTGTCGCCGGAAGTGAGAAACTTGCCATTGAGGCATGCAAGCTTCAAAGTACTGAGGGGGGTGTTCCTAGATCAACTTCTTGGATAATGAGCTGAAGTCGACAAGAAGCGATCCGTCAAAGGAGGGCCTTAATGAATCCCACATCAGTGACACGGAACGGAGCTAATGATTTTAGTGGAGGTGAAAACAATCTGTGAAATATGATTCAGGGTGGCGATCATGGGTGGATGAAGGATAATGTATGGCAGTGGATGGGACACGGTTGACTCTTTCTGAACAACATCTCTTGAACATATAACGACACTGATGTGATGGATCGGTAGCATTACCCCAAATGTGGATGGTTTGGCGAGGACCATGGTGATGAGACCGGTGAATGAAACAACCCAACCCGATGTGATACGGAGGACAAAGTGTCATGTTCAAGAGCGACTTGCTACCATTAAAGCTTTGAGGTTCTCCCAATTTTTCCCCAGTCATTTCTGACCAGTACCTCTTTATTTTTGTCAAGCTTGAGGAGGATAACATATGCTTGTTCTATAACCTGCCCTTCGGGCAAGCCCATCGCTATGTTTTAACGAGCCTAGCAATAGGGAAACTCGTTCTCATCTAAAGACAAGTTTGTCGCTATTTAATCATTTTAACGAGTCTAACGACAAGGAAAACTCGGTCCTTTTCATTTTTAGAGAGTCTGAAAGGGTACAGAAAGTTAACTCCAAAATTCCTTTTTCGTCATCTAATCCCTTAAGTCCGAAAAAGTATAAAACAATACAGAAGGGATGAGTTTTCGATAACTTTAACGAGCCGAATAAAACAAGTGCTCGACCTTTTTGTGTAATAATCCCTCAAGTCCAAAAAGATTAAAATCTAGAGGAGGGATAGCTCTTCCGGTCCTTTTAACGAGCTGGAAGGCCAAAACTCGGCAAACTTTTCATATTTTACGAGTCAGGAGAAAAGAGCTCAAAGAAGACTCGTCTTTTGAGGAACGAGTGATAAACAGGGATAGCAGCAGTTTCCAGGTATAGGTTCGAATTTTCTAATCACGGCAGTGTCACAAGGATGGCTAAGTGAAATCACTCTTCGTAGTTGTTCCTCAAAATGGGTAAACAATCATATTGGGGTGAACGATCGGCCAAATGAAATGGAGGTGGCAGGTGCAAACACGACCAAGGCTTTTTATGGCTAATAAATTTACGATCACAATGGTTATTTACCGGAATAGGTTCATTTTTTAATGAGCTTAAACTCTGGAGGAAACTCTTGCTCAATCTTATGTTTATTTTTTAACGAGCATGAACTATGTTCTAAAACTGCTCGGATCTTCGCTTTTCTATTTTTTAACGAGCATAAATTCCGCGGTAAAACTGCTCGATTATACCAGTCATAAGATAAGAAATGTCTCCTGTGAGATCTCTATTTTTTATAGAGCTTCATCTTCTTTATGCAAGTTCGGAAACGGCTAATCCCAAAAACAGATAAATAACCACTCTTAGCTTGCACTCCAAAAGGTTTGCATGCCCCCAGGTATAAAGTACAATTTCAAGGCTGCCCCTACTTATCCGATAAAACATTTGTTTTAAAGGGTGAGGCTTGCCTCTTTCTGGTTACCCAAAGATTATTTTGTTAACACCATCAAACGAAAACATTTCCTCGGCACTGTCTACTGAAGTAGACAATGGTGAATGACTGTTGTCAAACAAGTAACCTTAACAGAAGAATCTTGTTCTAGAACAACCCCTCTTCCATCCACGGACGGGGTACGGACTAGTCATATTCTTTCGTGGAAATTCTACCTTATACCCAAGGTTTCCTCTGCCTGAAGCAGACCAGGATGCATGCACCCTGGGTTCCAGTCCCATCTTTCCGAATCACTCGCACTCATCGGGAAGGAGGACTGGGGGTGGAGACATTTCTTGGGTGAATAGACCATTGAGGGTTGGTATGTGACTATTTGCGATGCGTGATCCCGGAAATGAAAGTTGGTCTACGAGCTTGACCATTCTTCATTCGTGTGGAAAACACATTACTCTAAAGAGTGAGGAGACTATAGCTCCCATGCAATATATATAGTCTCGTCCAAGGAGTAGGTTATAATCCAAGGGTCCTTGAACAATCATCACGTTCATTTCAACAGTCTTCCCTTTCAATGTAACAGGCACATTGGGGAGGATCCCTAATGGTCGACTGGTTCCTTTATCAAAACCCGAGAGATTTCTTATCTCAGGTAAAAGCTCCGGGGAACCCAGTGCTTTCCAAGCAATAGAGGAAAGGATACTCACAGATGCCCCTTCATCAATGATAGTTCCAGCCATTACCATTCTGTAGATTTGGACTATGATTCTGAATGGTATACTGGCTGGCAACCGGGGTCTGCCTAGTTGGTTCCAATCAAAGGACACAACCAGGTTGCTTGGTGGTGGGACCGAATACACGGTCGGATATGACCCTGACGATGTTCCTTCCTGCGATAAAGGAATGGGCGCATTGCCCTGATGCTCATCAAAATCTGTGTTGATGAAAAGAATTTGGATGGTGTCATCCTTATTCTCTTCAGTGAGGGTGTCATTTGAAGATGAATCTTCAGTGACGGTGTCATTTGAGGATGAAACCTCTGAAGGAAGAACCAGGTCAACTGCCATATCAACCTTTAGACTTTTGTCTGGTCTGGATTCAGTAGGTTCATTTTCAATGACTGACGCTTCAGCTAACCACTTGAGCGGGCCAGCTGTATTTTCAACCAATGAAGGACTTGGCACGAGTTTTTTGTATCCAGGAGGAAGTCTCAACGGTGAAACCGGACGATCTTCCAAAACTCTCTTCGCTTCGTCTAAGAAGGGACAACGGTGGATGGCGTGATCACCTTCACACAGTCTGCAGGGGGATCTTGCTCCCCTTCTTTGTCTTGAACCTTCACTTTCGCTGGTTGACGGTAAGCATTCAACATGGCTATTAGAGGTTGATGCTCCCGAATTGTGCAATCGAGGGGACCAGTCCCTTAGTATCCGGGGAATACAGGGACAATCTCTATGGAAGTGGTCTCCTCTACATATGACACATGGCGATTTAGGCCCGGTCTGTGCTGTGTGTGGATTTTTGTTAGATGTCTTTTGCTTGCCCCCAGTCGCCTTAGGCTCCTTCTTCTTCTTCTCTTTCTTCTTCTTCTCCTTCTTCTCCATGGGAGCTTGGCTTTTTCCGGCTCTACCTTGCGAAGATGAAGGATTGGAGGAAGAGTTATAGGAAGTAGAAGGCTGGTGGGTAGCTCTAGACTCATCTAACTGTTGACTCGACTATTCAGGAACCATGGTGTTCTGAACTACATTAGTTGAGAATAGCCAAATAGGCAGGCCAATTGTCAGCCCTGGAAGCGACAATGTGGCCATGTGGGGCACACCAACTTCTCCCCAAGAGGAGAAAGGACTAGGATTTCCATCATGTGGAATTCCTTGGTTGGGGCGTTCCATGTTCTCAACCTACAGATCAACGCAGGAATAGGAGGTGATTATGTTCCGTTTAAAATAAATTTTATAACGACGTTTTAGACACAACTTGCTTTTTCACTTTTTAAGAGTCGAGAAAAAGCTAAAGATGACTCTAGTCTCCTTCGATGTTTTAACGAGCCCGAAGTGACAAATGCTCGGATGGACTTTTTCAGTTATAGAGTTTGAAAAAGGCAAAAAGACACTGCTCTGGAGTTCTAGGCAGAGGGTGTCCCAAACTTTTCGCAAAACCACAGAATACGTTTTACGGTACGAGTGGTCGATCTTCGTGAATGCTGTGTTCACTGCATTGCGATCAGTAGGGCCGCCGACACGGTTTCCTATGGATAAAGGCTTTGATCCTATAGGGGTCTCCCAATATATACGCGACGGTACGTGGGAGCACAAGTCCGTATTGATACTTATCGCTTCACCGTGGGGGAATCACCCAACCACTCAACGCTAAGGTATCACGTTTAACGACGCCGGAACACGTCTCTAGCTTAGACCTCTATGTGTTTGCGTTATGTTTCAATGCGTTGTTATGTAAATTCAATTTATTTTAAGGTTGATCTTGTTTAGCCGTTTGCCTTTATGGATCACCACGAGATGTATAGTAACACTCCTAAATGCAGTCTAAGATGATAAGCAAGCTTTTCAATCTTTCAACTTTGAAAATCTTAACTACTAAGGGAAAAGAAAGACAACATCTTTTCACACAGATCATAGAGCACACACTAATGCACTTTTTCCTAAATCAACATGCAAACTGTCATAATGCACATGCACAATGCAAGTATTTCTTTTCTCTTTCTTAATGTTGGTGCGATACAAAAAGAAAGTTGTTGTATAACTTTGAATTCAATTTCAAGTGAAAGCAAACAAGCTTGTCCAAAATCAAAAGACACCTTAAGATTTACTTGTTTCGACACTAGAAATATATATAAATTCAAACCATATGACGAAAGCAAAAGCTCAAACAGCTATGAACAGCAAATAAACTAACTCTTAAGATCAAAACGACACTTATCACAGGTCTAGATCTAAGAGGTCACAGCAAGACTAGTTCACTTTTCGTTATGGGAAACTGTAAATGGCATAAGAAATACACAAAGAACAAATATAGTTTCTTTATACAACCGAGGCGGAATAGTGGCAAGGAAAGTTGGTTTCAGATAGGTACATTGACTGGTAACAGGCAGCAAAAACAAGGGTGAGAACAGGGCAAGAAACAGCAGGAAACCCCAGTAGCACAAGGCAAGACTGGTTCAGCGCAGGTAGTACACTGTCAATTTGACATTCAGCGCAGGTAGCCCCTTCGGGAACTGCGCTGAAATGCAGACAGCCTTCACACAGCCTGTACTGAAGAACGAAACTTTTGTTTCTCTTGGTTTCCGGGTCACAGATTGCTCAAAAATTCACAGTTTTTGGCCAAATCAGAAGCTATGAGTCAAGGACACACTAAGGGATGACAAGGAGGATGAAAAGCTATCACTAAGAGCTATTTACAGTCCTTGTGGATCAGCTCTTCAAATCATAAACTTGCCCAGAAACTGAGCTAGAGTAGCTGCCCTCTACTTTGCATTTGAAAGATCCAAATGCAGTTCGATTCGGTACTCCCTTTGTTTATGAAATGAATAGCAAAAAACACAAACAACCAACAAGATACGGTCCCCAGCGGAGTCGCCAATTTGTTGTTGGGAAAAGTATCCAATACGGAATGACCCTATCCCACTCTAAGGGTGATAGTACCTCAGCAACAACCGAATGCAAAGCTATTCAAGATTACTTCTTTATGAGATGTAAGAGAGAGGAGAAAGAGATCCACTAACCGTTGTCTTCCACTAATGATTGATCCAGTCTTCTCTCTTTGCTGCTTGCCTCTAGCTCCTTGCTCTTTCACTGGCCCAGCTACACAAAGATCCTGCAAAAGGGCAAGAAAGGGAAACTACAAGCAACATACATTCATAACTGATTCAAGGATTAGAATAAATCAAATACACAAGTATAACAATTCACCATTGAGACACATGCGTATAGAAGAACCTCAAATGCTTTATTAATGGAAGAAGTAAAGTTCTGAGAGTGTTACAACCATAAGAGGCCCAATCCAGCAACACCTCCCAGCAGAAAGAAATCTCCTCTTCACCTCCTTCAAGCAAATCACCCAATAGTTCTATACTCAAACCAACAGCACTTCCTTACATTCACAAGATTCCAGCCCCCCTTTAGACCTCATGAGAGAGCTCTATATATAGGAGTTTTGGAGAAAGGATGAGTCAGCTTGAGGCTGGCATGAAGCTGACTAGTGTCCTCTCCCACTTCAGTTATTCTTCATTTCTTGATTCCACTTGGAGGTTCTTGCTTCCACTTGGAGATCTAGATCCTCTTACTCATCACAAGGCGAATTCCCTGATCCAAGTGTCATTTTGGAAGCTTCCTGGGCATTGACACATTGAGGAATGACTGTGCCACTTGGCCAATCTCGCCCAGCGTAGGTAGCCTTCATTAGAGTTGACATTCAGCGCAGGTACAGAGTGGAGCAGTTGACATTCAGCGCAGATGCTCAGTGGAGCAGTTGACATGATCCAGAATTAGCTTGTTTTTGAGTGTTTTCAGGTGGAGAACTGATATTTAGTTCTGTGGTTTGCTGACCTTGTTCCTCTAGGGGTAGGAACAACATGTTTAGGGACTTTGGATCCCTTGGATTATTGACATTTCATGCTTCATGCTGTAAGGCACAAAAATGTCTATAACATACCATGCTTAACCTCGAGATGATCATGCACCCGACAGAGTTTGCATGAGGTCCTGGTCTTTCTCCATCACTTGGTTCATTCGTCGTCCTCCTCAAATCCTTCGGAGTGATCTCGGCATGTCTCATTTTCCTATAGTCACTGAGAGATAGATCATCGTAGTTTCAGCAGGCAGGGACTGCTGCCGAGATGAGACCATGGGAGGCCCATCTATGCAGTTTCTAAGTGCATGTAGCCTGGGTAGTTGAGAGGAAATGCTATGCAATTTTTGTATGCAAGGCACTACTGTAGGATGGGTTCCAGGAGGACACATCTGTGCAGTTTCAGGTTGCAAAGAAGACTGTGCAGTTGAGGGACAATACTACGCAATTTCTGATAACAGTGGGTTCCATCTGGGAAGGACACTGGAGGAAACCATTGTGTAGTTTTGTATGCCAAGGGAGGTTGGGATCTCTATGAACTACGAAATTCTAGTAGGCAAGGGAGAAATATTGATGGTTACAAAAGCAAAGTGCATAGTTCCAAGAGGCTAGATGAGGCTAAGTTTCTTGGGAAATTGGCTAAGTGTGAGATCAATGAAACATATGTAAACATTTCTAGGACTTTACTATGATCGCACACGGACACTTAGTGATACAATGTAGACCATCCAGAATGCATTACATACTTTCCTTGATGCAACAACCTTCATGACAAGAGTTCATGAAATTGTGAAACATGTCTATGTGATCATAACAACTCATACGCACATGATTCCCTTGAAGAAAAACAACATTCCCTTTGCATGCCAAACAACAATCCCTATACCCAAAGATGACATGTGCTACATAAAGATGAGAACATCAAAAACTCTTAAAATCAAGGAGGGGAGCTTGAAATCATCAACTTACCAAGAAGTGACCAAGGAACGATCAATCACAGGATCCAAGGTAGGCTCTAAAATTGCATGTCAGCCAAAATTTTGGAGGGTGGTTGTAGCCGATACAACAAGTTCTCATTAAAATGAAGGTACATATCCATCCAATCTTTTATGGCCTGCATGATCTAGGAATATTAATTATGAAAATCTTCATTTTTTTGAAAATAAAGGATATTTCTAGTGTTCCAAATATTCCAAGAAAACTAAAGTAATGTGATTCTTATATCCTAGGAAAACATAGAAAAAAACTATTTCATCATTCTGCTTCTAGAGCATGTCGAAAGCTTCCACTATTTCATTTTGATTTGTGTGGCCCTATGCATGTTCCTTCTACAAACGGAAATAAATACATGATGAATTTTGTTTATGATTACATCAAGGTGTGCTAGTTATATTTGTTGAAAATTAAATCAAAAGCTTTTGAAACCTTCAGAAAATTTCATGCGTGGATTGAAAATTATGTACAATCACATATTGGCTCTTTTCGTAGTGATAATGGAAAGTAATAAACTTCTAATGAATTTCAAAACTATCTTCACCAACATGGGATTCATTATCAAACAAATATACCATACAATCCTTAACAAAATGGTGTAGTTGAAATAATGAATAGGACTATCTTAAATATGGTTTGCTCAATGATGTTTTTCAAAAATGTAAAGTTGATGTTTTGGGTCATGCAGTTCTATGTGTAGCATATCTCAAAAAAATATTTCCATCTCATGCTCTAAAAACAAGACTCCTTATGAAATGTGGTATGGCTAGATTCCTTTGGTAAGGCATCACAAGATATTTGGTTCCACCTGCTATGCCTTGATTACTAAGGAATAAATAAGTAAAATTGATGCAAGGAGTCAAAAGTGCATCTTCTTGGGACACTTAGATACCACAAAAGCATATATTTTCTACGATGAGGTAAATAAGAAGATTACATTGTCTAGAGATGAGATTTTTATTGAATCTTCCAAGACTAACAATACTATTGAGAGGAATTTTGATCCTTTGGACATATTCAATCATGGAAAAACTTATCATGAATTAGATAATGAGATTCCACATCTTTAAGATGAAGAAGAATATGGAAAATCTATGACATTGTATTTTTTAGAACATTCCCAATTACGTGAAACTTAAGCAGTTTCTCAAAAAAGTTCGTGTTTGGTAGATACACATAGTTCTTCCAAGCAGACATTTCTTATTATGGACATTGGCTAATTGCACCCCAAACATAGCAATCAGTAAACAAATGAAACGAATCCAACCTATTCTCAAATGGTTTCATGATAAATTAATCTAATGTAATTTGCTCTTGAGTTTTTTTCCAACTAAGATCTTCCAAAAACAAAGTAAATACAATAATTTGTAGTTTGTCCATAACTTTGATAGTCCATATTTTGGGGAATTTGGTCCAATTCACCCCTTGCTTATTTGTATAAAATGTATGTTAAAATCAAAGGAGAGAATTCAGTTATCAATTTAGTGGAGAGATTGAGAGAGAGGTTATAGTAGAAGAGTAGGGAAGTTTCCAATTATTGCTAGTAGAGGATACCTAATATTGCTAGATCATTCTCCTCTTTGTAATGAAGAGATTGTTGATCATTGGATTTCTTGGTTATGTAATTGTTGAGGATTTATATTTAATGAAATTGTTGATTGTTTCTATTTACAAATCATGGGTGGATTGATTATTTTTCCTTTCCTTTCCGAAATGCAAAATATTTTTGTTTCCTTTCCATTCACTATTACAAGTCGTCTGGTTTTGTGTGAAGAGTGCAAGAAAACATAGGCTCTTATCCATTTTCCTTGGCTTTACTCGGTTTGGTGTACATTTACTTTCCACATGAGTGATCTACTTTCAACACGAGTGATCTAATTTTAGCATGAGTGATTTACTTTCTACACTAAGGGTCCATAGATAGTTTTGAGTTTCATTCTTTGGTTTCCATTATGTAGTAATAGGATAGTAAGACTATATCCTTGAACTCTATATGTATAGTGTGGCATCTCAAATTTTATGAACACCTAGTTTGAAAATTTATGTTAGAGTTAAAGAATTGTTTTAATAAATAATTAATTTTCCCAATAGTCACTTCCAGGTGGTAGTGGAAATACCTTCCTCACTAAGAGGGAGTGTTGAAATATTGGTAGTTCGGAAGGTATTTTTTGGTTTGGCTAAGAGATGATACATCGACTCATGAGAAGTTGAAGGGTCGATTGAAAAGGTGGAGTGCCAATTGACGCATCAATTGGTCTACTCACACCCCTTCATATCCCTTGTGACTTGTATATATGTGTGGAAATGTGTGCCACCAAGGAGGAGTGTAGTTGTAAGGTAAGGTCTAACTGAGTAGATTGTGGCCCAAAGGATAAGGCCAAGGGCTAACTAAAGAGGGCCAAGCCCTAGAAAGAAATCCTTGTGGGTTGGTAACACAAAGGGGGGTAGGTTGAGGCCTACACATGGCATCTGAGGGAAATTGAAGGAGGTATAAACCTTGTGGAAGGGTATAATATTAGTTTGGATAGGTCACACGCCTGTAAGATCAATATGCAAAAAAAAAGTAGGTTGAGAATGTCTATAGTCTTGACGAGTTGGACAGTAAGGGAAACTAACGGGGTTGTAATAAGTTGAAACATGTCACAACAATAAAAGGTAGGCCAAGGGCCTGTGTTAGGGTTTTAAGGTTTGGTAAGGTTTGTTACAAAAAAGGGGTTGAGGACTTGTAAGGTGTTTAGGAACCAAGATTAGAGTTATAGGAGGTAGTTTTTGTTTTTTGGAGGCCTCAAAGGATATATCGAGTTAGAGAAGGGTGAGATAAGGAGGGTTAGGTAGCCCTAAATTTCTACAACATTTTCTTGTTAGTGTTGTTATGATGCTACAACAAAAAGGAAGTTGGTTGTAGGTGTCTCTGTGATAAATGGAATACCTCAATGATGATATTTGGGAATAAAGTTTGTCATTGAGAAGAATGTGAGTCTAAAAGGAGCTAGTCAGTTGAGGAAAGAGGTTCAATAGACATAGGAAAGGTGCCAAAGTGACCTCGTAGAAGGGATAACCTGTGCAAGATGTGCAAGGTTCCATAAGGCAATAGTTTGAAGAGATAACAATTGTAAGTTCCTGTTTGTATATTTGATACTTACAAAGGACTGTAAAGGACCCCTTTCCGTAGAGCCCTTAAGTTTCTTATTAAAGGACTAATAAGAAATAATTTGTTGGTATTAAATTATGTGTAATGTGCATGATCCAATTATTGGTGTGTTTTTTCTTATGCAAAAGTTGTTTTTTAAGTTATGCATTTCAGTGTGTTTTTGTTTTTTGTTTTGTGAAACTGCCAAAACATAGACCAAACCTGGGGTTCATGGCATTCTCATACTCAATTAGATTCCATATGCAAAATGTATTCCACTAATAAGTTGACCTTTGTGTTTTGTCGACCATAATTTGAGAGAATTCCACGGCAACCCCTATTACACATGAAAAAAAGGCTAGCCATGTGATCATGATGAAGAATACTCTAAAAGAGTTCATATTGTAACTCTTGCTAAGAGTTGAAGGAGTCAAACCTAACCACTAATAGGTTATTAGTGTAGAAATATAGTGATAGAATTTCAACTGCTCAAGAAATTTAATCTAAATCAAGAGACACAATTCTACTCTACTGCTCTATGGAAATTAACTCACAATTTAGAAGAACATTCACAAACATGCATCAATCACATACACATGTACACAAATTTATCTAGGGGAAACCAACTGGTAAAAAACCCTTAAGCCTAGATGCATTAATCAGATGAATAGATATTGTATTACAATTTCTTTCTCACTTTGAGCTCAACCTGCAAGTGAATAACTATACTATCTACTCAATGAAAAGCTTTGACCCAGACTTAGTCAATTTCTACCTCCACTTGAGCTCCTATTTCCCTGCACAAATTCCTTAGTCAATTTCTACCTCCACTTGAGCTCCTATTTCCCTACACAAATCCTAAGGAAATTGGCCCCTATTTTTTAGGAATTTCCTCCAATTTTGTTGTGCAATTCCCAAGGATTGATTATTGATTGCATGCAAAACTTTTACACTCAAGACTAGTCTACAACTGATGTTACACTACCTTGGAATCTCCACCACAACTAAGAAATTCAAATTCCTTGCATGCATGAGTTATTTTTGGTTGATTGATCAGTTAACTGTATTATATCTGAGTTAGAATGTTCTCCCACTACACAATTGACCTCCAAATAATTCTATTAATTATTAGAACTAGTTTAACTGAGTACAACTACAAATAATTGAACTGGATTGCTAAAAGTTAGTAATCAACACATGAAAACTGAACTCCAAGCCCACTAACTCAAATTTATTGAGTTAACTAAGTGACAAGAGCCATGTCACCTTAGTTAATTACCTCCAAGCTATCTGCTAATGTGGAAATTTTGAATTTACTCAATCCAAGGCGAAGCCAAATTGGTCCTTTCTTGCTACACTTCTCAACACTTCCTCTTCAAAAGAAAGGGATTTTCAACCACCCCTATATTGTACCTATGGAATTTGAGCTTCCCTCTTGAAAAAAATTTGCCAAGATGTCAACATCTTGTTCCTCTATCAGAATGTATTGTAGCAACATTATCCTCCTTTGCACACAGTTCCGTAAATGATGATACAGGATATCTATATGCTTGGATCAATTGTGAAATACCGGATTCTTAGAGAGCTTAATGCAACTCCAATTATCAAAATAGATCACAGTTGGATCCATCTCCTTATCAAATAGTCCCACAAGTATCTTTCTCATCTAAATTGCCTCACATGTTGCTTGACTTGTAGTTATGTATTCAGCTTCTATTGAGCTGAACGCCACAAACCTCTTCTTCTTGTTGTACCAAAAAATTGTTGTAGACCCAGCACTAAAAAATCCACCTAATATACTCTTTCGGTGTGATGGACTCCCTTCCCAATCTGCAACTATGAAGCCATGCAGCTTCACCCCCTATGTCCGTCTGTACCATAATCCATACTGGGTAGTGCCTCTGAGGTACTATAAAACATGTGTTTCTTCCTTCCAATACAATTTATTCAGTCTAACCATATCTTGGCTCAACTGCTTGACTTCATAGCACATATCTGGTCATGTGTTCACAAGATACATCAATGAACCTGCTAGATGTTCGTAAATGGTAGCATCAACCTCTTCACCTGAAGTGGCATGCTCTTTCCTCCAATTGGTTGCAAGAGGTGTCTCCATGGGATTACAACTCTCCATGTGAAATATCTACAATATATCGACAACATACTTCCCTTGATTCACAAACAATTCCCCATCACCTTGCCATACTTTCAACCCAAGGAAGTAGTGCATGATACCCATGTCTTTCATCTCAAATTCCATTGCAAGGTCCTCTTTGCAAGATATTATCAGTTGCTCATCACCTGTCAATATTAGATCATCAACATATAAAACAAAGATAATCAATTTAGCTTCTAGCAAAATATGATATAGGTTCACATCTGCTTCACTTTTGGTGAAGCCTAATCTAGTGAGATAACTGTCAATAGGAGTTTACCAAGATCAAGGTGCCTACTTGAGACTGTACAATGCTCCCCTTAGTCGACACACATGATACTCCTTATCAAATGTCTCAAAACCTTCTAGTTGCTCTATGTACACTTCCTCCTCAATAACATCATTGAGAAATGTTGTTTTTACATCCATCTGGTGGATCTTCCACCCCATCTGCACAGCCAGTGAAAGCATTGATCTAATGGATGAATACCTTGCTATGGGAGCAAAGGTTTCCTCATAGTCAATTCCCTCAACTTGAGATAATATTTTGGCCACAAATGTGGCCTTATACTTCTCTATTCTTCCATCTCCTACATGCTTAACCTTGAAGATTCATCTTGAACCCACAATTGATTTATCCGTCAGTCTTAGGACCACTTCCCAAACATATTTCTTCATGATGGATTTGTATTCTTTCACCATTTCATTAACCCAAACTAGTTTCTCAACTGCTTCCTCAAAACAGGATGGCTCAGTCTCTACAAGATAAATCATTGTAGCCAATGTACCTCTCAGGTGACCTCCTTTGTATGCACAAATTTGAAGGAGCTCCCACCGTCTCCCTCACATCCTACACCAATCTATCATCTTCCCTAGTTATTTTTATACCTTCTCTATATGGTTCTTCTTGGGTGGACGTCTCCACTCTACCTCCTCTTTGTTCCTCCATTTTTTTATACTCCAAAACTTCCTGAGACTCCTCCTTTTGAGCTAAATTCTCCTCTTCTGGTGGGATTTGTAGCTCCCTCTCAAGAGAGCGTCTCATTGCTTTCTCTTCATCAAGCTTTACATCCCTTTGCACAACTGTCATTCCGTGGAAAGGTAAGTACACCCAGTAATTGTGTGGAGTTTTTATGTAACCCACAAAAACTCCCTATTCTTTTTTCAACTCAAGTTTCATCCTCGAATCTTTGGAGACATGGCAGAAAACAGAGGGTCTAAAAATTTTGAAATGAGACACATCCAGATTTCTCCCTAAAAAATCCTCCTCTAGTGTAATCATACCAAGAAATCAATGAGGACTCTAGTTCTGCAAGTAGACTGATATGTTATATGCCTCTACCCATAAATCCAATGGAAGGCCTTGGTCATGTAGCATAGCTCTCAAATCTCCCACAATGGTTCAGTTCTTCATCTCAGTTACCCCATTATGTTGTGGGTTTGTGGGGAGTTGTTAGTACTCTTTGAATTCCTTCTTTGCCACAAAATACCTTGAATTCATTCAAAACATACTCACCTCCATTATCACTCCTAATATCCTTCACCCTCTTTCCGATCTCTTTCTTAACTAGTGCCTTGAATTATACAAATTTTTAGAATGTCTCATCCTTCTTTCGCATGAAGACGATCTAGCACTTTCTTGAGAAATCATCAATAAAAATAGCACAATACTTATGTCTGGTAGTGGAGGTTATCGAGAAGGGTCCACAAACATTAGAGTGGACTATGTCTATGATCCAGGTGGCTCCAAACACATGCAGAAGTCTAAGAGGACTTAGAAACGGTCAAAATTAAAAATGATCAAATTTCAATAAACTCAACATTAGTTCGAAGTGCTCGTCGCCCTGATTCCAACAGTGTGAACGGCACTCAAATCCGAGCCCGTATGGAGGAGATAGAGCCAGTCAAATTTTAGGGTTGACTTAGCCAAGTGGCAGGGTTAATGGTCCTACAAATTACACCGGCAATGGTACCTGAAATTTGGCCACCAGAAAAATCTAAATTGTTGCCTAACTAAAATGCCCAATCACCCTTATTTTCTGCAAAATTTAAAAAGACCAATTTGTTTTAAAATATATATATATATATATATATATATATATATATATATTATATAAAAAAAAAGGAGGGCAGGTTGTCACCCCCGCCACCCCCCAACCATTATATGTCATTTATGGGCCGGCAGGAATCAAACTTACCTGGCCACATAGTCGGCCTGCTCCACGGGCAGTGCAACCAAAAGCCCAAAAGTCAAAACAACTGCCATGTTTAAAAACAAACAAAACACCAAGTTTGGCATGGGAAGGATTTAATCCCCTAACCCCATGCTTATCATTGTCAAATTTTACCATTGTCCCAACAGCCATTTCTTTGTAATCTTTGACTGCTTAAACTTATTTAAGACCTAATAATTGTCATTCGTCGGGGGGGAGGAAGCGGACCAACGGAGGAACCGAGCAGAAAAATGCAGAGTAGTAGAACCGTGAGCCAAGCCAGAAGAAAAACCATGATTTGCAGTTCCAAGAGGCGGAACCGTGATGGCACGTTTTTCGAGACAAATAATATTTTGCAAAGAATATTCCTTGATCCCTGAAAGATTCCATGGGAGGCAAATTTTCATTTTATCATAATGATATGAAGTTTACAGTAATTTTAATCGGAACTTCATAGGGAATGTGATGGTGAAATCAGAATCACCATCTGAGCAGCGAATTTTCAAATTCCCAGTAGAGTAGAATCTTTGAAGAATCTTGAGGAAATCTTCTAGATTCCTTATATGCTGAAATTCGCCAAAGTCAGAATGCAGCTAAATTTATAATCAAAAGTATCAGAATCTCACAAGGATCATGATGGTAAGATCGGAATTCTGATCAGAGTTGCATATTTCCAGTCAGCCTAGAGAACGAAATCTTTGGAGAATCATTGGGAATCTAAAAGATTCCTATAGGCCTAGATTTTGATGTTGTCATAATTCAACAAATGGATAGTTGATTTTACACCTTTCGATGGTAGAAATTGAGTGGTGCAGTAAGTTTTTGCAGTTGAGGCTTCCATTTTCCAGCTAAATTCAGAGGTGAAGGTACATGAATCAGTTATTTCATGTTTTCCTTCATAATTACTAAGATGATGTATTATGTTTTGAGATCTCTGTTTGATGTTATGTTGTGGGATCGATTTTGCCACATTATGTGATATGCATTCAGATTGTATCGCTATGTATTGTTGTTGAGATCACTGTGTAACTATGTTGAAGGGATACTCATTGCCACATTATGTGAGATCTAGTTAGTTATCATATTGATAGGAAGCCTTCTTGAGTGAGAATTCTTGTAAGCAGAATGTTTCGTGGAGATATAAGCCACTCTTGTTTGACAGCATATGACCTTGCTATGACAAAGTGTTGTCCATGTACATCATCATCATTTCCAGCATTATATGAAGCGGGTAACACCACCTTGACACCGAGCCCAAAGACATAGTCCACACTGGACAAACTCTGTTATCAAATGTCTCGTGTTTTGACTTGATGATCATTGTCATGTTTCCTCTTGCTTAAGCATGCATATATGTTCTTTTATGCTCTTTAAAATGTAAGTCTATTAACATCATGGAAGTAAAAGATCTTGGATAATCTCGGTAGTTGAAGGAACCCGGATCAAGTTTGGTATCAAAGCAGTGTTCTCACTAATGTGAATTGCAAGCATGAACAATTGAACATGCAGAAATGGAGGATGACAAAGAAATGTATGAGGCCTTACTCAGGATGTCCAAAATGGTGGACATGATGTATGAAGCTTATGAGAAATGGGAGAAAGAAAGAGCACAAAATGATGCTCCATCCACACCTTAGAGTGTACATTCATCACCTTCATCATCTTCTCATCATTTGAATGAGGATATCAACCAGAACCTTTAAGAAGATAATGTTGAATTGAAGATGCTTCTACGAGAAGAGAAAGAGGAGAAGAAGTGATTGTAACTTCAGTTGCGAGCCGCGGAAGAGGTCCTAGAAGAATTGAAGTGCAACGACCAAAGTCTTCAAGTAGAGAATGCTAAATTAAGGATTCTTCTACAAGAATAGAAAGAGGAGAAGCAGAGACTGCAGCTTCAGCTACAATCCATGACAAATACCTTGGAGGAGTTGAAGTGCAACGAAGGCATGGAGAAGCCCTCACCACCTGTTTTAGAATCAACAGTTGAGGTAAACAATGTTAAGTTTTCTTTAGATTCATCTTCACATGATGTTATTTTTTTTTGGAATGTGGAGATATCAATTACAGGAACTGGCATGAGACCCCTTACCAAGATGGGGTACAAAAGAGGAGGACTTGGTGTTAATGGCCAAGGCATGATTCAGCCATTGGAGGTTGTGCAGAGACCTTGATTCACAGGTTTGGAATACATCGAAGGAGAATGTTTAAAGGTCTCAAAAGCTTCCACTACATTGTTAAAATCGTCGAGGAAAGAGAATTATGCGAACACATCATCATCATCCCATGGCAATGCCCATTGCAGGGGAAACGCTGAGGCAATGTCTCATTGCCATAATTACACCAGAGATAGCTAGGAAAGGTATAACAAGTCTCGGTATTCTCAAGTTCATTTCAATTACAATCATGTTTCTAAAAATGAACAAAAATCATGGCATAGAAAAACATGTGGTTTTTGTGGTCTATATAACCATGTATTTGTCGAGTGCTAGAAGAGGATGGCAACATGAAAGAGGATGAGGCATGAAAGGCCTTCTCCACAGTAGGGAAAGAAGCATGTTAGGCAACTCTGGAGGAAGAAGACTTATTGCAGCCATTGCAATAGAGGTGGTCATCAAATAGCCATGTGTTGGAGGCTTCATCCACAATAGTGCCTTAAGGACAAAGAGTCCATGCAGAAACCATTTGTAAGAGTTGATCGACAAGCGAATATCCCACAGGGATTTGACCCATTCACTTTGATAAGTGAGAGAAGTTTTTTCTAGATGTGTTAGCTTGTCATGACCGTATTTTTGTAAATCATTTGTTGCAGTTTACATTGTAAAAGTGATGATGTTTTTCCATCACTTGTTGAAGCAACAATGATGTTTTGGCCTTGTATTGATAGATGGGTTATTGTTTCCATTTTTATGTAAACTTAACCACAAAGTATGTGTTATAAACTCGTGGAAAGTATGGGATGCTTGGGTCATTAGTTGGTCATGTTGATAAGCATGTAATTTGCATAAATGTACTATAGGTTTGCAAAGGATGCAAGTTTCGGCTCATCGCTTATGGCTTCAAAGAACAAAAGTGAAGGAGAAGGAAGGGTGACCTATCAGGACACTTGTGGTGCAAACGATGTATAAAGTTGTAGATTATTGTCATGATTTTGGAGGACCAAAAGCTCCTCAGTGGGGAGGATTAATCCATGTGGCTCCAAACACATGCAGAAGTCCAAGAGGACTCAGAAATGGTGAAAATTAAAAATGATCAAATTTCAACAAACTTAGCATCAGATCAAAGTGCTCATCGCCTTGATTCCAATGGTGCGAACGACACTCAAATCTGATCTCGTATGGAGGAGATAGGGTCAATCAAAGTTTAGGGTTGACTTAGCAAAGTGGCATGGTTAATGGACCTAGAAATTGCACCGATAGTGGTCACCAGAATCCGGCCACTGGAACGAGCTAAATTGTTTCCTACTTAAAACACCCAATTGCCCTTATTTTCGGCAAAATTTAAAAAGACCAATTTTATTTAAAAAACAAAAAAAACAAATATATTATAAAAATGGGGGGGTGTGGGAGGGGGGGGGGGGTGGGGTGGGGGGGGGGGGGGGGGGGGGGGGGGGGGGGGGGGGGGGGGGGGGGGGGGGGGGGGGGGGGGGGCGGGGTGGGGGGGTTGTCACCCCCACTATATTTTTTATAACAAAGTATTAAAAGGGGTGGCAGGTGGTCAAACCCTGCCACCCCCCAACCATTATATGTCATTTATGGACCGGCGAGAATCGAACCTGCTCGCCCATGTGGTCAGCCCGCCCCACAAGCGACCCAACCAAAACCCCAAAAATAAAAACAATCGACATGTTTAAAAAAAAGAAAAATAAGCACCAAGTTTGGCATGGGTGAGATTTGATCCTCCGACCCCATGCTTATCATTACTGAATTTTACCATTGGCCCAATGACCATTTCTTTGTAATCTCTGCCCGCTTAAACTTATTTAAAACCCGATAATTGTCATTCGCCAGGGGGGAAGCAGACCAATGGATGAATCAAGCAGCAAAATGTAGAGAGTGGAACTACGAGCCAGGCCAGAGGCAAAAACATGATTTTCAGTTCCAAGAGGCAGAACCATGATGACACATTTTTCGAGACAATGAATCTTTTGAAGAGAATATTCCTTTATGCCTGAAAGATTCCATGGGGAGGTAAATTTTCATTTTATCATAATGATATGAAATTTACAGTCATTTTAACTAGAATTTCACAAGGAACGTGATGGTGAAATCAGAATCACCATCTAGGTAGAAAATTTTCAGATTCCCAATAGAGTAGAATCTTGAGGGAGTCTTCTAGATTCCTTGTAGGCTTAAATTCTCTAGAGTCAAAATGCAGCCAACTTTATACTCAAAAGTCTCAGAATATCGCAAGGATCATGATGGAAAGATCAGATTTCTGATATGAGTTGCAAATTTCCAGTCAACCTAGAGAACAAAATCTTTGAAGAATCACAAGGAATCTAAAAGATTCTTGCAAGCCCAAATTTTGATGGTGTCAAAATTTGACAAATGGATAGTCAATTTTACACCTCTTGATGACATGAATTTAGTGGTGTAGTCATTTTTTGCAGTTGAGCCTTCCATTTTCCAGCCAAATTCAGAGGTGAAGGTACATGAATCAGTTATGTCATGTTTTCCTTCATAATTGTTGAGATGATGTATTATGTTTTGAGATCCCTGTTTGATGTTATGTAGTGGGATCAATTTTGCCACATTATGTGAGATGTATTTAGCTTGTATTTCTGTCTATTTTTGTTGATATCCCTGTGTAACTATGATGAATGGATACTCATAGCCACATTGTGTGAGATCTAGTTAGTTTTCATACTGAGAAGAAGCCTTCTTGAGTGAGAATTCCTATAAGCAAAATGTTTCGTTGAGAGAAAAAACACTCTTGTTTGAGGGCATATGACCTTGCTATGAAAAAGTGTTGTCCATGTACATCATCATCATTTCCAGCATTATATGAAGCAGCTAACACCACCTTGACACCGGGTCCGAAGACGTAGTCCACACTGGACGAACTTGATTATCAAATGTCTCGTGTTTTGACTTGCTGATCATTGTCATGTTTCCTCTTTCTTAAGAATGCATATATGTTCTTTTATGCTCTTTAAAATGAAATTCTATTAACATCACAGAAGTAAAATATCTTGGATAATCCCGGTAGCTGAAGGAACCCGGATCACTCTATGACTGCATTTTCTTTGCTATCTCGATCATGAAATGTTTATTTTACATACTTCCCCAAGGTATAGCCCTTGCATACATCCTTCTTCTCAAGGGATCCTTTAGGGAGGCCAGTGGTTATTTACCGCATAATTTTAGGGGAGCCATGGTGAAAATGGCCCAATCTCTTATGCCAGAGTTCACAAACATCACATCTCTGCACTTTCTTTACCTTACTGCTTAATGCAACACAATCTTCAACATCAATTTTATACAGGTTCTTCACATGAACATCAATATCCTTTAGGGAGGCCAGTGGTTATTTACTACATAATTTTAAGGGCACCATGGTCCAAATGGCCCAATCTCCTGTGCTAGAGTTCACTGACATTGCAACTCTTCACTTTCTTTGTCTTACTGCTTAATGTAGCACAGTCCTCAACATCAATTTTATACAGGTTCTTCACATGAACCTCGATGTACTTCACCTCCCCAGTAGCTATGTGTCTCAGAAAGGCTTTCCCTTTACTTAAGATCACATCATAGCCATAGTCTTCCAAGACTACTAGAGAGATGAGGTTCTTCTTCAGGTCGGGTACAAACATGACATATTTGAGGCTGATCTAGGTGGATATTGGTGGCCACCCACCTATTCCACCTAGACCTCCAATCGGTTTCATCAATTTCCTTGAGTATAGCAGCATTTACTATTTTAGTAGTTTTTTGGGTCCTGAACTTCCAAAGATGTTTTGACCCCCTAAACGACATTTTTTTTAGGTCTATCACAGACCCATTGCCATAGATAGGGGCTTTCTACAAATCTTGTAGTACTCAAAGAGATATCTCTAGCGAGGTGTCTTACGTGCAAAATAGAGATCATATGAACAAGTTATATTTATGGGAAATTGGTTGCCTAACTAACCCCAAAAGGGCCCATAAACTCTTGGCATTCCATCTCCTACGGTTAGGCTTTCGTTTGTTTAGGGTTTCCCTTTATTTTTCAATAATAAAAATGCCCTTGAACCTCATTGTAACATATTTCAGAGGCATGTAGCAACCACATCTCTTCTCAGAGCTAGTTTATTTTCATTTTGTATGTAAGCACATTTCAGTTTTCTGATGTTAATGAAATGAAGTTTTATTTTTGTTGCACCTTTATGTTTATGCTTATATTTTTGTTCTGTTGCATTCCTGCATAAGTTTGAATCAGTGGTATCATAGTGGTCTTCTCTTTCTCTATTTTTCTTTTCATTTCCCCAACGAGGTTAGTGTATAAGGAGCTAAGGCTCGAATTGGTTGAACCTTTGAATGACCAACCTCACAAACCTTAAAGGCCTCCCATGGAGGAAGAAAACAAATATGAGGGAGCGGGAGGAGTGACAAAGGAATGCAATGATGGACAACTTTTTCCAAACCCTTCGACAGCTACCCACATGTGATGCATCTTCATCTAGCAGCCACTCTAGAGGCACTACTCCCTTTAAGTTACAAGTCAACTCTGACATTCCCATATGTGAAGGCCAGATAGATGTAGATGTCATTGATAGATGCTTAAATATGTTGCAAGGATATTTTTTGGTTCATGATTTTTCCAATCGGGAAAAGATTAGTTTTGCACTCCTCAAATTTGCCCCCCATGTCAAGGACTGGTGGGAAACCTATTATGAATAGAAGGAAAAGAGAGAACCCTCATTTTTTTCAGTTGCCCCCACTTGGAATTTTTTCTAAGATGCGATCAGGGAAAAATATTACCCTATCAGGAGCTATGAAGATAAATACATAACGTGGACCACTCTATAGCAGGGAAGGGACCAACACGTGCCAGAGTTCACAAATATTTTTCATACCCTTCATACGAAGTTAGGTATCAAGGATTTTGAGCAAAATTTGGTACTCAAGTATCGCAGATGTCTACACAATTACATCCAGGATGAGATGGACTTCCAGGAAATCTCCTTTCTTAGCGCTACCTATTGATATGCTCTCGAGATCGAGCATAAATTTAAACATAAGCAACGATACTTTGGATCTGTGAATCTAAATCCTGGGAAAGGCACCCACAAAATGCAAAAAAAGGGACAAAACCATCGCAACCAAAGAAAAACACCACGAAGACAAAGAAGGACATAGTAAAATGGTGTGAGTTCCATAAGAGCCCCACTCACAACACAAGTGAGTGTCTAGCCAAGCAGTCATTGGTGGCCGAGTTGAAGGCTTCCAAATCATATGCATGTTCTGATTATGAGTCAGAACCTGACAAGGGGAATGAAAAAGGGAAGCAGAGTATTAATGTGGATCCTAGTGTCACTATTTCCACCACCAAGATCCAGAATATTAACCCTGGAGATCCATAGGAGGGGGAGCATCTCTTCCACTTATAGATGTGGATGAAGGGTTCTCCGTTGCATTTCATTGTCAATAGCGGGAGCCAAAAGAACTGTATTTCAGCATAAGTTGTGAATCAGTTGGGCCTACCGACCACACCACACTCGTAACCATACACCATCGGGTGGCTTCACTAAGGACAAGATCTTTGCGTCATCCAACAGTGTCACCTTCCTTATAGCATCAAGCCATTCACAAATGAGGAACTATGTGATATTTCTCCTCTTGAAGTTTGTGATGTATTATTAAGACAACCATACTTGTGGAAGTGTTGTGTTGTGTATGATTCTAGGCCTCACACTATTATTATTAGTTTTGGAAATAAGTTATACATGATACCGGAGATAGCACCGCCTACCACCATCTCTTTAATCTCTATGAAGCGATGCAGTAATATCATTTCCCAGACTGGGAAATTTTTCTTCCTTATGATTTTCCCTAAGGGAAATAAGAATATTGTGGCCACATACACAACCTCCAGACATGGCTCCTCCACACGACAACAACATATGGAAAAGGTTGTGGAGGAGTACAGGGACATCTTCACCTCACCCATAAGGGTACCCCTACACTGTCAAGTCAAACATTCCATCGATATGACCCCGGGCACACCGCTACCCAACAAACCGATCTATTAGTGCTCTATTTTGGAGAACAATGAAAGCAAGAGGCAGATTTAGGAGTTGTTGCAAAAAGGACGCATTAGGCCAAGTTCATCATCCTATGGGAGCCTGATCATGTTGGTAAAGAAGAAGGACAAGAATTGGAGACTCTATATTGACTATCGAGCACTGAATAAGATCACTGTGTGGAATAGGAATCTAATCCCATGGATCGATGACCTTCTCGACCAACTCAGGGGGGCAAACTATTTCAGCAATATTGACTTGAAGTCTAGTTATCACCAAGTACCAATCGAACCCTTTGATGTGTGGAAGATTGCCTTCAAATCCAAGGAGGGACTTTTCGAATAGTTGGTCATACCTTTCGAGTTGATGAATGGCTCTGCAATTGAGGTTGATGGAAAATATCTTGCAGCCCTTCACCAACTCATTCATGGTAGTGTATTTCGACGACATCTTGATCTTCAGCCAAAATTGGGAAGATCACCTTCACCATATTTGATAGGTCCTCCAAACCCAGCGTCAACACAAATTGTGTGACAATTTAGAGAAATGAACTTTTGGTATGACCCAAGTTCAATATCTACGATACATCATTGATGAGTGAGGTGTGCATGTGGACCCAGCCAAGATACAATTTATTCAAGATTGGTCAGCCCCAACCACTCTAACAGAACTTCGCACATTTTTAGGTCTTTCTAACTTCTACCATAGGTTCGTATTTAGTTTCTCTCATATCACTTGGCCTTTGAGTCAAGTCACCAAGGGCAGAACAAAATCAAATTTATTTTGGTCTGAATCCCAACAGAAGGTGTTTTATGAGTTGAAGCATCATCTATACTCTACACCAGTGCTCACATTACCAAACCTGCAAAAACTATTTCAGATTGAGACGGATGCCTTTGACCATGTTGTTGGTGCAATTATTACCCAGCAGGGGCATCCAGTGGCATATCACAGTGAGACACTTTCAAACACAGTCTAAAAGTATCCCACCTATGACAAATAGATGTATTCCATTATGCAAGCATGCCAACAATGGAACCATTACATTATGGGGAAGGAAACGGTCATCCACATAGAACATCATCCCCTGTGGTTCATACAGACACAAGGAAAGTTGCAAAATGATCACCATCAGAATGGTCCATGTACCTGCAACAGTTCCATTTGAAGATTAAGTATAAGAAGGGAAACACCAATAATGTTGCAGACTGCCTCAACTGACCGTCGGTCATGGTGCTAACTATTGTGCTCGACTCTTGTGGACACGAGACTTTGGAATGGCCATATCTTTACAAGATTGATCCAAAATTAAAAACCACATACCAGATTCTCCTAGAAGGTAAGCAGGTTCCAAACTTTCACCTCAAGGATGTGTTATTATGCCACCTGGGACAACTATGTGTACCTTCAAGCAAGTGTGCCAAGATAATTTAAGAGGCACACTATAGTCGAGTCACTGGACATTTTGGGTAGAAAAGACAATGGAAGTACTATAAAAATATTTTTATTGGCCAAACCTTCGACAGGATGTTAGGAAGTACATCAGATCTTGCACTGCCAGTGTCATTGCTAAACCTACAATCAAGAAGGAGGCCATGTATACTCCTCTGCCTACTCCTAGTCGACCCTCGGAATCCATCTCCATGGATTACATGTTGGGATTTCCTTTTACCAAGCATGGCAATGACTATGTTTTTGTGGTCATTGACAAATTATCTAAGGCCATTTTGGCAGCATGCAAGAAGAGTATCTTAGTACAATCCACTACCAAACTCTTCTTTTAATGAGTATGGGTACACTTTGGGATCCCACTTTCCATTATCTCAGATTAGGACAGTCGATTCCTAAGTGCATTCTTATCAAGCCTCAAGTTGTTAGATACCAAGCTCACTAAGTCCACAACCTTTCACCACCAAACTGATAGCCAAACAAAGGTCATCAATAGGATGATCGTGCACATTTTGTGCAAGTATAACTTGAAGCACCCACGCATAGGGTATGGGAGACTACCCTAAGTCCAACACATCTACAACATGGTTCTCATAAGCTCAACTAGCCACAACCCCTTTCAGGTGGGATTGGGATTCCAGCCAATATACCCCATTGATCTTTCCATACCATTTGCAGTAACTCAGATAGATTTGGCTCATGTCTAGTCTAAAGCTAACAGGGTTAACAACTTCATTAAGTTCATTCAGCACATACACTAGTAGGTCCATGACATATTGGATAGAGAAAATGCAAAGTACAAGCAGTGTCATGATCAGCATCGAGTGCCACACAAGTTCCAGGTGGGCGACAATGTTTGGTTACATTTGCAAAAGGAGCACCTCACTAGGCCCCACTGCAAGCTTTGCCCACTCTGATATGGGCCTTACACCATCACTAAGGTTGTAGGGGATAATTATTCTGAGCTCATCATTGCACTATTCCTTGGCATGTACCGAGTATTCAATGTGGAAGGGTTGCGGCCATACTTTCCCCCATTATTGGACACATCCAACGTTGCTGAGCAGTTGACACTAACATACCTCAAGCTAAACTGTAATGAATAGGACACAACTAATAAAATAATGTACACATTGATCAATAACACTCTCCAATAGAGGAAATAGTTATATCGAGTTTTCAAAGAAGGCCAACTCCTTCACCAGGGACCAGGTTCAACAGAAATTTCCTCACATCATGGAGGCTCTGCACGCAATGGGGACCATTACTTCCGAAGGGCGAAGGACTACTCTAGGTGGATATTGGTGGCCACATGCCTATTCAACCTAGACCTCCAGTTAGTTTCATATGTTTCCTCGATTAAGCAGCATTTACTATTTTTAGTAGTTTTTCGGGTCCTGAAATTTCGAAGCTATTTTGGCCCCCTACACAACATTTTTTTGAGGTCTGTCGCAAGCCCATAGTTTTATGTAGTGGACTGTCGCAAGTCCTGTAGTACTCAAAGAGATATTTCTAACGAGGTATCATACGTGCCAAATGGAGATCATATGACCAAGTTACAACCCCGGGAAGTTGGTTGCCCAATTAACCCCAACGGGGCCCACAAACTCTTGGCATTCCATCTCCTAGGGTTAGGTTTTTGGTTGTTTATGTTTATATATGTGTTCTATTGTGTTCTTACATAAGTCTGAATCAAAGGTGAAAAGGGAATCATAACTCCCTCTTAAATTTTATTGTACCAATCCTGGTAGCATTGTACCTTTCATCATCCCCGAGCTCAATATGCAGATTCTAGAGATCTTTCTCCTCCAGGTCACTTAAAAACTCTCTACACCCTGTCATGTGGAATGTGACACCTGAGTCCAAGTACCACACACTCCCCATCATAGTTTTGGTCATGCATGCAATCAAGATGAAATCTAACTCGAACTGTGAAGCCAATGCTTCACCTCTTAAGATCTTCTTGCTAGACTTTTTGTGTGGACACTTTGAAGCATAGCGCCCAAATTCATGACAATTGAATAATTTTATTTTAGAAAAACCTTTCTTCTTTCCCCTTGGTTGGATTTTGGTTTGTTTTGAGATTTCTTCCCTTTTTCCTTCTTTCCCTTTCCAACCAATGCAAAAATTTTCTTCATCCTCTCCCTTGGATGAAATTCCATCTCTGGTATTTCGCCTAATTTCTTCCCATACAAAATCAGACCATAAGTGTTCCCCATTCAATAATTTATCCCTCTCGTTCACCGAGTCCTGGTAGCTATGCACTCTTTTTGGAAGGCCTAGAAGAGTTAGGCTCACCAAGTCATATTCTGCAACATTCACACCAACCCCTCCAAGCTCATCCTGAACTTGTGTAAATCTAGTGAGAATATTGTGGAATAGTGTCATTCTTTTGTATCTTAATGTTTTGAAGTTTGTCTTTGAGGGTCAGTTTTCTATGGTCGTTGTTATTCTTAAATAGATTTTTCAATTCCATCAACATTGTGAAAGGATTTTCTTTGTCATGGAGATTTGAGACAATGCGGTCTCCCACTTCCTTTGGGATTATTCTCCTCACCTTGGTTACATCTCTCTTCCATTGGGCTACGTTCTGGGATCAATTGATCCTGGTTTTGGAATGTTTGTCTTGACATATTCCAACAATCAATTGTCATTAAGCATTGCCTCCATGTGATCCTTCCAGGCAATGAAATTTGAGTTTCCTTCCAAGGCATACTCTAATCTCAGTCCATTGAATGCCATTCTCCCAACTCTGAAGAAATCCTGCTACATTGGAGCTAGAAATTGAAACTTCTTAAGGAACAACTTCAAAATTATTATTCTAATGTGAATCCTACTATGATACCATGTAGAAATATGGTGATATAATTGCAGCTGCTCAATAAATTTAATCTAATTCAAGAGACACAATACTACTCTACTCCTTTGTGGAAATTAATTCACAATTTAGAACAATGTTCGCAAAAATGCATCAATCACATGCACAAGTACACAGATTTATCTAGGGGAAACCAACTGGTAAAAACCCCTTAAGCTTGCTTGTATTAATCATATGAATAAAAAAATTATTACAATTTATTTCTTGCTCTGAGCTCAACCTGCAAGCAAATAACTATTATCTCTGTTCAATGAAAAGATCTGACCCAAACTTAGTAAATTTCTATCTCCACCCTATTGATTTGGGGTAGCATTGGATGTGCTTTAGCCATGAAAATTGGGGGAGAGGTTAAAGAACATGAGATATCCAAGACCCAGAAATGGTTTGGGCAGATTCTTCCCAGTTTAGGAGATATTAAAATAATTAATATTTTTGATGGAGTTCCTAAGTCTAAACTTGGGAAAATTAAAATATTAATGGATATTAATATAAAACTAGGTTAGAAGGTTCTAAAAGACATGGATCAAGGCAAATATAATATTAGACATTGATTAGATATATAATCTCGGTCGTTGAAGTACTGACAGGAAAAGTATAAGAGGAGGCTTGAGGGTCAATTTGAGAATACACCAGTGATCAATCATTCGATTTTCTAGGGCTGGGTTTGCTAAGAAAAGTTGAAATCAGTGATCAATTTGCAATGAGGGGTAGTGAGTACTAGACAAAGAGGCAGAGATAGTACCGATAGACTAGCATAGAGGCATAGATGTAGACGCGGAAGCTAGAGCAGGCCACACAGAGGTTAGTTGAGACAGCGCAGAGGCCAGAGGGCCTGTGTCATCCACACAGAGGGCAGCAAGAGTGATGCAAAAGGTTGTAAAGGTCTTACGGTGCCTTAGATGGATGACACAGACAATTTTGAGGCTAACGCGGAGGCCGGGAAGGCTGACACAGTGCTTTAGTTGTGCTAGAGAGGGTTTCGTGGGGTAGATTTTATGAATATCTTCTTCCAGATAGAAAGGTATTTCTACCGCATTATTTTCTCTGTCGAGTGAGCCAGTTTGGCACCCATTGTACTCTAATAATATAACCCTTAGAATTGTTTCACTAGTTTTCCCGCATTGGGTTTTTTCTAGGGACGATTTGTCCAAAAATAACTGTGTCACTTGTGTTTTTGTTATTTCTTTAAGTTGTTTATTTGTAGATGGTTGAGATTGTATTGTGTTTATTTCAATGTTTATATGTTTAAATAACTTGTTTGTAATTAGCAAGTAGGAGAAATAAACTAGAAGAATACAAATAAATTTTTTAACGGGTAATACTTAGAAATTTCAACATGGTATCAGAGCGTGGTTGCAGATCACGGGAGAGCTTAAGGCATTAGCTGAAGAAGAGCATTTGCAACAGAGACAGTTGTCCCGAGTGATAGAAGTTGTTCCTTGCAGAAAGTGACAGAAGAAGGGTTGACGTAGAGGAACTATGTCATCAATTCGGGCCAGAGAGAGGCTAACGCAAAGGTTGAGGAGGGCAGAAAAAGGCTCACGCAAAGCCACGCAAAGACTAGGAGGGTTGATGCAGTTGGCTAGGGGAGAATTTCAGCCAGTGTCGTGATTGCACAGAGCCTGAAGGCTCAGTCCTTCGGTTGCGGGGGCTTAGGAAGCTGTGGGCAGTTTGCGAGGAGTGAAGTTGGTGGGTGTTGTGGAAAGAACAGTACCTAATAGGGAAAAACCAAGGTAGAGGGAGTCTCTACCGAGGCGAATTTCTAGCCAAGGAATTCGGATTAGTGTTGTAGGTGCATAGGAGATCGGAGAGGGGCGACTCGACGGTTGGCAGGTAGATTTAGAGGACGTAAATCGAGACTCGGAGGGAGTCTAGTAGAGAACTTCCAGACGGGAAGTAGCAACTCAAAGGGAGTTGAAGAGAGAACTACCAGAGGGAAGTAGAGACTCGGAGAAGTCAAAAGGAGGAGCAGAGAAATGGCCATGAATGGACTGAGGGATCAAGACAAGTTGGACGGGGTTTCCAACTTTGTGGTCTGCAAGGCCAGGATCCTATCCATTCTAGATAGACATCGCATCAAGGCCTTTGCCTTCAGAACAATGGTTATCCTAGTTGACCCAGCTAACAATGAAAAGTACGAGGAGGCAATGGCCAAGGTGAAATGTATCATCCTTGATGGGTTCAAGGATCATGTGGTCCAACATATTGTGGAGAAGGAGATGGCAAAGGAAATGTGGGATGCCTTGAAGACATTGTACCAGCATACTTCCGTGTAGAGGAAGATGTTACTTGAGAATCGGCTGGGATCATATCAGATGCAGAAGGGGGAGTAGATAGATCACTTCCTTGGGAGATTGAAGGAGATCCGAGACCAGTTGACTTCCATAGGGGCCACGCCAGATTAGGAGTTGATGGTCAGGACCGCCCTAAACGCAGTCTCTGAGGATTGGGAGAAATTTGTCTAGAGCATTCTGGGCAGGGTGAATCTTTCAAATTGGGAATAATTGTGGGCAGCTCTTTTCCAAGAAGAGATCAGACAGTTGTCCAAGACAGGAAGTAGCAACAAAGGATTTCGGATCAAGAAGGAAGAGGAAGAGGATGCAGCTCTAGCATCTATAGGGAGGTAGGAGAAGAGGACGAAAAAGGACCTCTCCAAGGTTAAGTGCTTCAACTGTGGGGAACTGGGTCATTATGCAAACCAGTGTCCGAGGAAGAAGAACAAGGGAGAGGCATCTAAATCCAAGGCAGTGCAAGTGAAGGCAGAAAAGGAGGTAGAGGAGGATGACAATTGTGTCATGAGTTCTCATGTACCTCTAGAGAATAGGTGGGGAGACATCCAGATATAGTCAGGAGGACTACAAGCAATGAGGGGTAGGATCCTTGAGGTACCCAAACTCTTGGATCAGATCCTTGCTATGGGAGCCCTGAAGTGAGAGAGTAGCAGGATTGGCAGATGTTGGTGGAAACAGATGTGGATGAAGTGGCATAGAGCGATACAGTGCAAGAGTCTCAGGCAACACAGAGCTAGTAGGTTGCAGAAGTGCGAGAGGCACATAGAGGTTTCAACAGTGCAGGATGGCACAGAGAGGTTTTCAGTGGTGCTAGATGCAAGGAGTTGTTGCAGCAGCACAAAAGCAGTAGAGGGACCACTTGATAGCAACAGAGGGAGCTTTAGCATCATGAGTGTTTCTAGTCTAATAGGGATGTCAGTAGTTGGGTGGATCAATTACTTACTTCTTAGTAACTAAGTTGCAGTGCAGTAGCAGTTAGCAGTAGCACGATGCAGCATGATGAGAGGGGGTTGCAATGCAGATGTTGTGTTAGGAGAAAGGACCAGCAGCATCGCAGTTAGAGAGGGAGCTGACGTATGGATTCAGTTGTGGAAGTGGTAGAGCCATGGGCAACAATACAGGATGCAGTAGTTCAGAGGATGTTGGGTGGGGAGTCCTAGCACCAGCACAGGTACCGGTGCCATATAATCGAAGTGATGCTCAGTGTGGAGTATTAGTAGAGAACAATTCTCGCTAAGAGGGAGTGTTTATTTGGGGTAGAATCGAATGTGCTCTAGCAATAAAAATTTGTGGAGAGACTAAAGCACATGACATCTCCAAGACCCATAAATGGTTTGGGCATATTCTTCCCGGTTTTGGAGATATTAAAATAATTTATATTTTTAATGGAGTTCCTAGTCTAAACTTAGGAAAAATAAAATATTAATGCATATTAATATAAAACTGGGTTAGAAGGTTCTAAAATACATGGATCAAGTCAAATCTAGTCTTAGCCATTGATTAGAGATGTAATCTCGGTCATTGAAGGACCAACAAGAAAAGTATAAGAGGAGGCTTGAGGGTCAGTTGGAGAATACACCAGAGTGATCAGTCATTCGATTTTCTAGAGCGGGGTTTGCTAAGAAAAGTTGAATTAGTGATCAGTTTATAGTGAGGGGAAGTGAGTACTGGACAGAGAGGCAGAGATAGTGCCAAGAGACCAGCACAGTGGCAGATAGGTAGATGCAGAAGCCAAAGCAGGCCACGCAGAGGCTAGCTGAGACAGTGCAGAGGCCAGAGGGCCTGCGTCATCCATGCAAAAGGGAAGCAAGAGTGGCGCAAAAGGTTGTATAGATTGTGTAGTGCCTCAGAGGGCTGATGTAGAGGGTTTTGAGGCTGATGCAGAGGCCAGGAAGGCTGACACAGTGCTTCAGTTGTGCTAGAGAGGGTTTCGTGGGGAAAAGTTTATGAATATCTACTTTCGGATAAAGAGGTATTACTGTTGGATTATTTTCTCTGTCAGGTGAGCCAATTTGGCACTCGTTGTACTCAAGGATAGACTACATAATAATATGACCCTCAGAATTGTTGCACCAGTTTTTCTGCATTGGGTTTTTTCAGGGACGAGTTGTCCAAAAATAATGGTGTCACTTGTGTTTTTGCTATTTCTTTCAGTTGTTTATCTGTAGATGGTTGAGACTGTATTGCATTTATTTCGATTTTTATATGTTTAAATAACTTGTTTTTAATTAATAAGTATGAGAATAAACCAGAAGAATACATATAAAATTTATAACGAGTAATACTTAGAAATTTCAACACACTCAAGCTCATATTTCCTTGTGCAAATCTTGAGGAAATTGGCCCCTATTTTTTAGGAATTTCCCCAAATTTATTGCGCAATTCCCAAGGATTGATCATTGATTTCATGCAACACCTGTACACTCAAGACTAGTCTACAACTAATGTTACACTGCCTTGGAATCTCCACCACAGTTGAGAACTTTGAATTCCTTGAATGCATGAGCTATTTTTGTAGATTGATTAGTTAACTGGATGATATCTGAGTTAGACTGTTGTCCCATGGCACAACTAACCGCCAACTAGTTCTATTCTCTGTTAAAACTAGTTTAACTAAGTAAAATTAGAAATAATTGAACTAGATTGTTACAAATTAGCAATCAATACATGCAAACTGAACTCCAAGCCCACTAAATCAAATTTACTGAGCTAACTGAGTGACAAGAGCCATGTCACCTCAGTTAATTTCCTCCAAGCTATTTGTTGATGTGGAAATTTTGAATTTACTCAATTTAACCAAGGCTAAGTTGTTAGAAAATTATACATTACAAAGAAATGGAACAGATAAAAAATAATACAAAAATATAAACACATAAAAAACATAAAACAAGAGAGACACAGATATACGTAGTTCACCTAATTTGGGCTACATCCATAGAGAAACAACCAGTCCTTCCTTTTATATTATCCAACAAACTGAAGAGATACAACCTACAGCAAATCCGTTGTAATACCCTCTTTGCTCTCACACAATCTCCTCTCTCTTTCTCACTCAAAATATAGATGTACATCGACACAATAAAATTCCCTCATATATAGCGAGGGGTTTCCTTCTAGGGCAAAAAACCCTAAATTAAAAATAACTTCTACCATCAAATCTCTGCCTAATGAACGTCCCAGATTTACTACGAAATTACAGCATTTTACAAGGAAATTTTACGTCTATCACTTGTAGCGCAAATATTACGGGCGGTGTGCCACCACATTACAAACTGGGGTCCAATGCGAGGATACCTATGAATAAAGAAGATAATCACGCTCCACACCCAATAATATCCCACTTGGAGACTGATTATAGAAACTCCACTGCTGCTTCATTTGTTGGAAAATTACTCCACTTTGGACCTGGCTATTTCTCATCTTCTTCATCATACTTGAAAACTAATTGAAACTAAGTAAATCTCAGTTTATCCCTAGTTACAACTTTTGTTAACATATCTGCAAGATTCTGGCTAGTGTGTATCTTTTCCAGCTTCAACTGTCCATCTTCCAACACTGACCGTAGGAAATGATACTTGAGTTGTATATGTTTTGTCTTGGAATGAAATGCAGAGTTCTTTGCAAGATGTATGTCACTCTAGATGTCACTATATAACTTGCCCAACTCCTACTTCTTACCCAATTCATCCAGAAACCTTTGTAACCAAATCATTTCTTTCCTAGCCTCTGTAGCAACAACATGCTTTGCTTCTGTTGTTGAGAGTGAAACAACACTTTGCAGTTTTGAGACCCAACTAACAATTATTCCACCTACAGTAAACACATACCTTGTTGTGCTTGTTGGCCCTCATTTTTTATCAAATTTTGCTTACTAAAATCCACCTAATTTCCATCATTTTCCACCATATACCATCCATATACACCTTATTTTGACCTTATTGTGCATATTCAAGCAAATAAATTATGTTTTTCAATTTTTAGATATTTTTGCAAAAATTGGGTTTTACGAGTATTTTTGGACAGAATCAGAAATTCCCGTAATGGCTATGTGGATGACATATTTGCAGGACACTTGGGCTCGAGCTAGATACATGAATGGAAAGCTTGGGAACTAGGACTAAACTAATTCCAATTGGTTCGGTCAAAGCAAGCTAAATCAAGCCCAGTCAAGGCTGGTCAAACATGACTAGTCATCCAGAAAATCCCTAGGAAATAGGGCAGTTTTATGATTTCATGGGATTTTCCATATTTTTAGTGATAGATTTGATGGATTCAACTTGGATAGGTGGATATGGATAGATGTATTTGTTAGAGATATTTTATATCAATTTGTTTCATGATCTTCTATTTAAGCCAAAACTTTGAAGGCTTATAGAATGTAGAATTTATGTTAATTGATTTTGAGACTCTTTGAAGACTGAAAGATAATTGAAGAACCTATTTCATTTCAATTTGTTGTTCATGCTTGGTTGATTTATTGAAGTTAAGTGTGCAAGGAAAGGGTGGAGGGCCCCCACACCAAGCTAAGTGCACTTCTTGGTTAAATTTTCATAGTTTTCATAAATTAGTTCTTGTTTCAAATGTATTTAGATGTGTGATGATTGTTGAATGAATATTGGTTTAATTATAATCTACATATGAAGGGACACACAGGAATTTAAGTTAAATTCCCCTTCTATTTGATCTTGAACTAAAACTGAATTTCATTCTCCTTTTCTTATTTGAAGTTATTTCTGCATTTCTGGTTTGAAGCAATGGTGATTATGATATAGTAGAATTGTGAAGAAGGACAATCTGGTCCTCTTTAGTTAGGAGCCTCTTCTTTTACATCTTCTGCATCATAAACCATTGTTAATTAGTGATTTGGATTTATCTTCATGAAATTAGTATTGTAGGGAAGGACAACCTGGTTCTCCTAAGTTAGGAGCCTCATCCCTCACATATTACATAAATGAATTAGAAATTGTTAAAATAGGTTTATATTTGTAATATGTACTTCCTTAACTCTTCAAATTTTATCTTCTAAGCTTGGCTACATCTGATATCCATACATTGTGGACTTGCCTCCAAGTTTTAAAAACCAGGATTGATAATTAAATACTTGTGTTAATTTGTGTTAATAATTTAGCTCAACAGTGCTCTTCCTATTATCTCTATCACCCGCCATATATGCATCAACATATCCCTGTAGAGAAATGTTTGAACCACCAAAGCATAATGCTTGATTTGTGGTACCTCTCAAATACCTAAGAATCCACTTCACTGCCATCCAATGTTAATTTTCTAGATTCTTCATGTACCTACTTACAACTCCCACTGCTTGTGCAATATCAGGCCTTGTGCAAACCATTGCATACATTAAGCTTCTAACTGTTGATTCATATGGAATTTCAGACATATAAGCCATTTCTTCATGAGTCTTGGGACACTTCTCTTTACTTAGTTTGAAATGGCTAGCCAAAGGTATACTAACTGGTTTTTCATTTTGCATATTAAATCTTTTCAACACCTTTTCTGTGTACTCACTTTGAGACAATGTTAATTTTAGATTCTTCCTATCTCTAGTTATTCTCATACCAAGGATTTATTTTTCAACACCCAAATCCTTCATTGCAAATGAGTTTGCCAATTTTCTTTTGAGCACATTTATTTCCTGCATGTTAGAACCTGCAACAAGCATGTCATCTACATACAATAACAATATAATATGGCTACCATCATTTTTCCTTTTGAGATAAACACAATGATCAGAGTGACATCTAGTATAACCTTGTTTAGACATAAACCTGTCAATTTTTAAATACCACTGCCCTGGAGTCTGCTTTAAGCCATACAAGCTCTTCTTCAACCTGCACACTAGTTTCTCCTTCCCTTTTACCTCATATCCTTGTGGTTGGTTGCTACAAATATATCTCTTCCTCCAAATCCCCATGGAGAAAGGTTGTCTTTACATCTAACTGCTCAAGATGCAAATCTTCATCTGCTACTAGACTTAAAATAGTTCTGATTCAAGTAATTTTAACAATAGGAGAAAATATCTTATCAAAGTATATACCCTTTTTCTATGCAAACCCCTTCACCACAAGTCTAGCTTTATACCTTTTTCTACCTCCATATTCTTCCTTCAACCTGTAAACCCAGTTATTCTACAATGTTGTTTTACCTGCAGGCAACTTGACTAAGTCCCAAGTCTGGTTATGTGCTAAGGAGTCCACCTCTTCTTTCATGACCTGCTCCCACTTCTTCCTGGTTTCTACCTGCACTACTTCTTCATAACATTCTAGTTCATTGGAATCAGTCAACAATACATAATATAATGAAGGAGAGTATCGTTCAGGGGGTCTACTTATCCTAGTAGATCTTCTAACACCACTTTCAAGTGTTTGAGGTGCTTGTTGTTGTTGTGGTTGTTGTATTTGTTCTTACTGTTGATCATTATGATTTTCAGGCACATTCACTTTTTCTGTGATCTCATAAAGCACTATGTATTCTCTATTTTCTTTTTCATGTTTCTTTTCCTGCAGCTGATCCTTATCCAAAACCTTTTCATTGAATATGACATCTTTGCTCCTAATTATTTTTTGTTTTTCGTAATCATAAAAGCGATAACCAAAATCATTAACACCATATCCAATAAAGGTACATTTCTTTGATTTTGCCTCAAGCTTTGTTCTATTTTCTTTATTAATGTGGACAAAGGCTTCACAACCAAAAGTCTTTAAAAATGAACAGTTTACCTTTTTACATGTCCATGCCTCCTCTAGAATACCACCATCCAAGGAACTTGAAGGCCCTATGTTTATTAGATAAACAGCAGTATCTACAACATCTGCCCAAAATTGTAAAGGCAATCCTGCATGCAATCTCATGCACCTTGCATGCTCCATGATTGTCTTGTTCATCCTTTCTGACACACCATTTTCTTGTGGTGTTCTCTTCTCTCTGCGAATTTCATTCTCTAAATAGTACCTATCAAACTCTTTGCTGCAATATTCACCTCCATTGTCTGATCTAAGACACTTCAACCTTTTTCTTGTCTCATTTTCAACCAAAGCTTTCCATTTAGTGAAAGTATCAAATACATCAAATTTATTTCGAATACAATAAATCCAGGTTTTTCTGGTTGCATCATCAATAAAAGTAAAATAACAGCGAGAGTCATCGGAGATGATACCCAAGCAGGTCACCATACATATGTATGCACAAGCTCTAATTTTTCACTCTTCTTTTCTTTCTCAACTCTAAGGAATTTGACTCTCTTCTGTTTTCCATAAGCACAATTCTCACAGAATTTTAAATCAACATGCTTCAAACCTGCCAACAAATTTCTTGAGTGAAGAATCTGCATCCCCTTCTCACTCATGTGCCCAAGCCTATGATGCCACAATGTCGTATCTTCTCTTGTGGAGGTTAAAGCATTAACATAATTAGAAATACCATTGCATAAATAAATGTACGAACATTTTCTCCTTTTGCTATTACCAGGGATCCTTTAGTGACCTTCTAGGTTTTATCTATAGAAGTAGTCACACAGCCTTCACCTCCTAACTGCCCTGTTGAAATCAGATTTTTCTTCAGATTTGGAACATGCCTTACCTCCTTCAATATCCATTGATTTATGTTCTATTGTTTTATGAAAATTGCACCCATTCCAATAAATTTACAGATTTTATCATCACCCAATCGAACCTATCCAAAATCTCCTTGAACATAATCATGAAAATGTTTCCTATCAGGTGTGGCATGGAATTAGGCCCCTGAATCTACCACCTAGGCATCAATAATATTTTCTAATGAAAGAATCAAAGCATCTTGCAACACATCATCTATCACATTCACTTCATGATTGTTTTCTTGTTGCACGTCTCCTTCTTTTCCCTTCTGAGACTTGCAGTCTTTCCTTAGTTATCCTTTCTTCCCGCATTTCCAGCACATTATCCCCGATCTGGACTTGGATTTTCCTTTCCTTGACTTACTGTGATATCCTGGGCTCTTTCCTCTTTCCATTTTTCTCCCCTTAGTCTTTGCAGTCAAAGCATTACCTGATGTCTCATTGGAACTTTTCCGTCGCATTTTCTCACTAAGGATTGCACTAACAACATCATCAAACTTTAAAGTACTAGATCCAGAGACAAAGTTACTAATGGCAATAACTAAACCATTCCAACTTTCTGGCAATGAGAACAAAAATAACACAACCCTAACTTCATCATCAAAAGTTACCCCTACAGAACTTAACTGACTAGTAACTATATTAAATTCATTTAAATGATCAACAAAAGATCCACCTTCTGACATCTTCATATTAAATAAATGCTTCATAAGAAATACCTTATTTGAGGGTGAGGGTTTTTCATATAGTTTGGTCAATGTCGATATTAAACCCTCTGTTGTTGTTTCCTTTGAAATATTAAAGGCTACCGACGTCGCTAGGCACAGCCGTATTGTTCCAAGTTCCTTTCTATTGAGAATATCTCATTATGTGTTTGTCATACTCATCTACTTCTTTACCTTTCCACTCAATGGTTGGAACAGATCTTTTTGGTACAAATAATCTTCCATCTGCATCTTCCATAGCTGGTAGTTTTTGCCGTTAAATTTTTCTACCCTAAACCTACCATCTTCTGCCATTGCTCCCACTCGAACCAGGAACCCTTCTCTCCTTCGAGTTTATCAGCCAAATAGACCTTCGGCTCTGATACCAATTGTTAGAAAATTATATATTACAGAGCAATGGAACACATAAAAAATACTACATAAATATAAACACATAAAACAAGAGAGACACAAATATACGTGGTTCACCCAATTTAGGCTACGTCCATGGATAAATAGCCAGTCCTTCGTTTTATATTATCCAGCAAACTAAAGAGATACAACATACAATAGATCCACTGTAATACCCTCTTCGCTCTCACACACTCTCCTCTCTCTTTCTCACTCAAGATACAGATGTACATAGACGCAATACAATTCCCTCATATATAGTGAGGGTTTTCCTTCTAGGGAAAAATACCCTAAATTAAACATAACTTCTACCGTCAGATCTCCGCCTAATGGACGACCCAAATTGACTACGAAATTACAACATTTTACAAGGCAATTTTACTTCTATCCCTTGTAGCGCAAATATTACGGGCAGCGTTGCCGCCACATTACGAACTGGGGTCCAATGCAGTGATACCTATGAATAAAGAAGATAATCAGGCTCCGCACCCAACATAAGTCAAATTGAGCCTTTCTTCCTACACTTCTCAACAATTGGGTCGTGTTATAACCGAGCCATTAGGAGGAAATGGGGTCTCATTATTTTCGAGTGTATCTCGTTCTATAGACAAGAAAAGTAGATGAGAGCAATAAGGAGAGAGCACACATAGAGGATTTGCACATTGTAGTATCCCACGGGCTCGAAGGCTTACCTCTATATAATTGTAACCATTTTCTATTTAGAGAAAGGGAGTAGAGTGACATCACCTTCTAGTTGGGTTTTCTTCCGAAAGGATTTCCCAGGATATATCTTGTGCCAATCGTGGTTTGTGAGTATTTATTTTGTTGTTCTTTATTTTCTGCATAATTATAATTTGCATGCAAAAACAATAAATAGTAATTTATAAATATAGAAATCTAAAGAGAAATAAATCCTCATAGTGCAGATTTTGGATTTTGAAGTATAATTTAATAGATTTGTTATGACGAACTATCTAGCAGAATATCCACAACAGTTTACAGATCAACATAGGAAGCATATGTACAATGCACTCTTTGCAAAAATTTCAGCATTATTTATTGGCTAAGTAATTCATTTTTATGTAGATTTCCAAGACCTAAAGTGCATTTTAATAATTCAATCCCATTAGGAAGGCCTAGTCAATGGTTGATGATATTTAAAAGTAACTGTGAGTTTTTTGTTTTTTTTTGGTGAATCCCATGCTAGACCAAGACATTTATCATTAGTAGTTACAGTGAACACGAAAAATATAAGGAATGTAACTTTCCTCATACTACTATTTTCAAGTTCTAGAATACAAGGGTATACTTGGAGGATGTGTAATTTTCACTCCACCATGGGCAAACCCCTACTAGCATGACAAAGGTTGAAGAAAACATTAGTCTAGAAAGCTTTACCCTTCAATATTTTAGTAGGGGTAATGTACAAAATTTGGATGTATGGCATACTAAACCAATGTATGCCACCATCCAAGATAGAACACTTGATCACAAAAGCTCATTCAAGAATTTTTGGGGTCATATTTGTCTAACAAGGATAGCCCAAGAGATTTTTTGATCAATTTTATGGTGGCTTATGTTATTTAAAGGATGTTTCAAATACATATACAAGTGAGAGAAATGTTAAAAGGAGGGAACCAAAACATAAATTTTAAACTATAATGAACTTTCCCAATCCCTCTAACACAATCTTTGGTGGTTATAATTCACTAGTATGTATGCTTTAAAAAAACACAAATTTAATACATAATTATGGCTCAATATTTTCACTAAATGAGTGAAAGCTTGATTCGTCAAGCTAGACACAGCTTAAGTAACCTACAAATTCAATTTTGAAGATGTGTTTTGTAGGTTCAATTGCCCAATATATATAACTTCTAACTAAGGCACACATTTCACAAGAAATATTGTCACCGGTTTGACGAACATGTTTTAACTCACACATTAAAAAGACTAACTCTTGTTAGTGAAGGATTAATGAGAAAGTTGAAAAGCACAAAAGACTATTGGTCTCATAATATGAGGCATTCAAATTGGGTTGAATGACATCATGCAACTCTCTAGGCATATCAAATGGCAAGGAAGAAACATTCAAACAAAACACCCTTCTCTTTAGCATTCTAAAAGGAAGCCATCATTCGTATTGATTATTACATGCTATCTACAAGCATTATTATTCCAAAAAGTTATAATTTGAATATCAAGTAAGAGTAATTAAAGGAAATTTAAAGGTTGGATAAAGATTAAATATAAAATACCTCTTAACGGTAAGGTACACCATGAAAACATACTATGACAATACGCTAAAATTGCATTATCTCAACGAATTATAGTTGTTACGATTATGTATAATAATCAAAAGAAACAACAATGCATTTAATTTTTTTTTACATGGTGGGAAAATTTATCATAATTCAGTTGTCAAACCAACAGTGAGGACAGCTATTTCTGGCTACTATCTGTGAATGCAAGCTCACTCATCATCGTTATTCAAGGAAAATTATGCCACCTGAAATAACCTGTTGTTGGTCCATAAGGCGGTGGGATTTCACTCCTAACAAATGCCTTTGGGTCTTAGGTTGTTAACATATTTCCTTACGTCTGAGGAAAACAAACTCTTAGCCAAACAAATACGATTTTAAGACATACTCCATACCCAATCATACATTTAAACTTATGATACATTAAATTTAAAACAAACAATATATTTAAAAATATCAATATCAAATATTTCAAATTTCTTCTAAATTGGTATTATTATTAAGCAAATAAACTCTATTACGAATTTTATTTCCTTGTACATCCCCTCGAATTGAATTATATAAGGGTTGAACTCTAGATATATGACACTACTATTAAGTTGAAATTTTAAAATATTATCTACATCGTTATTGTTACTCCTAGTAACTTGGATAAAATAGAGTTAATGTTTGATAGAGACTTCAAATTTGTTCCACACCAAGGAGTAAGGGTCACTTAATGTTCACATAAATTTACCAAGTGCTCCACATTGGGTGGCCCCTTGACAGAGATATATATGAATTAATGAAGTGGAAAGCGCATTTTTACGAACTGTAAGGTAGAAAAAAGAATATTCAATTTTTTAATAATTAATAGGAAACTTATGACATTGAGCCTTGACCAACCCATGAAAACCATGGGTGAGTCGAATCAGGTGCATTAGCATACATACTCGATTTGGCATCTCTCATCCACTTGTTTGCAATTGGATAAGATTTTTGAAATACAAATTCTTTTTCAAACGACGATAACAAAGGTGACCATCTTTTTCCCAAATTTTTTTTATTATAATAATAATAATATTATTATTATTATTATTATTATTTTATTTTCTGAAATATTTTATTTTGATTATTTTAATATTATTTTATTGTTAGTAAAATGTATGAGGATTAGTATGGATTTATTTAATTTAAAATTTGTTAAGTATTGAGAAATTAAATTTTTCAAATTTCATGTATGATTTTTAGATATTTGTGCATTGATTTTTTAGGAAAATTATCATCAAAAAAAATCTTTGAAAATAGTCCATATCATATAGATAACATATTTATCACTATAAGGCTTTGAGTATGCCCTAAAATTTCCTATACTTGGCTAGTAAGGAAACAGTGAAACGACCCAAGACCCAGAGGCATCTAGCAGGAGTGAAAGTCTGTGCCCTTACGGACCACCACCAACGGGTTATTCCAGGTGGTGGTTTTAGAGATGGTTGTCCTCACTGATGGTTTGACAACTGAGTTGTGATAAGTTTTCCCACATGTGAAAACACATATTTACCACCATTTACTTCCCACCATAATTTAAATAAGTGTTTACATAAAAAAAAATAGATAAGGATAAGATGTACACACCAAAATTTATGCAAGTCCTTGTGCTTGAGCAAGAAGAAACTAATTTATCCACTTCACATCTAAATTTATTAGTTCTTGTCAATGAAAACCTATAGGATTCTATTTGCTTATTGATTTCTATTAAATTAATTTAGCATTGACCAATCTAGGTTATAATCTGTTATGCAATTTTCACAAAGCATAATTTCTAACTTGAGTGGCAAGGACTAAGCTCTCCTGCAACACTTTTAATATGGATATTTAAATATACTACCCATCAAAATTTATGTATGTAAGTCCTTGCGCTTGAGCAAGCAAGTAATTTATCCACTTTACATCTCAATTTATTAGTTCTTACCAATGAAAGCCTATAGGATTATATTTGTTTATTGATTTCTATTAAATTAATTTAGCCTTGACCAATATAGGTTATAATTTGTTTTGCAATTTTCATAGAGCATAATTTCTAACTTGAGTTGGACTAGGTTGCCCTGCAACACTTTTAATATGGACATTTAAATATTTTAATTGTGGCTGATAGTAAATTTTTTGGTTTTTTGTTATTAATATATTTTTGTTTTAAATATTACATGTAAATTGAGGATAGAATGAAAGACATACGCATTATGCAATAGCAATATTTTTTCCTGCCAATACATATTAAGCAGTGAAGAATGCACATATCTACTTCCTACTAAAAAGTAAATTAGTTTTTATTTTTATTTCCAATTACTTTATTTCTCTATATAAAACTAATGTAAAATTAAAGTGAAATTGAAGTATTTTATTTATGGATTTTTAATTTTTTAATATAAGAATTATTTTATTATTTTTAAATGTAACATTACGTGACATCTCCCTCATAATAGGTTTTAGAGGGTGAACAAGTGTTATATAATTAAAAAAACATATACAAAAACATTTAGATATTTGTATATATACAAGATTTTATATTATAATTTAAAATTGTTTTGTTTGGTTAAGAATTTATCAATTTTGAATGTAAGGAAAAAGGGTAACACTTCTAAGAGACGCATTTGGCAAGAGTGAAAGTCTACTCCTCTATGGACCATTAATGAACCTTCCAAAATGATATAGGTTTTTTTTGAATAATAATAATAAATCAACTTACACTATCGAAGAGTAACTAATAATAATGGTGTTATCTACGGAGTCCATAAATTTGCTCAAAAAGATTTTTAGTTGGGTGATTTAAAAAAAAAAAAAATATATATATATATATATAATCATAAGATTATTTGAATTGTTTTTTTACCACCCTTCATTGCAACTTAAACACCTTGCATCTTGGCGCTCCGAAATCTCTCCGTGCCGTCCTTTTTGGTGGGGGCAACCAACGATCAGATCTGGTCGGGGTTAAACAGTTTTCTTTTGATCGTGAGGCTCACAAACGGTAAGTAGTTTTGGCCCGTTGAGAGCGATTCCACTCAGCTCTCAACACGTAGCGGGGGGTTTGCCTTTCCACCCTTCATCGCGACTTAAATATCTTGCATCTTGGCGCTCCGATTTCTCTCTGTGTCGTCCTTTTTGGCGGGGGCAACCAACAGTCAGATCTGGTCGGGCAACAGTCAGATCTGGTCGGGCTTGTTCATTCTTTGAGCGAGAAGCGAGCTGGTTCAATCTTTGAGAGTTTTGGATGGGGGGTTTGTCGGACTTTGACTTTGGGTTAAACTATAATCGCAGGGACATTTTGATCGGTTAGTTCGTTCCTTTTTTGGTTTAGAGGGTCATTTCCTCGATTTTTCGGTCTCCTCGGTTTCGTAGGCCTTGAGTTTTTCAGGGCTTTTGTACTTATTGTAACTTTACTTTTGGGTTTTTGAAATAAAAGGAAAGTCTCTTGCTTTAGTAAAAAAAGATTATTTGAATTGTTTTTTCGATAGTGGAAATGGATTCAACACCATCAAAAACCCCATAAGCACCCATAATCCTAAGTTTAACTGCGATAACCCAATTTCCCAAAATTTCTACCAAATTTTAACAAAAATCATATCAAAATTTCTACCATTTTCTAAACAAATTTATAACCTCTATAGACTACTCTAATAATAATTTTCTCACTCCTCAATTAAAAAACAAAAAAATCCCATTTTCAACCAAAAATTGACATGTTAACAGGAAATAGATCCGCATATTACCTATCCTATCCGTATAAAACCTACCCTGCCGGGAAACCGGAAATAGATCCGTATATCACCCACGCCGCCGGGGAAGTAAGATGCAATTGGAAAGGGGAGTGAGATTTTAATATTACGAGGAAGGGGACCTGGAGAACATAGCGGGGTTTTAAAAAGAGGATCATGTGCCTTTTATAAGCACTGTACTTTTCATCCTGCAAATGGAAATGAGGTTCTTTATAAACATGGTGATAAAGTCAAAATCCTACAACCTTTCCGCATCATGAAATATGTGACTTATAATTTATTGATTTGTTTTTAGTGAGATTTTTTTGGAAGAGTGTTGTTTTGTTTTTGTTGTTGTTTTTTTTTTTAATTTTTTTAAATTTGGTAAGGATTCAGTGGAATCACAAAGTTGATGGGTAATCCCTGCATATTAAAAGTACCTTAGGAGTTTTTCAGGGTGTTGAATCTATATATACAGTTAAAAAACTAATTTAAATAACACAAATCAAAATTTCACTACAAATTTTTCCTCTACTTCTCACACCAGAAACCCCAAAAAATCACACTAAAGACAACTCCATAATCTCTTAGTACTCTTGAATAATGATATAGTCTTCCTTTGATGTTATTTATATATTTTTTAAATATTTTTTAATTTTATTTTAGATTTAAAAAGAAATATTTTAATTTTTATAATTTTATGGATGGGAAATTTTTTGGTTGGTGTAAGCATTGTTACATGATTTCAATGTCTTAGGCGTACAATTTTTTTTAAGGTACTAAAAATTATTTAGAAATAAAAAGAAAAAAAAAAAAAATATATATATATATATATATATATATATATATATATATTATAGTCTAAGTGGATTGGATTTGAATTTTAAATTTTATGTTTTACATATTATTTCATAAAAAAGTAATTACCAATTGAATTGAATTATACTTATTAGTATAAAATTTAAGAAATTGCATAATATATTTATTGTAATTTTATTTAATATGATTTTTAATTTTTTTTGAAATTGAAAAAAACACAATAATTTTATTTATAATTTAAATAAAATTACATTTTGCATATATATAACCAAGTGTGTATTTTGAAAGATTTATCTGGATCTTCTTGGTGGATTAAATGGTTGTCCAAAAAAAACAATATATACATAACCCGACCATAAGATCTAAAATAGTCCAGAAGCATGAAAACAGAAAGTTGTTCACTGTAAATCACAAAAAATATCTGAGATATTGCCTTTGAAACTTTCAACAGTGGGATATCAAAACTAAAATAAATATATATGAAAGGAAGACACCAAAGTAGTATACTAAACCTTAGGAAAATGGTCATCCATGTAGGGCTTGTAGTAGAAGTGAAAGTGTTCAGTGTTCGGGAATTCCTCAATGAGCCATAGCCCTAGATCAAGTTGAAGAACTTCCTTAGAAATTTTGTTTGCTTCATTGTTGCACTCCGTGTAAAAGAAATATAAGTGAGCTTGATCCTCTCCAAATCCTCTAGAATGTGAGAAAGATGTGGACCATGACATTTTTGTATCTCATTGACCCAATTAAGGATGAATAAAGAATCACTAAAAACTTGAAGTTTTTCACATATGTTTTCTCGAACAAAAGCCAATAAAGAATGATAAGATACCAATACGACCAAGTTGTTTGATCCCCTCTTAAAACCCATACTAACTTTGAAATAATGTTGTTTAGATAAATGTAAGATGAAACCACCACCACACATCGGCTCTTCCCCCTGCTTAGCCCCATCAAATAACCCCATGGGCAAGATCTATAAGATTCCTCTAGGATCACAATTTTGTTCCTAGGAGTATCTTTGGTTTGGGGAAATGTGACATCATAGCCATAACTTCAATAGTCACTCTATCTGGAGACGAAGGCTTATTTTGGAAGATTTTTTTATTATGTGCCAACCAAACTCCCCTGCATATAAGCAAGGGCGATGCTCTAAAATATTTAGTAATCATGTTTCGCACCCAAAGCCTCCACCTCTCCTCAAAGCAAGGCCTTTTCCAAACACATCCTTGGCCTAAAATGGAGCTACACATATTCCAGACCTAATATAAAGAAGAGCATTATGCAAAAACATGTTCTGTGGATTCACAACTTGACTTGTATAAGGAGCGCCATCCAGAGCCAATCATGTGACGCTTCTGCATAAAATCCCAGGTAAGTGCTTTTCTCGCTAATAAACATCACATGAAGAGGTGATATTTTTCTAGACACTTCACCTGTTGATAAATCTAGGGGCAAACAAATGTAGGTGTTTTCTCTTACTTTGATAACTGCTTGTGATATATTTTTACTTTACTTTATTAAATTATTCTTTCCTTTATTATTATTAGTGTTCTCTATCATCAAAAAGTTAACAAATCATAAAGAACAATGAGACAATAGGACACAAGATATAGGTGATCAGCCAGGGCTAAAACCTCTCCAACTGAGAGGAAAACCCACTAGAATATTTCTCTTCTTATAGAACTACAATTGATGAATTACAAGACCTATGACCCTTGACCAAGACCCTCAAAGACCAAGTCATCCTTCCTTCTTGATTAGCTTTCTTTACACAGCTTCCAGCAACAAACTTTGACCTTCAAGCAAATTTTCCAGTAACTTTGACCCCAGCAACAATTCTGCAACTTCAACCTAGCAGCTTCAAAACCTTCGACCGAGAAGCTTCATAGCTTTTACCTTGATGCAGCTTCACATCTTCGATCTAGAGGTAGTTTCGACCTTGCAGCTTCATAATTTTGTCTAGCCCAAAAACTGTAGAAACCCTAACCCTAACGAGAGAGAGAGAGAGAGAGATAGAGAGAGAGGCCCAAAAAATTTGATCTTGGTTTTCTTCTTCTTCTTCTTCATACTTTTCCAACTTATATCTTGAGGAGATCGAAATTGCTTGAGGGAGTGTGCAAATGAGGTTGAATTCCTTCTTATTTATAGGCTTGTGAGGGGTACAAATTGTTATCTTGAGGTTGACTTGTCCCTTCATCATAGGCCAACTTGATCACGAGTTCTCAGAGGGTATTTTGACTCAATATTTTTTTATTTACAATATGTAACATGCCCAAATGGGTCTTCAATACATGACAATGACTCAATTGTCTTTATGACAAATGTAGAAGCACTCAATTGGTGCTTGACATAAAATTAAATTTCCCTTGAGCATGAAACCCATGCCTTAAGAACACAAATAATAAATTTATTTTTCTCTTTTCATTGAATACATAAAATCACGATTACATATGCCATTATGAAACCTAGTTACATATTTCAACCCTCCCTCTTAACTAGGGAGGTATTCATAATCCATACAAAGTACTTAGACATTCTCAATCTAAAAATTTCTCATAAGAAGAGTCGGATTGGTAACCCATATGTATAGCATCATATCATCCAGCATTTTCACATAGCAAGGCCTTGACTAATAGATCTATCTCTCCATAAGATCATAGCACAATGCTGGCAAGACCAATGATTTACAAACACCATCATCATGGTCTCTCTCGGAACATACCCCACCCGGGTTCTCTCAGAGTATGCTCCACTAAGACTATTCTTATCTTGGATTCCAAGTTCTCAAAGAATATTTTGTTGAGAAATGGCAACAAAAAGATCTAGTTTAAATTTGTCCTTGAATTTAAACTGAGAATTAAAATAGAATTCTATTCTCATTGCAACTTGTAAATAGTTAATTAAGTTTAATTATCTTAGGAATTTTGAGTTGGAAGTATTTTGGAAGTCATGTATATGTTCTCCCTAAATTTTAGGGGTCCAGTATGAGTTTAGATTGAGTTGTAATTAGATAACTTAGTTTACTGAGTTGTAGACAGTTAAACTAGTTCTAATTGTTTGTTGAACTAGTAGAGGATTAGCAATCAGTTAGTGCATTGGTGCATCCATAGGTGCTACTCTAGATAGCTAGAGATTCTCTCATCGGAAACTCATGGATGTCAGTTCTGAGAAAGACCCAATTGAGACTAGAGTGCAGGGACAATGTACTATCAGTTGTATGATTTAGTGAGTTGTATAGATCATGCATGCAACCAAGAAGATGACCTAGATTGGATTATGCAGTTTTGGAAGCACTGGATTCCCATTAATATGGGTTATTCATCCTAGGAATTGCGCAAGGAAATAGGGGCTTGGAAGGCAGTGGAAATTGGCTAAGTGTTGGCTAAGAGCAGGCTTGTGAGGCAGATATTCGAGCATAATTGTGCGGAATTGTTCTAGTGAGAACAAGAATTGTATCTTCACTCATATTTCTGATTAATGAAATACAGATAAGCGGGGTTTTGAGCAGTGTTTTTCCACAGAAAAACTTATTGTGTTATGTGCCATTGATTTTTCTTCTTCTTCTTCATATTGTTTTCATCGATTTATTGGCTTCCGCTGGTTGAAAGTAGAAGTAGATTATTGTCTCTTATTTTAGTAGATTACATGAGCTTATGAATCTACAGGAAAATCTACATGGTATCGGAGCTGAAGACAGTATACTAGAGGAGATTTCGAAGTTTTGAGTTTTGGGTTACAGGTGAAATTCGAATTTGCAATACATACTTCAAGATCGGCAGATGGTGTTCTACGATTTACGGCTCGAGTATGCCTTAGAAGGCATCTCGAATTATGTAGCCTGGAAGGACATAATGGAGGTTGTGATGGAGGATAATGGCTTGATGGAATTTGTTGATCAAGGCATTCCCAAGATAGCAGCATCGAATGCATAGAATCTAGCCGAATGGAAGAAGTGTGTGGTGAAGGCGAGGAGGATAATCCTTGAGGGAGTTTGAGACCACATTGTCTCGAGTCTCCATGGTAAGGAAACTTCGTATGTTATGTGGAAAGCATTGAAAAACTTGTACCAAAATAGTAGTGACTAAAGGATATTGGCACTAAAGGACAAGCTGTGAGAAATGAAAATGGAGAAAGGCGAGACTATTCCAAAATACTTGACCAAGTTCACTCAATGTCATGATGAACTTAGAAGTCTTGGAATCACGATTGTTGAGGATGATATGGTGAGTCATTCTCTTCTAGGACTCCCAAAGAGTTGGCATAGTTATCATGACTCCATCAATGGTCAGGAGAAGCTTCCAGATTGGGAACGACTGTGGTTAGATTTGATGTAAGAGGGAATCAGGAGGAACACCAGGAATGGCTCTTCATCAAAGACTAGTGATGAAGAGAATTGTGCCTTAGAAATTAAGGTGAAGAAGGGGAAATGGAAAGCTTCCCACTCCAAATTGGATTCTTACAATGGAGGTAAGAAGAAAGACATGATCAAAGTTAAGTGTTTTCATTGTCATGACCTGAGACACTTTGCTACAAATTGTCCGCTTAAGAAGTCCAAGAAGAAGCCCTTGGGAGGAGTGGCGAGTGAGGCTTTGGCCTCTCAATTCGAATTGGACTTTTCCCTCATTGCATGCATGGTGTCATCAATGATGGGAAGTGTATGGTACTTAGAAAGTGGAGCTTCATTCCACATGACTGATGACAAGGATTTATTTAGTGACCTGGAAGAGAAAGATCTCCATATATGTATTGACATGGGTGATGATGGAAGGTATAGTGCTACTGGATTGGGAATGGTTAATTTTCAGAGGGAGCATGGGGCTCCACTCACCCTGAAGAATGTTATGTATGTGCCTGGGTTAAAGAAGAACTTGGTATCTATTTCCATGCTTAAGGATAGAGGATATGATGTGATCTTGAAAGGAAAGGCATTCCTTCAACACATAGCCATGGGTCAAGTAAAGAAGATAGGGATTCGAGTGAAGAATCTCTATAAGCTGGACGTAGATGATTTTTCTTCTTTGAGCAAGAAATTATAGATGGTACAGAGCCGAGATGTTGGCGAGTTGTGGCACAAGCGATTGGGTCACTTGCATCATGGGGCTTTGAAGATCATGCAATAGATCTCCACTGGTTTTCCCAAAGGTATACTAAATAAAGGTGATACATGCAAGGGGTGTACTTTGGGTAAATACACCAAGTCTTTGTTTCATGAAAAAGACAGTCGAGCAGAGGCTATTCTAGAGCATGTCCATTCAGATGTGTGTGGAACTTTCTCAACATCATCCATGGCCAAACACAGGTATTATGTTATATTTGTTGATGACATTTCTCGAAAATGCTAGATATTTTTCATGCAAAAAAAGGATCAAACCTTCACAAAGTTTTGTGAGTTTAAAGCATTGGTGGATAAAGATTCAGGAAAGAAGGTTAAATCTCTACGAAGTGATAATGGTGGTGATTATGTCTCAAATGTGTTTAAGAACTTATGTGCAATGGAAGGGATTAAACGAAATTTAATGACACCCCATAACCCTTAGCAGAATGGGGTGGCTAAGAGGAAGAACAGAAGCATAGTAGGGGCAACGAGGGTGATGTTGCATGATCAAGGTCTCCCACTACACTTATGGGCTGAGGTATGCAACACAATGGTTTATTTGCATAATCGTAGCCCACATCGGATTCTTGGGATGAAGACACGAGAGGAGGCTTATTCTGGTAAGAGGCCGGATGTTGGTCACTTCAGGATCTTTGGGTCATCGGTATATTTCCATGTGACAAAAGATGCACAGAAGAAGTTGGATCCAACAACAAAGTTGGGGATATTTGTGGGGGACATTGATACACCCACAACTATCGGGTGTACTTTCCAACCAGAAGGATGATAGTGGTTCGCAAAGATCTTAGATTTGATGAGGAGAAGACCATGTGATGTTCCCTTGAGAGGGAGCTTCAGCTACATGCGGTTGAGGATATTTTAGCTCCCAAGGAGGAGGATCCTCATATTGATGTGGAGTAGCCACATGTAGAGGATTTGAGAGTGGAAACATCCACTCAAGCATATTCTTCCATATATGGGAGAAAGCACACCAGAGAGGCGGATAGATTGATGTCAGATGATAGAGAGAATGTGGGAGCACCCACATCACAGTGCAGACAAAGGAGGTCACCTGACAGGCACACTGGATACATGGCTTTTATGAGTGGATTTGTTGTGACAGAGCCATCTTCCTTTGAGGAAGCAGTGAAGTAGCCTATTTGGGTTGATGCCATGGTGGAGGAGTATGAATCCATAGTTTGTAACAATGTTTGGGATGTGGTCTCGAGACCAGAGGATAAGTCCATGGTGAGCTCTCATTGCCTTTACAAGGTAAACAAAGCTGCAGATGGTAGTTTGGAGAAGCATAAGGCTAGATTTGTGGCTTGTCGCTTTTCACAGGTAGAGGGGATTGACTATGATGAAACCGTTGCTCCTGTTGCAAGGTACTCGTCGATCAGATCTATATTGGCACTATCATCGCAGATGCGTTGGAAAATACATCAGATGGATGTGAAGATAGCCTTCCTTAATGGCACGATTGAGGAAGAGGTGTACAAAGAGCACCCTAAAGGTTTTGAAACCTTCGACCGTGAGTCACATGTTTGCCAGCTCAAGAGAGCATTATATGGGTTGAAACAAGCACCTCGTGCTTGGTACACTGGGATATATAGCTACTTCATCGGGTTGGGATTCACGAAGAGTGAAGTAGAAGTGAACCTGTAGGACATAGTGTTGGAAGGTAAATTGTTGATCATTATACTTTATGTTGATGATCTCATACTAATAGGTGATGATCAACTGATCAAATATTGCAAGGAGGACCTTGCAAGAGAGTTTGAGATGAAGGAATTGGGCCTCATGCATTACTTTCTGGGCATGGAAGTATGGAAGGTTGATGGGGAGCTATTTTTGTCTCAAGGCAAGTATGCCAACGAGATACTCAGGAGGTTCTGCATGGAGAGATGCAAGCCTATGGAGACTCCTCTAGCTAGTAACTGGAGGAAGGAGGATGCTACTTCGAGAGAAGTAGTGGAAGCTATTATTTACAGGAAGCTTGTGGGTTCACTCATGTACTTGGTGAACACACAACCGAATTTATGTTATACAATTAACCAGTTGAGTCAAGCAATGGTTAGACCTACCTATCTATATTGGAAGGTGACAAAGAATGTATTGCGATACCTCCAGGGAACTGCTCAGTACGAATTATGGTACAGACGAACAGAGGGAGTGAAGCTTCAAGGCTTCACGTATGTAGATTGGGCGGGGAGTCCATCTGACCGGAAAATCACATTAGGAGGAATTTTCATTATTAGGTCAGTGGTAGTTTCCTAGTACACTAGGAAACAAAGATTAGTGGCACTTAGTTCGGCAAAGGCAGAGTACATGGCTACAAGTCAGGCAGCATGTGAGGCCATCTACATGAGGAAGATCCTGCGATAATTAAAGGTGTATCAAACTCTCTGAAAATCCAATTTTTCATGATAGGTCCAAGCACATTGATATCTGATATCATCATCTACAGGATTTTGTATTGAGGTGGATCATGTTGTTAGAGTACATTCCCACGAAGAAGCAATATGTTGACATTTTGTTAAAGGCATTGTCAAGATGTAAATTTGAGTTTCACAGAGACAGGATTGGGGTAGCAGATAATCCCTTTCTTGTTGAGAGGGAGTGTTGAGAAATGGCAACAGGAAATTTCCAGTTTAAATTTGTCCTTGAATTTAAACTAAGAATTAAAATAGAATTCTATTCTCATAACATCTTTTAACTAGTTAATTAAGTTTAATTAACTTAATCGGATTCTAAATTTCAAGTTGGAAGTCTTTTGGAAGTCATGTATATGTTCTCCCTAAATTTTAGTGGTCCAGTATGAGTTTAGACTGAGATGTAATTAGATAACTCAGTTTACTGAGTTAGAGACAGTTAAACTAGTTCTAACTATTTGTTGAACTAGTAGAGGATTAGAAGTCAGTTAGTGCACTAGTGCATACATAGGTGATACTCAAGATAACTGAAGATTCTCTCATCGGAAACTCATGCATGTAAGTTCTGAGAAAGGCCCAGTTGAGACTAGAGTGCAGGGACATTGTACTATCAGTTGTATGATTTACTTAGTTGTATAGATCATGCATGCAATCAGGAAGAGGACCTAGATTGGATTGCATATTTTTGGAAGCACTAGATTCCCATTAATATGGGTTATTCATCCTAGGGATTGTGCAGGGAAATAGGAGCTTGGTAGGAAGTGGAAATTGGCTAAGTGTTGGCTAAGAGCGGGCTTGTGAGGCATAGAATTGAGCATACTTGTGCGAAATTTTTCTAGTGAGAACAAGATTTGTATCTTCACACATATTTATGATTAATTCAATATGGATAGGTGGGGTTTTGAGCAGTGGATTTCCCCAGAAAAACTTATTGTGTTATGTGTGATCGATTTGTCTTCTTCTTGTTCATATTATTTTCATTGATATATTGGCTTCCCTTGGTTGAAAGTAGAAGTAAATTCTTATCTCTTGTTTTAGTAGATTACATGAGCTTGTGGATCTATAGGAAAATATATAAATTTTTCTTCTATGACTACTCTTATCTTGGATGCCCTACCACATCCTCAAAGAGTAACAGATGCCAGATGCTTACCCAATCCTCCATTCTTTCTTCCAAATTGAAGACAAGAATGATGTGTCTATCTTTCCCTTTTAACCAGGGAGGATATACCCATTCCTATGAAGGAATGTACCCATTCCTATAAAAGGAATGTACCCAAGCTCCCTCTTAACGAGGGACTTGACCAAGCTTCCCTTTAACCAAGTACTTGCTTCCAGTGACTCTCTATGTGGGGATCATGGGACAACCAGCTGCTTATAGGTCTCCCTCTTTCGATGTCATGAATTTCTTCCTTGTTATGGAGCCTACATATTTTGGGACTTTTTTGTAGTTCATCGACAATCCATCACTTTCATTCAGGAATCATGTCAATCATGTCATACTTTCTTTCATCGTAAAATGATTCACTAATCCATATCTAGATTTCCTTCATACAACTACCTTCTCCACATCATGTTTTCTTCAGGATATTATCATCCAACCACATGAGTATCAGTTGTAGATAACATCCTTCGTTAGCCCTCCATTAGCCCATCCAAATATTATTCAAAAATAAAAAAAATGAACAACAAATTACCTTTTTGATGGTCTTACATCATGACATTTGCTTGTTGTATCAAGATCCTGTATTCATACTGACACATATCCGAAAAGATATTAAATTCCAAGGATCATCTTCTTTTCTATACTTCTTTAGAGTCTTCATATTTTTTCCATGGCAATGTCACAATCAATTCTTCTAGTTATCAAATGTTGATTTCATTTTCTATGTGACAGTAATTTCATCTTTCATGAGCTCTCCTTACTTTCTTCACATATTGCTTCTCATGAACTTCCATCCACAGTTCCTTCATTTTTATCAACCACCTCATATTCCATATGAGGACTCATTATGTTGATTTCATCTAGTCAATATGTGAACCATGCCTTTATCCATCCTTCCAAAGAAGGAGATCTCGCTTTCTCTTAATCATGCTCATGAGGTGGAGCATTTATCCATTCTATCTGGATTTATATGACATGACTCAATTTTATCAAATACAGAATACATACCTCATCGCTTCCTTTTGGTCACCTAGACTTCCTTCAGCAACTTCCTTGATTGAAATAAATTCAATCACCTTAATGTTCTTTACTTCTTTTGACATCATACCATCATTCCATGAATCCCATACAAGGTGGAATTATTGGTGAGACACTTGCTTCTTCCAGTAGGTGAACCTTCCAATGAAGATTCTAATGGAGGCTCTTGATCTTCCTCATCCTGCAAATGCTCCTTTTTCAATGATGTATGATGGGCTCTATAAAAGATGACTTTCTTTTTCCCGTAAGTACTACCTATTCTTCTAATGAGGTTATCAAGAGCTACATCCTTCTATAGGTGAAAATCATAGACTTCTATTTCAGCTGTCTTTCATGATTCTTTATGATGATGTCACAAGCTCTTGCTTTTAATCGCATGCTTCTATGATTCCATCTCATAACATGATACATCCTCTAATGCTTCCAATTATTCCTACCATGATAGTTATACTTTACAATAAAAAACTTGAAATAGAAACTTGAAAAGAACTATGTGATGAAGACTATCTCAATCATAGTAGAGATCTTTTACAAGGTTTATCCTCACCCAATCGAACCTATGAGAACTGTACCCATTCCAATGATTTTATAGGGTTTATCATCACCCAATCGAACCTATCCAAAATCTCCCTGAACATAATCATGAAAATGTTTCCTATCAGGTGTGGCATGGAATGAGGCCCCTGAATCTACCACCCAGGCATCAATAATATTTTCTAATGAAATAATGAAAGCATCTTGCAACACATCACTTGTCACATTCACTTCATGATTGTTTTCTTGTTGCATGTCTCCTTCTTTTCCCTTCCGAGACTTGTAGTCTTTCTTTAGATGTCCTTTCTTCCCGCATTTCCAGCACACTATCCCCGATCTGGACTTGGATCTACCTTTCCTTGACTTACTGTGATATCTTGGGCTCTTTCCTCTTTCCAATTTTCTTGCCCTAGTCTCTACAATCAAAGAATTACTTGATGTCTCATTGGAGCTTTTCCGTCGCATTTCCTCACTAAGGATTGCACCGACAACATCATCAAACTTTAAAGTACTAGATCCAGAGACAGAGTTACTAATGGCCATAACTAAACCATTCCAACTTTCTAGCAATGAGCACAGAAATAACAGAGCCCTAACTTCATCATCAAAAGTTACCCCTATAGAACTTAACTAACTGGTAACTGTATTAAATTCATTTAAATGATCAGCAACATATCCACCTTCTGACATCTTCATATTAAATAAACACTTCATAATAAATACCTTATTTGAGGCCGAGGGTTTTTCATATAGTTTGGACAATGCCGACATTAAACCCTCTATTGTTATTTCCTTTGAAATATTAAAGGCTACCGATGCCGCTAGGCATAACTGTATTGTTCCAAGTGCCTTTCTGTCAAGAATATCCCATTCTGTGTTTGTCATACTCGTCGAATTCTTTTCCTTTCCGCTCAATGGTTGGTATAGATCTTTCTGGTACAAATAATCTTCCATCTGCATCTTCCATAGCTAGTAGTTTTGGTCATTAAATTTTTCGACCCTAAACCTACCATCTTCCGCCATTGCTCCCACTCGAACTAGGAACCCTTCTCTCCTGCGAGTTTATCAGCCAAATAGACCTTTGGCTCTGATACCAGTTGTTAGAAAATTATATATTACAAAGCAATGGAACACATAAAAAATACTACATAAATATAAACACATAAAACACATAAAACAAGAGAGACACAAATATACGTGGTTCACCCAATTTGGGCTACGTCCATAGAGAAACAGCCAGTCCTTCCTTTTATATTATCCAGCAAACTGAAGAAATACAACCTACAACAAATCCGTTGTAATACCCTCTTCTCTCTCACACAATATCCTCTCTATTTCTCACTCAGAATACAGATGTACATAGACGTAATACAATTCCCTCATATATAGCGAGGGTTTTTCTTCTAGGGAAAAAAACCCTAAATTAAACATAAATTCTACTGTCAGATCTCCGCCTAATGAACGACCTAGATTGACTATGAAATTACAACATTTTATAAGGCAATTTTACATCTATCCCTTGCAGCGCAAATATTACGGACAACGTTGCCGCCACACTTTGAACTGGGGTCCAATGTGGTGATACCTATGAATAAAGAAGATAATCAGGCTCCACACCCAACATAAGTCAGATTGAGCCTTTCTTGCTACACTTCTCAACAATTGGGTTGTGTTATAACCAAGCCACTCGGAGGAAAAGGGGTTCCATTCTTTTCGAGTGTATCTTTTTCTATAGACAAGAAAAGTAGACAAGAGCAATAGGGAGAGAGCACACATAGAGGATTTTCACATTGTAGTATCCCACAGGTTGGAAGGCTTACTTCTATATAATTGCAACTATTTTCTATTTAGAGAAAGAGAGTAGAGTGACATCACCTTCTAGTTGGGTTTTCTCCCGAAAGGATTTCCAAGGATATATCTTGTGCCAATCGTGGTTTATGAGTTTTTATTTTGTTGTTCTTTATTTTCTGCATAATTATAATTTGCATGCAAAAACAATAAATAGTAATTTATAGATCCAGAAATCTAAAGAGAAATAAATCCTCATAGTGTAGATTTTGGATTTTTAAGTATAATTTATTAGATTTATTATGACGAACTATCTAGCAGAATATCCACAACAGTTTATAGATCAACATAGGAAGCCATAGGTACAATGCAATCTTTGCAAAAATTTCAACATTATTTAATGGCTAAGTAATTCATTTTTATGTAGATTTCCAAGCCCTAAAGTGCATTTTAATAATTCAATCCCATTAGGAAGGCCTAGTCAATGGTTGATGATATTCCAAAGTAATTGTGAGTTTTTTGTTTTTGTTTTGGTGAATCCCATGCTAGACCAAGACATTTATCATTAGTAGTTACAATGAACATGAAAAATATAAGGAATGTGATTTTCCTCACACTACTATTTTTAAGTTCTAGAATACAAGGGGATACTTGGAGGATATGTAATTTTCACTCCACCATGGGCAAACCCCTACTATCATGACAAAGGCTGAAGAAAACATTAGTCTAGAAAGCTTTACCCTTCAATATTTTAGTAGGGGTAATGTACAAAATTTGGAGGGATGGCATACTACACCAATGTATGCCACCATCCAAGATAGAGCACTTAATCACGAAAGCTCATTCAAGAATTGTTGGGGTCACCTTTGTCTAACAAGGATAGCCCAAGAAATTTTTTGATCAATTTTATGGTGGCTTATGTTATTTAAAGGATGTTTCAAATACATATACAAGTGAGAGAAATGTTAAAATGAGGGAACCAAAACACAAATTTTAGATTATAATGAACTTTCCCAATCCCTCTAACACAATCTTTGGTGGTTATATTTCACTAGTATATATTCTTACAAAAAAAACACAAATTTAATACATAATTATGGCTCAATATTTTCACTAGATGAGTGAAAGCTTGATTGGTCAAGCTAGACACATCTTAAGTAACCTCCGAATTCAATTTTGTAGATGCGTTTTGTAGGTTCAATTGCCAAATATATATCACTTCTAACTAAGGCACCCATTTCACAAGAAATATTGTCACCAATTTTTTTATCTCACACATTAAAAAACTAACTCTTGTTAGTGAAGGATTAATGAGAAAGTTGAAAGCACAAAAGACTATTGGTCTCATAATATGAGGCATTCAATTTGGGTTGAATGACATCATGCAACTCTCTAGGCATATCAAATGGCAAGGAAGAAGCATTCAAACAAAACACCCTTCTCTTTAGCATTCTAAAAGGAAGCCACCATTCGTATTGATTACTGCGTACTATCTACAAGCATTATTATTCCACAAAGTTATAATTTGAATATCAAGTAAGAATAATTAAAGGAAATTTAAAGGTTGGATAAAGATTAAATATAAAATACCTCTTAATGGTAAGGTAGACCATGAAAGCATACCATGACAATACACTAAAATTGCATTATCTCAAAGAATTATAGTTGTTACGATTATGTATAAGAATCAAAAGAAACAACAATGCATTTAATTTTTTTTACAGGGTGGGAAAACTTATCATAATTCAGTTGTCAAACCAACAATGAGGACAACTATTTCTCGCTGCTATCTGCGAATGCAAGCTCACTCATCATCGTTATTCAAGGAAAACTATACCACCTGAAATAACCCGTTGTTGGTCCATAAAGAGGTGGGCTTTCACTCCTAGCAGATGCCTCTAGGTCTTAGATCGTTAACCTGTTTCCTTATGTTTGAGGAAGACAAACTCTTAGCCAAACAAATATGATTTTAAGACATACTCCATACCCAATCATACATTTAAACTTATGCTAAATTAAACTTAAAACAAACAATATATTTAAAAATATCAATATCAAATATTTCAAATTTCTTCTAAATTGATATTATTATTCAGCAAATAAACTCTATAACGAAGGAAATTTAACTTGAATAAGTCAAACCCTAACGAGGGAGAGGAAGGCTCTGCGGCTCTCAGAGGTTTTGATCCCGCGCAAACCAAAAATGCAGCAGGCCGCAGCAAGGAAACCTGTCATCGAGGACTCTCTCGGCAAACCCATCAGCCTCTGGATCGAATTGCCTCGCAGGGATTTAGATGGCTACATCGTGGGGAAGATGAGGGTGCAGGCACCCAAGAACTGTCCTGAAAGGAGAACGCAGAACAACATTGGCGATTTCTCCGAGGCGATCACTGATGCCGAAAACCTGCAAGCGGAGGAAGGGAGACTCCCAGGACGAGATCGAAGTCTCTATGCTGCTGGGAGAACAGATCTCGAGCCACAGGCAGTGTTGGAGGCTGGATCTGGAATCAGATCTACTTTTCTTGCCATGAATTTCTCTTCTCTCTGGTCTGACACGGCTTGGATCAATAAGGAATGGCCGTTCCACAGCCTAGTTCATACGATCAAGGTAGAAATCGGCTGCATCGGGCTTTTGACTATTAGGAATCAGTTCCCAGCGGGATCCAAAGGGGCAGCCAGAAAACACGACATCTTCCCAATGCTGGCACTCTGGAGGAAAGGATTCTGGTGTCGTGACCAGGTCTGTGGAGCCAGACCTGATGCAGATCTGATCGAGTCGAATCTGGAAAATGGGGCAGATTTGGAATTAAATGACCGCTTCCAAATCTTTGTTAGAACGCCCAAGGGGAACTCAACACTGATATGGGTTTCAGCTACAAACAATGTAAGAGATCTGAAATACAACATTGCAAATCAGATCGACTACCCGACTAGCGAGCAACACCTATTAACAGGAGGCAGATCTCTTCAAGACTTCCGATCCATAAAGGATTACAATATAAAGCCAGGATCTACAATCATCCTCAATCTGAGACTACAAGGAGGCGCAACATCTGGCAAAGCAACAGTAGGAGGCAGCGGATCTAAATCAACCCACATCCCAGATCCACTCCAGCAGCATAGAGGTGACGGAACATCTTACAAGCAGATTTTACAAGGAGGGAAAGTTTCTCCAACAGATCCGAAACAGGCTGGATCAGAACCAAGCCCATACATAGAGGAAAATTTCTCCAACAGATCTGAAACAGGCTGGATCAGAACCAAGCCCATACATAGTGGAGCAGCTGCAACACACTCCAGAACTAACAATTGAAACAACAGAAGCAGAGAAGGTATGTAATAGCTATGAAAAGCAAGCTATCATCTGTCGTTTTAATGGTTTTTGGCCCAAACCATTTGATCTGTTTCATTGGATTCTCACGAAATGGTCTCTAGACTGTGAGATCCACCTCTGCTCAAAAGGGTTTTTTATAGTCAAATTTCAATCCCCAGAAGTCAGAGATCTTGTGATCCAAGAAGGACCTTGGTTCTGGGGATCTTCGGGTCTTTTCATCACTCCATGGTTCCCAGATTTTGATGCAAACACTTTCGTTGTGTCTAAGATGCCAGTATGGGTTCGTCTTCACAACCTCCCTATCCATTTTTGGGATCAAAAGGTGCTGGCAAGCATAGGCAACGCCATAGGCAGATATATCAAAATGGATACACAGAGAATAGAGGAAAGAATTTTTACTTTTGCACGCATATGCGTGGAAGTAGATCTCAGTAAAGGATTACCGGGAAGCATAAAACTGAAACATAAAGATCGCAGCTGGATGCAGTCTTTAGACTATGAAAATACAGCTTTCAGATGCAGAATATGTCGGCAAACTGGACATCTCCAAAATGCTTGTCCAGAATATAAAAAGAACAGCCGCAGAAAGAAGAGAACTGGCAGTCAACAAAAAGGATGGAAATTCAGCCATTCAGATTCGGAAGAGGAGGAAGAGGATGAAGAGGAAGACCCTGGTCCAAACGAAAGTATCCCAACAGAAACACAAAAGACTTCTATACAAGAGACCAAGGAATCACAATCTGGGAAAAATCCAAATTCAATGGAAATTAGTGGAACCAAAAGGCAGCATTCATCAGATACCTCAGATTCAGACAAAGAAAATCCTAGACCCGGCGAAGAAAATTCACTCCAAATTGTTCCCATAACCCCAGCCCAAGGAGAATGGCGAAAGGTGGAGAAGAAAAAGGGGAGGAAGTCTTGATCCTCCAAGTTTGGCTCCTCTGTTCTCGCTGTGGTTGTTTGAAATTTTGCTTCTATTTCTTGCCCCTTCTTTTCTCATCATTGCTCTCATCTCTGACAGGCACTGGCCCGAAATCTTCCTCATACGAGGAGGCCGTGCATTTGCTCAGTAACTTTCTCTACTTGTTTTTAGCTGGATTGAATATTCATCCAGCGAGCTCTATGATTCACAAATTATAGAGCAAAATGAATGCTTTAGCATATACTATGTAACTTTTTATCCTGGTAATAAAAAGTTCCATTTTTTTTTGGGAAAAAAAATAAACTCTATAACGAATTTTATTTCCTTGTACATCACCTCGAATTGAATTAGATAATGGTTGAACTCTGGATGTATGAAACTACTATTAAGTTGAAATTTTAAAATATTATCTACATCTTTATTGTTACTCCTCCTAACTTAACTTGGATAAAATAGAGTTAATGTTTGATAGAGACTTCAAATTTGTTTCCACATCAATGCTTTTGTAGCAGCAAGGGTCACTTAATGTTCGCATAAATTTACAAGTGCTCCACATTGGGTGGCCCTTGACAGAGATATATATGAATTAATGAAGTGGAAAGCGCATTTTTACGAACTGTAAGGTAGAAAAAAGAATATTCAATTTTTTAATAATTAATAGGAAACTTATGACATTGAGCCTTGACCAACCCATGAGAACCATGGGTGAGTCAAATCAGGTGCATTAGCCATCTCTCATCCACTTGTTTGCAATCGGATAAGATTTTTGAAATATAAATTCTCTTTCAAACGACGATAACAACGTGGAATTTTTTCCCATTTTTCTTATTATATTATTATTATATATTATTATTTTGATTATTTTAATAATATTTTATTTGATTATTTTAATAATATTTTATTGTGAGTCAAATGCATTAGGATTAGTATGGATTTATTTAATTCAATATTTGCTAAGTTTTGAGAGATTAAATTTTTTAAAGTTTATATATGATTTTTAGATATTTGTACAGTGATTTTTGTATGAAAACCATAAAAAAAAATCTATGAAAATATTCCATATCATATAGATAATATATTTACTATCATAGGGCCTCGAGTATGTTTTAAAATTGCCTTTGCTTGGCTAAGAGCTTGTCTTCCTCGGACATAAGGAAATAGGTAAACGGCCCAAGACCCAGAGGCATCTCGCAGGGGTGAAAGTTTGCTCCCTTACGAACCACCAATTGGTTATTCCAGGTGGCGTGGTTTTCCTTGAATGATGGTGATGAGTCAGTGTGCATTCACGGTTAGCAACTAGAGATGGTTGTCCTCACTGATGATTTGACCACTGGCACGATTAGCAACTAGAGATGGTTGTCCTCAATGATGGTTTGACAACTGGCGCGGTTAGCAGCTAGAGTTGGTTGTCGTCACTAATGGTTTGACCACTGAGTTATGATAAGTTTTCCCACTTGTGAAAAAACATATTTACCACCATTTACTTCCCACCATAATTTAAATAAGTGTTTACATAAAAAAAATTGATAGGAATAAGATATACACACCAAAATTTATGTAAGTCCTTGTGCTTGAGCAAGAAGAAATTAATTTATCTACTTCACATCTAAATTTATTAGTTCTTGTCAATGAAAACTTATAGGATTCTATTTTCTTATTGATTTCTATTCAATTAATTTAGCATTGACCAATATAGGTTATAATTTGTTATGCAATTTTTCACAAAGCATAATTTCTAATTTGAGTGGCAAGGACTAAGCTATCCTACAACACTTTTAATATGGATATTTAAATATACTACCCACCAAAATTTATGCAAGTCCTTGTGCTTGAGCAAGCAAGTAATTTATCCAGTTTACATCTCAATTTATTAGCTCTTACTAATGAAAACCTATAGGATTATATTTGCTTATTGATTTCTATTAAATTAATTTAGGGTTGACCAATATAGGTTATAATTTGTTTTGCAAATTTTCATAGAGCATAATTTCTAACTTGAGTCGGACTAAGTTGCCCTGCAACACTTTTAATATGGACATTTAAACATTTTAATTATGGCTGATAGTAAATTTTTTGGTTTTTTGTTATTAATATATTTTTGTTTTAAATATTACATGTAAATTGACGATAGAATGAAAGACATGTGCATTATGCAATAGCAATAATATTTTTTCCTGTCATTACATATTAAATAATGAAGAATACACATATCCACTTCCTACTAAAAAGTAAATTATTTTTTATTTTTATTTTTAATTACTTTATTTCTCTATATAAAATTAAGGTGAAATTGAAGTATTCAATTTATGGATTTTTAATTTTTTAATATAAGTATTGTTTTATTATTTTTAAATGTAACATGTGACATCTCCCCCATAATAAGTTGTAGAGGGTGAACAAGTGTTATATAATTAAAAAAGCATATACAAAAACATTTAGATATTTGTATATATACAAGATTTTATAATATAATTTAAAATTGTTTTGTTTGGTTAAGAATTTATCAATTTTGAATGTAAGGAAAAAGGGTAACACTTCAAGAGACGCATTTGGCAAGAGTGAAAGTCTACTCCTCTATGGACCATTAATGAACCTTCCAAAATGTTATAGGTTTTTTTTGAATAATAATAATAAATCAATATACACTATCGAAGAGTAACTAATAATAATAATGGTGTTGTCTACGGAGTCTATAAATTTGCTCGGAAAGTTATTTTTACTTGAATGATTTAAAAAAAATGTAATCATAAGAATGTTTGAATTGTTTTCTCAATAGTGAAAATGGATTCAACGCTATCAAAACCCTAAGAGCACCCAAAATCCTAAATTTGACAGCAATAACCCAGATTTCCTAAAATTTCTACCAAATTTTAACAAAAAACATATCAAAATTTCTACCATTTTCTAAACAAATTTATAAGGTCAATAAACTACTCTAATAATAATGTCCTCACTACTCAACTAAAATAAAAAAAATCCCATTTTCAACCAAAAATTGACATGTTAACCGGAAATAGATCCGCATATTACCTATGCTATCCGTATAAAACCTACCCTGCCGGGAAACCGGAAATAGATCCGTATATTACCGACGCCGCCGGGAAAGTAAGATGCAATCGAAAAGGGGAGTGAGATTTTAATATTACGAGGAAGGGGACCTGGAGAACATAGCGGGGTTTTACAAAGAGGATCATGTGCCTTTTATAAAGCACTGTACTTTTCATCCTGCAAATGGAAATGAGGTTCTTTATAACATGGTGATAAAGTCAAAATCCTACAACCTTTCCGCATCATGAATCATGAAATATGTGACTTATAGTTTTTTATTTTTTATTTATTATTTTTTTGATATTTTAAATTTCACTACAAAATTTTTTGCCTACTTGAAATTCCAAAAAATCACACTAAAAACAATTCTATAATTTATTAGTACTCTGGAATAATGGTATGGTTTTCATTTGTGATGTTATTTATATATTTTTTAAATATTTATTAATTTTATTTTAGGTTTAAAAATGAATATTTTAATTTTTGTAGTTTTATGGATGGTAGATTTTTTGGTTGGTGAAAGCATTGTTACGTGATTTCAATGTCTTAGGTGTACACTTTTTTCTAGGGATTAAAAATTATTTAGAAAAAAAAAAATTAGTGTGAGTGCATTGGATTTGAATTTTAAATCCTATGTTTTACATATTATTTCATAAAAAGGTAATTGCCAATTGAACTACATTTATTAGTATAAAATTTAAGAATTTGTTAATATATTTATTGTAATTTTATTTAATATGATTTTTTTTTCATTCTTATTTTGAAAAAAACACAATAATTTTATTTATAATTTAAATAAAATTACATTTTGCATATATATAACCAAGTGTGTATTTTAAAGGATTTATCTAAATCTTTTCGATGGATTAAATAGTTGTCTAAAAAAAACAATATATACAAAACCCGACCGTAAGCATCTAAAATAGTAAGCACGAAAATAGAAAGTTGTTCACTATAAATCACAAACAATATGTGAGATATAGCCTTTGAAGCTTTCAAATGTGGGATATCAAAACTAAAATAAATATATATGAAAGGAAGACACCAAAAGTAGTATACTAAATCTAAGGAAAATGGTCATCCATGTAGGGCTTGTAGTAGAAGTGAAAGTGTTCAGTATTCAAGAATTCCTCAATGAGCCATAGCCCTAGATCAAGTTGAAGAACTTCCTTAGAAATCGTGTTTGCTTCCTTGTTGCGCTCCGTGTAAATGTGTATGCAAGAAAAAGAAATATAAGTGAGCTTGATCCTCTCCAAATCCTTGAGAATGTGAGAAAGATGTAGACCATGACATTTTTGTATCTCATTGACCCAATTAATGACGAACAAAGAATCACTGAAAACTTGAAGTTGTTCACATCTTTTTTCTCGAAAAAAAGCCAATAAAGAACGATAAGATACCAATATGACCAAGTTGTTTGATCCCCTCTTAAAACCCATACTAACTTTGAAATAATGTTGTTTAGATAAATGTAAGATGAAACCACCACCACACATCAGTTCTTCCCGCTGCTTAGCCCCATCAACGTAACCCCATGGGAAAGATCTATAAGGTTCCTCCAGGATCACAATTTTGTTCCTAGGAGTATCTTTGGATTGGGGAAATGTGACATCATAGCCATAACTTCAGTAGTCACTCTATCCGGAGATGAAGGCTTATTTTGGAAGATTTATTTATTATGTGCCAACCAAACTCCCCTGCATATAAGCAAGGGAAATGCTCATAAATATTTAGTATTCATGTTTATAACCCAAAGCCTCCACCTCTCCTCAAAGCAAGACCTTTGCCAACCACATCCTTGGCCTAAAATGGAGTTACACATATTTCAGACCTGATATAAAGAAGAGAATTCTGCAAAAACATGTTCTATGGATTCACAACTTGACTTGCATAAGGAGCACCATCCAAAGCCAATCATGTGACGCTTCTGCATAAAATCCCAAGTAAGTGTTTTTTTTGCTAATAAACACCACATGAAGAGGCGATATTTTTCCAAACACTTCACTTGTTGAGAAATCTAGGGGCAAACAAATGTAGGTGTTTTCTCTTACTTTGATAACTGCTTGTGATATATTTTTACTTTACTTTATTAAATTATTCTTTCCTTTATTATTATTAGTGTTCTCTATTATCAAAAAGCTACCAAATCATAAAGAACAATGAGACAATAAGACACAAGATATAGGCGACCAACTAGGGCTAAAACCTCTCCAACTAAGAGGAAAACCCACTAGAATATTTCTCTTCTTATAAAACTTCAATTGACGAATTCCAAGACCTATGACCCTTGAACAAGACCCTCCAAGACCAAGTCATCCTTCCTTCTTGATTAGCTTTCTTTACACAGCTTCCAGCAACAAACTTCGACCTTCAAGCAACTTTTCCAATAACTTTGACCCCAGCAACAATTCTGCAACTTCGACCTAGCAGCTTCAAAACCTTCGACTGAGCAGCTTCACAGCTTTTACCTTGATGCAACTTCACAACATTGATCTAGAGGTAGCTTCGAGCTTGCAGCTTCAGAATTTTGTCCAGCCCAGAAACTATAGAAACCCTAACGAGAGAGAGAGGCCTAAAAACTTTGATCTTGGTTTTCTTCTTCTTCTTCTTCATACTTTTCCAACTTATATCTTGAGGAGATCGAAATTGCTTGAGGGAGTGTGCAAATGAGGTCAGGGAAAATTTTAAGAACCCCCCCTAAATTTATAAATATAATAAATGGGCGAATCTCCATGGTATATAGGAAAAATGGAAGGCGATTTTATCAATAATATAACATGTATATATAATTTTTTGGCGAATCTCTCACCAGGCGAATATTTTACTCAATTATAAAATCTTGTAAGACCTTGGCGAGTCTTTCACTAAATAATAAAACTTTGTAAAGTCCTAGTGAATCTTAGCATATGCTACATGCTGGTTTAATTCCCCCATTTAAATAGGCTACATTCCAGGTAAATACCATGGGTCAATACCATGTGCCATTTTGGTGAATACCATGGGCCAATACCATGTGCCATTTTTATTTTTATTAATTCTAATATTAGGGTTAATAATGGTTTTTTGTATGGTATTAATAACAATCTAGTCCATGGTATTTGTCCCATAGTATTTTGGCCATTGGTTTCACCTAAATATAACCCATTTTTGAGTGTTCGTAAATATAAGGTGACTTATGGAGTAAATATAAAAAAAACGTTTTATTTGTTTACCATACCTCTCGTTTATTTATATTTTTATTAATTTACCATACCTCTTTTACAAATATGGTATTTGGCCCATAGGATTCACTTAAATAAAACCTCTTTCTTGAGCCTTCATAAATAAAACGAGGGTTATGGACTAAATATAAAAAGAGGTTTTATTTATTTACGATACGTCTAGTTTATTTATATTTTTATTTATTTACCATACCTTTTGAGTAAGTATAAAAAGACGTTTTATTTATTTACCATACCTCCACTTTACTTATATTTTTATTTGTTTACACTCTTACATGTATATAAGGTGACTTATGGAGTAAATATAAAAATGTTTTATTTATTTACCATACCTCTCATTTATTTATATTTTTATTAATTTACCATACCTCTTTTATAAATATGGTATTTGGCCCATAGGATTCACTTAAATAAAACCTATTCTTGAAAATGGGCGAATGGATTCACTTAAATAAAACCTATTCTTGAAAATGGGCGAACGGAAGGTTGTAAGTCCTAATTTCAAGGGCTAAATTTACCTTTTTTACCCTCTCCCTTAAAATAAGGTGGGCTATTTGAGGTGATTTGTAAAAATGTGCTATGATACAAAATATTCGCCCACTAAAAATTTAAAACCCCTTAATTTCGCCAAAGGGCGAACATTTGCCCCTAAAATTATCCTTGAATGAGGTTGAATTCCTTCTTATTTATAGGCTTGTGAGGGGTACGAATTGCTATCTTTAGGCTGATTTGTCCCTTCATCTAGGCCAACTTGATCTTTGTTATGACGAGGTCTTAGAGGGTATTTTGACTCAATAATTTTTTCTTTACAATATGTAACATGCCCAAATGGGTCTTCAACACATGACAATGACTCAATTGTCTTTATGACAAACCTAGAAGCACTCAATGAGTGCTTGACATAAAATTAAATTTCCCTTGAGCATGAAACCCATGCCTTAAGAACACAAATAATAAATTTATTTTTCTCTTTTCATTTAATACATAAAATCACGATTACATATGCCATTATGAACACCAAAACTAGTTACACATTTCAACACCCCTCTTAACTAGGGAGGTATTCATAATCCATACAAGGTACTTAGACATTCTCAATCTAAAAATTTCTCATAAGAAGAGTCGGATTGGTAACCCATATGTAGAGCATCATATCATCCAACATTTTCACATAGCAAGGCCTTGACTAATAGATCTATTTCTCCATAAGATCATAGCACAATGCTGGCAAGACCAATGATCTATAAACACCATCATCATGGTCTCTCTCGGAACATACCCCACCCAGGTTCTCTCAAAGTATGTTCCACTAGGACTATTCTTATCTTGGATTCCAAGTCCTCAAAGAATATTTTGTTGAGAAATGGCAGCAAAAAAATCTAGTTTAAATTTGTCCTTGAATTTAAACTGAGAATTAAAATAGAATTTTATTCTCATAGCAACTTGTAAATAGTTAATTAAGATTAATTAGCTTAGGAATTTTGAGTTGGAAGTATTTTGGAAGTCACATATATGTTCTCCCTAAATTTTAGGGGTCCAATATGAGTTTAGATTGAGTTGTAACTAGATAACTTGGTTTACTGAGTTGTAGACAGTTAAACTAGTTCTAATTGTTTGTTGAACTAGTAGAGGATTAGCAATCAGTTAGTGCACTGGTGCATCCACAGGTGCTACTCTAGATAATTAAAGATTCTCTCATCGGAAACTCATGGATTTCAGTTCTGAGAAAGACGCAGTTGAGACTAGAGTGCAGGAGTAGTGTAGTATCAGTTGTATGATTTAGTGAGTTGTATAGATCATGCATGCAATCAGGAAGAGGACCTAGATTGGATTGTGCAGTTTTGGAAGCACTGGATTCCCATTAATATGGGTTATTCAGCCTAGGAATTGTGCAAGGAAATAGGGGCTTGGAAGGCAGTGGAAATTGGCTAAGTGTTGGCTAAGAGTGGGCTTGTGAGGCAGAGAGTTAAGCATACTTGTGTGGAATTGTTCTAGTGAGAACAAGCTTTATATTCACTCATATTTCTGATTAATGCAATACAGATAGGCGGGGTTTTGAGCAGTGGTTTTCCACAAAAAAACTTATTGTGTTATGTGCCATTGGTTTGTCTTTTTTTTTTTTTCATATTGTTTTCATCTATTTATTGGCTTCCGCTGGTTGAAAGTAGAAGTAGATTATTGTCTCTTGTTTTAGTAGATTACATGAGCTTGTGAATCTACAGGAAAATGTGCATGGTATCGAAGCTGAAGATATTATACTAGAGGAGATTTTGAAGTTTTGAGTTTTAGGTTATAGGTGAAATTCAAATTTGCAATACATAATTCAGGATCGACAGATGGCGTTCTACGATTTACGGCTCGAGTATGCCTTAGAAGGCATCTCAAATTATGTAGCCTGGAAGGACAGAATGGAGGTTGTGATGGAGGATAATGGCTTGAAGGAATTCATTGATCAAGGCCTTCCTAAGACAGCAGCATCGGATGCATAGAATCTAGCCGAATGGAAGAAGTGTGTGGCGAAGGTGAGGTGGATAATCCTTGAGGGAGTTTGAGACCACATTGCCTCGAGTCTCCATGGTAAGGAAACTTCGTATGTTATGTGGAAAGCATTGATGGACTTGTACAAAAACAACAGTGACCAAAGGAAATTTGCACTGAAGGAAAAACTGTGAGAAATGAAAATGGAGAAAGGCGAGACTATTCCAAAATACTTGACCAAGTTCACTCAATGTCGTGATGAACTTGGAAGTCTTGGAATCACGATTGTTGAGTATTTCTCTTCTAGGACTCCCAAAGGGTTTGCATAGTTATCAGGACTCCGTCAATGGTCGGGAGAAGCTGCCAGATTGGGAATGACTGTGGTCGAATTTGATGTAAGAGGAAATCGGGAGGAACACCAGGAATGGCTCTTCATCAAAGACTGGTGATGAAGAGAATTGTGTCTTAGCAATTAAGGTGAAGAACAGGAAATGGAAAGCTTCCCACTCCAAATTGGATTCTTACAATGGAGGTAAGAAGAAAGACATGATGAAAGTTAAGTGCTTTCATTGTCATGACCTGGGACACTTTGTTACAAATTGTCCGCTCAAGAAGTCCAAGAAGAATCCCTCAGGAGGAGCGGCGGGTGAGGCTTTGGCCTCTCAATTTGAATTGGACTTTTCCCTCATTGCATGCATGGTGTCATCAATGATGGGAAGTGTATGGTAATTAGAAAGCGGAGCTTCATTCCACATGACTAATGACAAGGAGCTATTTAGTGACCTGGAAGAGAAAGATCTCCAGATACATATCGACATGGGTGACGATGGAAGGTATAGTTCTACTGGATTGGGAATGGTTAATTTTCAGAGGGAGCATGGGGCTCCACTCACCGTGAAGAATGTTATGTATGTGCCTGGGCTGAAGAAGAACTTGGTATCTGTTTCCATGCTTGAGGATAGAGGTTATGATGTGATCTTGAAAGGAAAGGCATTCCTTCAACACATAGCCACGGGTCAAGTAAAGAAGATAGGGATTCGAGTGAAGAATATATGTAAGCTGGAGGTAGATGATTTTGCTTCTTTGAGCATGAAATTAGAGATGGTGCAGAGCTGAGACATTGGCGAGTTGTGGCATAGGCAATTGGGTCACTTGCATCATGGGTCTTTGAAGATCATGCAACAAATCTCCACTGGTTTTCCCAAAGGTATTCTAAAGAAAGGTGATACATGCAAGGGGTGTACTTTGGGTAAATACACCAAGTCTTTGTTTAATGATAGAGACAGTCGAGTAGAGGCTATTCTAGAGTGATTCCATTCAGATGTGTGTGGACATTTCTCGACATCATCCATGGCCAAACACAAGTATTATGTTATATTTGTTGATGGCATTTCTCGAAAATGCTGGATATTTTTCATGCAAAAAAAGGATCAAACCTTCACAAATTTTTGTGAGTTTAAAGCATTGGTGGATAAAGATTCGAGAAAGAATATTAAAGCTCTACGAAGTGATAATGGTGGTGATTATGTCTCAAATTAGTTTAAGAACTTATGTGCAACAGAAGGGATTAAACGAAAGTTAACAACACCCCATAACCCTCAGCAGAATGGGGTGGCTGAGAGGAAGAACAAAAGCATAGTAGGGGCAACAAGGGTGATGTTGCATGATCAGGGTCTCCCACTACACTTATGGACTGAGGCATGCAACACAATGGTTTATTTGCATAATCGTAGCCCACATCGAATTCTTGGGATGAAGACACCAGAGGAGGCTTATTCTGGTAAGAGGCCAGATATTGGTCACTTCAGGATCTTTGGGTCATCGGTATATTTCCATGTGACAAAATATGCACAGAAGAAGTTGGATCCAGCAGTAGAGTTGGGAATATTAGTGGGGTACACTGATACACCCACAATTATCGGGTGTACTTTACGACCAGTAGGATGACAGTGGTCCGCAGAGATCTCAGATTTGATGAGGAGAAGGCCATGTGATGTTCCCTTGAGAGGGAGCTTCAGCTACATGTGATTGAGGAGATTTTAGCTCCTAAGGAGGAGGAGCCTCAGATTGATGTGGAGTAGCCACATGTAGAGGATTCGAGAGTGGAGACATCCACTCAGGCAGAGTCTTCTAGATATGGGAGAAAACACACCAGAGAGGCGGATAGATTGATGTCGGATGATAGAGAGAATGTGGGAGCACCCACATCACAACGCATACAAAGGAGGTCACCTGACAGGTACACTGGATACATGGCTCTTATGAGTGAATGTGTTGTGACAGAGCCATCTTCCTTTGAGGAAGCAGTGCAGTAGCCTATTTGGGTTGATGCCATGGTGGAGGAGTATGACTCCATAGTTCGTAACAATGTTTCGGATGTGGTCTCGAGACCAGAGGATAAGTCCATGGTGAGCTCTCATTGGCTTTACAAGGTAAACAAAGCTACAGATGGTAGTTTGGAGAAGCATAAGGCTAGATTTGTGTCTTGTGGCTTTTCACAGGTAGAGGGGATTGACTATGATGAGACCTTTGATCCTGTTGCAAGGTACTCATCGATCAGATCTATATTGGCACTATCAGCGCATATGGTTGGAGAATACATTAGATGGATGTAAAGATAGCCTTCCTTAATGGCACGATCGAGGAAGATGTGTACATAGAGCATCCTAAAGGTTTTGAAACCTTTGACCGTGAGTCACATGTCTGCCAGCTCAAGAGAGCGTTGTATGGGCTGAAACAAGCACCTCATGCTTGGTACACTAGGATATATAGCTACATCAATTGGTCGGGCTTCATGAAGAGTGAAGCAGATGCGAACCTGTACAACATAGTGGTGGAAGGTAAATTGTTGATCATTATACTTTATGTTGATGATCTCATACTGACAGGTGATGATCAACTAATCAAATCTTGCAAGGAGGACCTTGCAAGGGAGTTTGAGATGAAGGACTTGGGGCTCATGCATTACTTTTTGGGCATGGAAGTACGGAAGGGTGATGGGGAGCTATTTTTGTCTCAAGGAAAGCATGCCAACAAGATACTCAGGAGGTTTCGCATGGAGAGATGCAAGCCTATGGAGACTCCTCTATCTGGTAACTGGAGGAAGGAGGATGCTACTTCGGGAGAGGTAGTGGAAGCTATTGTTTATAGGAAGCTTGTGGGTTCACTCATGTACTTGGTGAACACATGACCAGATTTATGATATACAATTAACCAGTTGAGTCAAGCGATGGTTAGGCCTACCAATCTATATTGGAAGGCGACAAATAATGTATTGAGATACCTTCGGGGAACTACTCAGTACAGATTATGGTACAGACGAACAGACGGAGTGAAGCTTCAAGCCTTCACAGATGTAGATTGGGCGGGGAGTCCATTAAACTGGGAAAGTACATTAGGAGGAATTTTCATTATTGGGTCAACTGTAGTTTCCTAGTACACTAGGAAACAAAGATCAGTGGCACATAGTTCGGCAAAGGTAGAGTACATGGCCACAATTCAGGCAGCATGTGAGGCCATCTGCATGAGGAAGATCCTGCAATAATTAGAGGTGTATCAAACTCTCTGAAAATCCAATTTTTCATGATAGGTCCAAGCACATTGATATCTGATACCATCATCTACAGGATTTTGTATTGAGGAGGATCACGTTGTTAGAGTACATTCCTACGAAGGAGCAAGATGTTGACATTTTGTTAAAGGAATTGTTTGTAGAAAACCTGTGTAGGTTAATCCAATAATGCAATATAAATCAAAGCAAAATACTATAACCTACTTCTACTATCAATTTGCAGAAACTTAAAGATCGAGCTAAACAATATAACTAGAAGAAGAAGAATCAATGGCACAATACACATGAAAATTCTTTGGGGAAAGCCTCAACTAAAAACCCCACACTATTGTATTATCATACATGGTGGAAATACATAGGAATTATACAAAGCCTTAGCTCTCACAGCTAGCCAGCTCTCAGTACAATCCTCACAGATGCTCACAGACAATCTTGGCTTCTCTCCAGCTTTCCTCTCTGCCTTCCAAGCTCCTATTTCCTTGTGGATGATTCCCTGTTACCAAGTGGAAAACCTTGCCTCCAAAACTATGCAATCCTCAAGGATAAATCCTTGACTGCATGCATGAGTTTTCTCCATGAGAAAACACATGCAACTGATAGTACACTGTCCTTGAACATTAATCTCAACTGGGTCTTTCTCAGAATAGACATGCACGAGTTTCTGATGAGGGAATCTTTAGTTAACTGGAGTAGCACTAGTTGAGTGCATTAATGCATCAACTGACTGTTAACTCACTATTAGTTCCTTAAACAGTTTGGATCTAATTTAACTAGAATTAACTCAATAAACTGAGTTAACTAATTACAACTCAAATATAACTCAATCTTATCTCCTTAATTTAAGGGATAACTCTTGCATGACTTCAGAAAGACTTCTAACTTGAATTTCTCCAACTAATTAATTTAAAATAAATTAATTAATTATTTCCAAGTAGCTGTTAAGACTAAATTTGATTTTAATTCACAATTTAATTCAAGGTAAAATTAAATTAGAATATTCTTGTTGTCATATTTCAACAGTCCCTCTCAACAAGAAAGGGATTATCTGCCACCCCGATCCTATCTCTATGGAACTCGAATTTACACTTTGACAATGCCTTTGTTATGAAACCAGCTCAAGAAAAGATAGAAAAGATATATCAACGCCTTAGAATTCAGCCTCTTCGAGGGGAAAACCTCCTTTACATTACAAAAATGAACAATTCTTCGATGATTCAAATGACAAAACCTCCTTTCAATATATAGGAGTCTAAGGATTCACAATATAACCCAGCCGACCTAACAATAATAATATAAAGCCACAAAAATAACAATAGAGGGATTATATGGGGCACAATAATAACAATATGGGGATAATAGGGGCACAAAAATATTAATAAGGGATGAAACTACAATAGTAATGGGGTAATCACGAGTATTATAGGGACCCAACAACCTTTGTCAAAATGTCAGCATCTTGCTCCTCTGTCGAAATATACTGCAGCAACATGATCCTCCTTGCTACACAGTCTCTGAGATGATGATATCGAATGTCGATGTGCTTGGACCTATCATGAAATACTGGATTCTCAGAGAGTTTGATACAACTTTGATTATCACAATAGATCACAGTTGGATCCATCGTTTGATCAAAAAAACCAACTAGGATTTTCCGCATCCAGATGACCTCACATGTTGCCTGACTTGCAGCCATGTATTCTGCCTCTGCTGCGCTGAGTGCAACCAACCTCTGTTTCCTTCTATACCAAGAAACTACCACTGACCCAAGGTTGAAAATAGCTCCTGATGTGCTCTTCTGATCTGATGGACTCCCTGCCCAATCTGCATCAATGAAGCCCTATTGCTTCACTCCCTCTGTCTGTCTATACCATAATCCATATTGAGATGTGCCTCTGGGGTATCTTAATACATGTTTTGCCTCCTTCCAAAACATATTGGTAGGCTGAACCATCGCCCGACTCAGTTGGTTCACTGCATAGCATAAATCTGGTCATGTGTTCACTAAGTACATCAGTGAACCCACAAGCTGCTTGTACACAGTAGCCTCTACCACTTCTCTTGAAGTAGCAACCTCCTTCCTCCAGTTACTTGTTAGAGGAGTCTGCATGGGCTTGCACTTCTCCATGTGGAATCTCATGAGTATCTCGTTGGCATACTTGCCCTAAGACACAAAAAACTCCCCATCCTTCTGCCACACTTCCATGCCAAGGAAGTAATGCATGAGACCCATGTCTTTCATCTCAAATTCTCTTGCAAGGTCCTCCTTGCAAGACATAATCAATTGATCATCACCAGTCAATATGAGATCATCAACATAAAGTATGATGATCAACAACTTACCTTTCACCACGATGTGGCACAGGTTTGTATCTGCTTCACTCTTTGTGAAGCCCAACCCGGTGAAGTAGTTTTCTATCCTGGTGTACCAATCACGAGGTGCTTGCTTCAGCTCGTACAACGCTCTCTTGAGTTGGCACACATGCGACTCACGATCAAAGGTCTCAAAACCTTCCAGCTACTCTATTTACACCTCTTCCTCAATATGGCCATTGAGGAATGTAGTCTTCACATCCATCTGATGGATCTTCCAACCCATCTGTGCTGATAGTGCCAACATAGATCTGATAGATGAGTACCTTGCGACAGGAGTGTTATAGACATTTTTGTGCCTTACAGCATTGAGCATGAAATGTCCATAATCTAAGGGATCCAAAGTCCCTAAACATGTTGTTCCTACCCCTAGAGGAACAAGGCCAAGTAACCACAGCAATTGACAGAAGTTCTCCAGCTGAAAACACTCAAAAACAAGGCAATTCTGGATCATGTCAACTGCTCCACTGAGCATCTGCGCTGAATGTCAACTGCTCCACTATCTACCTACGTTGAATGTCAACTGCAAAAAAGGCTACCTGCGCTGAGCATAACTGGACAAGTGGCAGGCTCATTTCTCAATGTGTCAATGCCCAGGAAGCTTCCAAAATGACACTTGCATCAAGGAATTCGACTGGTGATGAGTAAGAGGTTCCAAATCTCCAAGTGGAAGCAAGAACCTCCAAGTGGACTCAAGAACTAAGAGAGGGAGAGGACACTAGTCAGATCTCAAGCTGACTCATCCTCTCTCCAAATATCTATATATGGATCTCACCTCCATGGGATCTAGAGGCTGGAATTTTGTGAATGCAAAGAATTGCTGTTGGTTTGTGGCTGGAAACATTGGGTGCTTAATGCTTTGAAGGGAGCTGAAGAAGGAATTACATTCTGCTGGGAAGGAGATGCTGGATTGGAGCCCTATGGGTTGTATCTCTTCCTGAACCCTATTACTTATCAATAAAGCTATCCTGATTCTTTCCTATATGCTGGTGTATTTTGTATGATTGCATTAGTGTATTTGATTTACTTCTAATCCTGAGTCATTTATGAATATGTATATTTGCCTTTGCATTGTGTTCTTCTCTTGTCGCAAGTAGCTGTTCTCTTGTCACAGGTAGCTGTTCTCTTGTGATCTCGTGGGATTCAAGTAGCTATTCTCTTGAGCAAGCGAGGAGGCAAGTAGATGTAGACACGCAAAGAGAAGAGGATCTAGATCGAGGGACAGCTGGAAGACAACGGTAAGTCTGCCAATCTCCCCTCTTTCACATTTCATAAAGGAAGAAATCATAATAGCTGTATTCGTTTATTGCTAAGGCGCTGTCACACCTTAGGTGGATAGGATCGTCCTAAATAGGCATTTTTCCCCACAACAAATTGGCGACTCCACTGGGGAAGAAATTGTTTATTCATTTCATTTGTGTTTCCGTCATTTGTTTACTTCATAGACTTGACAACAACTTTGAACTGCATCTTTCCCGGATGCAAAGTAGAAAGTTGCTGCTTTGATCCAGTTGTTGGACTTGTCTATGATCTAAACTAGATCCACAAATGATTTGATGATCCTTGTGATAGTCTTTAGTACCCTATCAAAGCATCCCTCTGTTTATACCTTGCTTGTGTTTCTGATTTGGCCTGAAACAGTTGATTTTTGAGCATTTTGTGACCCAGAAACCAAGGGAAACGAGAGTTTCTCTTTCAGCGCAGGCACTGTGAAGGCAGTCTGCATTTCAACGCAGGTCCCGAAGGGGCTACCTGCGCTGAATGTCAAACTGACAGTGTTGGACTTGCGCTGAACCAGTTTGGCCTTGTGCAGCTGGGGTTCTTTGTCCTTTGTTGCCCTGTTTTGATCTCTGTTTTTGCAGCCTTTAACCAGCATAGGTACCAGTCTGATAAGCTTTTCTTTGCTTAGATTCCACCTCTTTTTTGTACAAAAAGATTGTGAATGTTTTTATGTGTTTGTGGCATCATTTACAGTCTTCCTTTGCATGAGTAAAGTAGTCATCCTGTAGCCTTTGATTCAGATTTTATTGTGATCTTAGAAGAGAGTTCATTGGCTGTTTGCAGATTGATTATAGATTTACTTTTGCTTATTGGTTTGAATTTGTGTCTTTCAAGTGTCAAAACAAGTCTTTATTTCGAAAATCGCAAAGTGATTGTAATCTCTTCTACCCTTGTTGTTTTCGAAAGAGTGAAATTGTTTGTATTGATCATTTTAAAAGAAAATTCAAAGTTGTGCAAAAAGCTTTCTTTGTAGGAATTTATACTAAGAAAGAAGAAAACAAACACCTGCATTGTGCATTTTGCATTTGATAGTTTGCATGTTGGATTTAGGGAAAGTGCATTAGAGTGTGCTGATTGCTCTTTGAGAAAAGATAATGTTAGTCTTTTCCCTTAGTAGCTAGGATTTTCAAAGTTGAAAGATAATAAAGCTTGCTTATCATCTTAGACTGCATTTAGGAATTTGTATCATACATCTCGTGGTGAACCTTGAAAGGAAAACTTTAAAAAGATCAACCTAAAATAAACTGAATGAACCTAACAACACTTTGTAACATAACGCACAACATAGAGGTCTAGGCTAGAGACGTGTTTCGGCGTCGTTAAACATAGTGACTGTCGATCTCGAAGAAGGTGGGTGATTCCTCCTGAAAGACGGTAGCGCTAATACGGATTTGTGCTCCCACGTACCATCGCGTATATATTGGGAGACCCCTATAGGCATATATCTTTTATCCTTAGGAAGCCGTGTCGGCCGCCCTACTGATCGCAATGCAGTGAACACAACATTCACGAAGTTCACTGCATTCACGAAGATCGACCACCCGTACCGTAAAAAGTATTATGTGGTTTTGCGAAAAGTTTGGCACACCCTCTGCCTAGATCTCCAGAGCAGTTTCTTTTGGCCTTTTTCAGACTCTATAACAGAAAAAGTCCATCTGAGCATTTGTCACTTCGGGCTCGTTAAAACATTGAAGGAGACTAGAGTCATCTTTAGCTTTTTCTTGACTCTTTAAAACTGAAAAAGAAAGTTGTGTCAAAAGCGTCGTTAACAATTTATTTTAAACGAAACAATCACCCTTTTATCCTTCGTTGATCTTTAGGTTGAAAAGATGGAGCACACTAACCAAGGAGTTCCCTTGGATGGAAATCCTAGTCGCTTCTCCTCTTGGGGAGATGTTGGTGCGCCCCACATGGCCACATTGTCGCTTCCAGGACTGACAATTGGCCTACCAGTTTGGCTCTTTTCAACCAATGTCATTCAGAGTACCACCATTCCTGAACAGTCGAGTCAACAGTTAGATCAGACAAGAGTTGCCTCCCAGCCTTCCACTTCATCTTCCTCCCCTCCTTCTTCTTCGCTTGATGGAACTGGTAAGTCAAAAAACCGTGTTCCTAAGGAGAAGAAGGAGAAGAAGAAGAAGGAAAAGAAGAAGAAGGAGCCTAAGGCGACTGGGGGCAAACAAGTGTCATCTAACAAAAATCCACACACCGCACTCGTAAGGCCTAAATCGCCATGCGTCATATGCAGGGGAGACCACTTCCATAGAGATTGTCCATGTATCCCCCGGATACTAAGAGACTGGTCCCCCCGTTTGCACAATTCGGTAGCATCGACCTCTGATAGCCATGTCGACTGCTCACCGTCAACTAGTGGGAGTGAAGCTCCAGGACAGAGCGGGAAAGCTAAATTTCCTTGCAGACTGTGTGAAGGCGGTCACGCCATCCACCGTTGTCCCTTCTTAGATGAGGCAAAAAGAGTTCTGGAAGATCGCCCGATTTTACGAGCGCAACTTCCTCCTGGATATCAAAGACTCCTGCCAAGTCCCTCACTAGTTGAGAATCCGGCTGAGCCACTTAGGTGGTCAGCCGAAGCACCTGTCATTGAAGATGAACCGTCTGGATCCATGCCTGACGAAAGTCAAAAGGTTGATACGGTAGTTGACCCGGTTTTGCCTTCAGAGGCTCCGTCTTCGAATGACACCATCACAGAGGAAAATCAAGACGACACCGTCCAGATTCTCTTCATTAGCACTGACTCTGATGATCAAGGGGGAAATTCCACCATTCCTTTATCGCAGGAAGGAAGTTCATCAGAGCGCTATCCGGCCGTATATTCGGTCCCACCACCAAGCAACCTGGTTGTTTCCTTTGATTGGAACCAGCTAGGCAGACCCCGGTTGCCAGCCAGTATACCATTCAGAATTATTTGTCAAATATACAGGATGGTAATGGCTGGCACTATCATTGATGAGGGGGCATCTATGAGTATCCTTTCCTCTATTGCTTGGAGAGCACTGGGTTCGCCAGCGCTCTTACCTGAGATGAGAAATCTATCAGGTTTTGATAAAGGAACCAGTCGACCTTTAGGGATCCTCCCCAATGTGCCTGTAACATTGAAAGGGAAGACCGTTCAAATGAACGTGATGGTCGTTCAAGGACCCTTGGATTATAGCCTACTCCTTGGACGAGACTATATATATTGCATGGGATCTGTAGTCTCCTCACTCTTTAGAGTAATGTGTTTTCCGCATGAAGGAAGAATGGTCAAGCTCGTAGACCAACTTTCGTTTCCCGGATCACACATCGCAAATAGTCATGTACCATCCCTAAATGGTCTATACACGCAAGAAGTGTCTCAACCCACGGTCCGTCCTCCTGATGAGCATGAGTAATCCGGGAGGATATGACCGGAACCCAGGGGGCATGCATCCTGGCCTGCTTCGGCAGGGAAACTTTGGGTATAGGGTAGGTTTCCGCGGGAGAATATGACTAATCCGTACCCCGTCCGTGATCGGAAGAGGGGTTGTTCTAGAATAGGATTATTTTGTCAAAGTTACGTGTTTGACGACGGAGTCATTCACCCTTGTCTATTTCGGTAGACATTGCCGAGGAAGTGTTCTGTTGAAAGAATAACAGAACAATCTTTGGGTAGCCTGAAAGAGGTAGGCCTCTCCCGGTAAAACAAATGTTTTATCTGCAAATTGAGGGGTAACCTTGAAATCATACTTTATACCTGGGGGCATGCAAACCTTTCGGAGTGCGAGCAAGGGGCAACTATTTATTTTTTAAATTTTTAGGACCTCTAACCCTTTAAACTCGTAGGATTAGTCGTTTTCGAACTTGCATAAAGAAAGGAGAGTGAGCATAGCTTTGGTAAGGCGCAAGCTCTATAAAAAATGGGATCTTTCATGAGACACTCTTATCTTATGACTGGGTAATCGAGCAGTTTTAGCACATAGTTCATGCTCGTTAAAAAATAAACATAAGATTGAGCAGTGTTTTGGCGCATTCAAGCTCTTTAAAAAATGAACCCAGTACCGGTAAAATAACCATTGTGAATGAAATTTATCAGCCATAAAAGCCTTGGTCGTGTTTGCACTTGCCACCTCCACTTTTGATTTGGCCGATCGTTCACCCCCATATGATTGTTTACCCATTTTGAGGAACAGCTGCGAAGAGTGATTTCACCTAGCCATCCTTGTGACACTGCCGTGATTGGAAAATTCCAACTTGTACCTGGAATCAGTTGCTATCCCTCTTTATCACTCGTTCCTCAAAAGACGAGTCTTCTTTAAGCTCTTTTCAACTGACTCGTAAAATATGAAAAGATTGCCGAGTTTTTGGCCGTCCAGCTCGTTAAAGGACAGGAAGAGCCATCCCTCCTCTAGATTTTAATATTTTTGGACCTGAGGGATTATTGCACAAAAAGGTCGAGCGCGTGTTTTATTCGGCTCGTTAAAATTATCGAAAACCCATCGCTTCTGTATTGTTTTATACTTTTTCGGACTTAAGGGATTAGATGACGAAAAAGGAATTTTGGAGTTAACTTTATGTACCTTTTCAGACTCTCTAAAAATGAAAAGGACCGAGTTATCCTTGTCGTTAGACTCGTTAAAATTATTAAATAGCGACAAACTTGTCTTTAGACGAGAACGAGTTTCACTATTGCTAAGCTCGTTAAAACGTAGCGATGGGCTTGCCCGAAGGGCAGGTTATAGAACAAGCATATGTTATCCTCCTCAAGCTTGACAAAAATAAAGAGGTACTGGTCAGCAATGACTGGGGAAAAATTGGGAAAAATCAAGAAAACTTTGATGGTAGCAGGTCGCTCTTGAACATGACACTTTTCCTCCGTACCACATTCGCGTTGGGTTGTTTCATTCACCGGTCACATCACCATGGTCTCGCCATACCATCCATATTTGGGGTAATGCTACCAATCCATCGCATCAGTGTCGCCATATGTTCAAGAGAAGTCGTTCAGAAAGAGTTAATCGGGTCCCATCCACTACCATACATTATCCTTCATCCATTCATGACCGCCACCCTGAATCATATGTCACAGATCGTTTTCACCTCCATTAAAATCATTAGCTCTGTTCCGTGTCACTGATGTGGGATTCATTAAGGCCCTCCTGTGACGGATCGCTTCTTTTCGACATCAGCTCATTATCCAAGAAGTTGATCTAGGAACAACACCTTCAGTACTTTGAAGCTTGCATGCCTCAATGGCAAGTTTCTCACTTCCGGCGACAGGTATACATCAATGACCTTCGACCAGAAGATTTTGCGTGGTGTTCGACGCCAAGTCCTTTATTCACACCACGTGAATTGTACTGCAGTACCTTGAGGGTCATTATCATTATCGGTGATTCCTCTCGCACTTGTTAACGATTTACATCATTGACCGGTAATCAAGCGATGTCTTTCCATGTTCGACTTCAGCGCAATTCTCACATGGACCGACTTGTACTTAGAGTGAAGATCGAACGAGTTTGAAGACCCCGGATCTAGTTTCATCCATCCGGGCTGCGATATATATTCAGGACAAATAAAGACATTTGACATGTACATCATTGCAGCAGATGATCATCCTACTCAAAGGATGATAATTTCGCCAAAATTATCAGTCTACCATCAGACGATCGTCTGTTCTATGTACAAAAATGAATTTATAAAGCTGAGCATGGGAATGCCTGCCTCAGCTAGATCATGAAAGAAGAATGAATCATAATGTATTGTATTGTATTTTATTACAGGTCTCCTCCCAGCAGATGGATGAACTTCAGACCCTCCTGGATAAAGCATTTCACCCGATAAACGGCCTCATACTTTAGGGGGCAACTGTTATAGACATTTTTGTGCCTTACAACATTGAGCATGAAATTTCCATAATCTAAGGGATCCAAAGTCCCTAAACATGTTGTTCCTACCCCTAGAGGAACAAGGCCAAGTAACCACAGCAATTCACAGAAGTTCTCCACCTGAAAACACTCAAAAACAAGCCAATTCTGGATCATGTCAACTGCTCCACTGAGCATCTGCGCTGAATGTCAACTGCTCCACTGTCTACCTGCGTTGAATGTCAACTGCAACAAAGGCTACCTGCGCTGAGCATAACTGGACAAGTGGCAGGCTCATTTCTCAATGTGTCAATGCCCAGGAAGCTTCCAAAATGACACTTGCATCAAGGAATTCGACTGGTGATGAGTAAGAGGTTCCAAATCTCCAAGTGGAAGCAAGAACCTCCAAGTGGACTCAAGAATTGAGAGAGGGAGAGGACACTAGTCAGATCTCAAGCTGACTCATCCTCTCTCCAAATATCTATATATGGATCTCACCTCCATGGGATCTAGAGGCTGGAATTTTGTGAATGCAAAGAATTGCTGTTGGTTTGTGGCTAGAAACATTGGGTGCTTAATGCTTTGAAGGGAGCTGAAGAAGGAATTCCATTCTGCTGGGAAGGAGATGCTGGATTGGAGCCCTATGGGTTGTATCTCTTCCTGAACCCTGTTACTTATCAATAAAGCTATCTTGATTCTTTCCTATATGCTGGTGTATTTTGTATGATTGCATTAGTGTATTTGATTTACTTCTAATCCTGAATCATTTATGAATATGTATATTTGCCTTTGCATTGTGTTCTTCTCTTGTCGCAAGTAGCTGTTCTCTTGTCACAGGTAGTTGTTCTCTTGTGATCTCGTGGGATTCAAGTAGCTGTTCTCTTGAGCAAGCGAGGAGACAAGTAGCTGTAGACACGCAAAGAGAAGAGGATCTAGATCGAGGGACAACCGGAAGACAACGGTAAGTCTGCCAATCTCCCCTCTTTCACATTTCATAAAGGAAGAAATCATAATAGCTGTATTCGTTTGTTGCTAAGGCGCTGTCACACCTTAGGTGGATAGGATCGTCCTAAATAGGCATTTTTCCCCACAACAAGGAGCAAAAGTCTCATCATAGTCAATCCCCTCAGCCTGTGAAAAACCATGAGAAACAAATCTTGCCTTATGGTTCTCCACACTACCATCAGCAACTAGCTTTACCTTGTAAAGCCAACGAGAACTGACAATTGACTTGTTCTCCAATCTACGTCCCAAACACTGTTACAAACTATGGAGTCATACTCCTCCACCATAGCATCAACTCAAATCAGCCGTTGCATTGCTTCCTCAAAGGAAGATGGCTCAGTCTCAACACATTCCCCGGTAAGGGCCATGTATCCAATGTACCTCTCAGATGACCTCCTCTGTCTGTGCAGAGAAGATGGTGCTCCCACATTCTCTCTCACATCCTCCAACAATCTGTTGGAAATAATACTGAGAGGGGGGGTGAATCAGTATTGTCAGATCAGTAAAAACTTTCCAATTTCATACTCAGAAACATATACGCTACTTCAATTAAGTGAACCCGCGTGTACACGCTACTATGTTTAATGAAACTCGCGTATATCCAGAGATCTTATAATTCAGTTAGCTTAATCTTCAGTAAATGCATCAGAACATTATTAAGCATATTAACAGTAAACAGGTGTAGAATAACAGAACAGAACATCACACAAGAGCCACACACATGAACACCATGATATAAGGTGGAAACCCAATGTGGGTGAAAACCACCTGCTGCAATTTGTCTCTTTCTTCTTTAATAAGAACTTCTTTTACAATGTACTGGTGCAGTCCTTTACCAGTACGCAGGCTACAACCTGCAGAGGGCTACAACCCTCTCTCGTTTTCCAACTACTTTTGGAAGGGAGCTACAACCCCCTCAGCTCTTGTACTAGCCGATCCATTTACTAGTACGTAGGTGCTGACACTACAACCTGCTTTCCTTCAGGGACCACGTTTCATCAATTTTCAGACTGGATCAAGGAGTACAAAACAAACATAGCCGCAATACAATCCTCAACTTATACTTGCATCATAATTCATTAAACAACCCAATACTAAATCACTGAAACCCTGTAATCAAGAACACAGAACCCAAACCAGAGCCCAGAACTCTGCAACAACCACCAGAAACAGCAACAACCTGAAATATCAAATCTTATTATGCATACGCTACTTCACTGTACCAAAACCGCGTGTATACGCACTTTCACCAAAGGCAACCTGCGTGCAGATCTAGAAATAATTACTTATGCCTTCGCTGTCAGATCCGACCCTTGCCAAGCATCCCGAACAGATAAACAGTGATACCAGATCTTTTCACTTCGTCAGACACACAATGCTTGCCCCTTTGCCTAATGATCTTCTCCTTATATAGCCTTAGGTACTTCACAATACCACGGTCCAAAACCATAGTAACACAATACCATCAACCTCAAAACGAGGGATCGACACGCCCGTCGAGACACCATGGTCCGAAACCATAGGCACAACTTCCAAGGACTAACCGCCACGGACCAAAGGTACTTTTTCACATACACGCTCTTTTACTGAAGCCAACCTGCGTGTACACGCGACTTGGGCTTAAAGAACCTGCGTGTATGAACTTTCTTGGCATGCTGTACTAAGATCTGTCCTCTGATTAAGTTGCCATCACCTGTACCAACCTCTGAGCACCTGTACCAATCTCTGAGTGAGTTGCCATCAAGGACAACACTTGAATCATAATGCCAACAATCTCCCCCTTTGGACTTGATGGCAACCACCACACCAAGTCACTCTCCCCCTTTGACATCAAGGGCAAAGGGCGGACCAAGATGTTTTCTTCTTTGGTATACCTCCTGCTGTCCATACTGTTGTCCATACTCCCCCTAAGTACATGCTGAAGTTTCTGATTTGGCTCCCCCTTTGTATATGCCAAGTTGTATCAATCCATCCATGCCCCCCCTGAGCAGATGCAGGTTCTAAGACCAGCAATAACTATTTATCATAAGCCTGCAAAACCATTCCTTAAACAATAAGATGTATCATTTAGTTTCATCATCAACTTCTAACCATAATGCCAACAATGAATTATTTGAAGTATATGCTCCCCCTGAGTGTGAGCCAACCATGACTGAACCATTTCCTGAGTCTGTTCTGCTCCCCTGAGCCTGAGCCAACCATGACTGAACCTGGGTCTGTTCTGCTGCCCTTTCTTCATATACGCGACTTTGCAGCCTGTAACTCGCGTATATACACGACTTGTCTTCGTTATATCAGCGTATGCAAGATGGAATACTGAATTTCATCACTTTCAGATTCCCCTGTGTCTGTTATGTCTGCTGTCTGAATTATGCCACACCTTTTTGTCTCTGTCTTCTTCAATTCCTGCAAATGTGATGATGTATGGTCCTCTTGTCTTGAATTTTGAAATCTGCTCCTGCATTCCCTTGCTTTATGCCCATAGTTGTTGCATGTATAACACCTTACATTTTTCATGTTCCTTCTATCACAATCAATTGCTTTGTGTCCATATGCATTGCAGGCAAAGCAATATCCTCTGAAATACCTGGGATGCGATGATCTTTCTTGAACCATTCTACTTCTACATCTAGCTGCAACATGTCCAAGATTATGACATACATAACATTCAACATTATTCAGTGGAGGAAATAATCGTCTATCACGTCCATAGTTAGGAGTAAAGGATCTTCCTTGAGGAATTTCTTTCCTTGGTCGTTCCTTGTTGAGCATTTGAGATTTCTCATTAGAGTTTCTTGCCTCACCTTGTGAACTAGATTCACCTTCAACATATTCATGAAAACCAAGACCAGTCTTGATAGCAGGAGACCTTTGACTATTAAGAATATCATCCAAGACTTTAGTACTATCTTGAAATCATAAAAGCTTATCCTTTTCTTCTATTTTACCTTTCAAGATATTTACCTCAACTTGATGTTGTTCTTCCTTTTTCAGATATTGATTCCTTAGGTCTTCTTCAGCTTTTCTTCCTTCTTCCACTTGTCACTTTAGTTTGGTCACTTCATGTTCTTGATCTTCAAGATCTTCTCTGTTCTGTTCTCTTGATTTTTTAAGATCTTCTTTTAGAGAGAGGATCTTTGATTCAAGTCTCTGAATAGTTGTACTCTGATCCTTTACTATATCCTGCAATTGCTCCCTTACCCTGATTTCTGTCTCCAATTGTTCTTTTAATTTGGCAACTTCTTCAGTTTCTGCATTCTTCTCTTCATGTGCCATGAGACTTTTAATATCTTCGCTATTATTGGATGAAGCATTCTTCTTCTTATGTGCCATGAGACTTCTAATATCTTCACTATCATTGAATGAACTTTTAATATGGGTATAATAGCTTCTACCATCTTCTTCAGATATCTTTCCTTTGTTATGAGGACATCTAGCAGCATAGTGACCAACCCTACCACATAGAAAACATTTGAAAGGTAGCTTACCTTTGAACCGTCCAGTTCCCCGTTCAAGATTCTTGACAAAATTTACCTCATCTTCTTCCTCTGAGACTTCGAATGCGGCCTCTGGTGGTACCTCTTGTCGCATTTCAAAAGCAGTTAAGATCCCGTGAAGCTGTGACATGGTGATTTTCTGCACATTCTCCTTTTCTTCTATGGCAGATACTTTAGAATCAAATTTAGTAGACAAAGATCTCAAAACCTTTTCAACTAAGACAACTTCCTCAAATTCTTGACCCAGATCCCTCATACAATTCACAATCTCATCCATACGTAGGAAATAATTAGCTATGCTTTCATTACTACGCATCTTAAGAGTTTCATACCGGATTCTGAGAGTTTGAAGCTTTGCTCTTTTTACCTGATCATCTCCTTCGTAGCTTGTAACGATTTTGTCCCATATTTCCTTAGCTGATTTGAAATGCATGATCTTCATAAATTCTGATTGAGTCAAACTACTCAATAGGACAGTAACAGCTTTGGCATTGAGCTCATATTGCTTTTTCTCTACTGGATCTGTAGGAGGTGCTGATGGGAATTTGTATCCTCCTTCTACGATTCCCCAAACTTCTGCTCCAAGTGATTGTAGATATGTAGTGGTTCTTATCTTCCAGTGAGTAAAATTGTTCCCGTCAAAGACTGGTGGCCTGATGTGTGCCTCTCTTTCTGGATTAGCCATTCTGATGGATCTTTTCCTTCAAGCGATCAAGCTTCCTCTGAAGGACCTGCTCTGATACCAATTGTTGGAAATAATACTGAGAGGGGGGGGTGAATCAGTATTGTCAGATCAGTAAAAAATTTCCAATTTCATACTCAGAAACATATACGCTACTTCAATTAAGTGAACCCGCGTGTACACGCTACTGTGTCTAATGAAACTCGCGTATATCCAGAGATCTTATAATTCAGTTAGCTTAATCTTCAGTAAATGCATCAAAACATTATTAAGCATATTAACAGTAAACAGGTGCAGAATAACAGAACAGAACATCACACAAGAGCCACACACATGAACACCATGATATAAGGTGGAAACCCAATGTGGGTGAAAACCACCTGCTGCAATTCGTCTCTTTCTTCTTTAATAAGAACTTCTTTTACAATGTACTGGTGCAGTCCTTTACCAGTACGCAGGCTACAACCTGCAGAGGGCTACAACCCTCTCTCGTTTTCCAACTACTTTTGGAAGGGAGCTACAACCCCCTCAGCTCTTGTACTAGCCGATCCATTTACTAGTACGTAGGTGTTGACACTACAACCTGCTTTCCTTCAAGGACCACGTTTCATCAATTTTCAGACTGGATCCAAGAGTACAAAACAAACATAGCCGCAATACAATCATCAACTTATACTTGCATCATAATTCATTAAACAACCCAATATTGAATCACTGAAACCCTGTCATCAAGAACACAGAACCCAAACCAGAGCCCAGAACTCTGCAACAACCACCAGAAACAGCAACAACCTGAAATATCAAATCTTATTATGCATACGCTACTTCACTGTACCAAAACCACGTGTATACGCGCTTTCACCAAAGGCAACCTGCGTGCAGATCTAGAAATAATTACTTATGCCTTCGCTGTCAGATCCGACCCTTGCCAAGCATCCCGAACAGATAAACAGTGATACCAGATCTTTTCACTTCGTCAGACACACAATGCTTGCCCCTTTGCCTAATGATCTTCTCCTTATATAGCCTTAGGTACTTCACAATACCACGGTCCAAAACCATAGTAACACAATACCATCAACCTCAAAACGAGGGATCGACACGCCCGTCGAGACACCATGGCCCGAAACCATAGGCACAACTTCCAAGGACTAACCGCCATGGACCAAAGGTACTTTTTCACATACACGCTCTTTTACTGAAGCCAACCTGCGTGTACACGCGACTTGGGCTTAACGAACCTGCGTGTATGAACTTTCTTGGCATGCTGTACTAAGATCTGTCCTCTGATTAAGTTGCCATCACCTGTACCAACCTCTGAGCACCTGTACCAACCTCTGAGTGAGTTGCCATCAAGGACAACACTTGAATCATAATGCCAACACAATCTGTCAGCTTCTCTTGTGCGCTTCTGTCCATCTCTGGAAGACTCTACTTGAGTGGATGTTTCCACTCCTAGAACATCTACATGCAACTGCTCCACATCATTCTGAGGCTCCTCCTCCTTAGGAACCAACAGTTCCTCCACAACCTATAGTTGGTGCTCCCTCTCAAGGGAAACTCGCAAGGCCTTCTGCTCATCAAACTTGAGATCTATGCGAACCACTGCCCTCCGACTGGTAGGCAAGTACACCTGATTGTTGTGAGGTGTATCAGTGTACCCCACAAATATCCCCAACTCTGCTGTTAGCTCAAGCTTCCTCCATGCATCCTTTGTCACATGGAAATATACCGATGAGCCAAAGATCCTGAACTGACCCACATCTAGCCTCTTACTGGAGAAGGTTTCCTCTGGTGTATTCATACCAAGTATTCGATGCGAGCTTCTATTCTGTAAATAGACCAATGTGTTGCATGCCTCATCCCACAAGTGAAGTGGTAGGCCTTGGTCATGCAACATTACCCGTGCTGCCCCTACAATAGTTTTGTTCTTCCTCTTGGCCACCCCATTCTGCTATGGGTTATGAGATACCGTCAACTCTCGTTTAATTCCTTCCGCTGCACAGAAGTCCTTAAAATCTTGAGAGACATATTCTCCACCATTGTCGCTTCTTAAGGCCCTGATCTTCTTCCCTCACTCTTTCTCGACCAAAGCTTTGAACTCATAAAACTTTGTGAAAGTTTGATCCTTCTTCTACATGAAATAAATCCAACATTTACGAGAATAGTCATCAATGAAAATCACATAATACCTTTGCTTCACTGTGGATGCCGTCGAGAATGGTCTACACAAATCAGTATGAACTCACTCTAAGATAGCCTCTGCTCGACTGTCTGGATCATGAAAGGAAGACTTGGTGTACTTTCCCAAGGTACAACCTTTGTATTTGTCAACTTGCTCAAGTTTACCTTTGGGAAGTCCTATAGATATCTGTTGCATTATCTTCAAAGCCCCATGATGCAAATGGCCCAACTGCCTGTGCCACAACTCGCCAATGTCTTGGCTTTGCACCAATTCTTCTTTCATAGTCAATGCTGCACAATCATCTACCTCTAGTTTATAGAGATTCTTCACCCGAATCCCTATCCTCTTGGTCTGCCCCATGGCTATGTGTCTTCGGAACGCCTTTCCTTTACTGAAGACAACATAGTAGCCTTTGCTCTCCAACATCGTGACCGATACCAAGTTCTTCTTCAGTCCAGGCACATACATCACATCTTTCAAGGTGAGAGGAGCTCCATGCTCCCTCTGAAAAGCAACCGTGCCCACTCTTGAAACACTATACCTTCCATCATCACCCATCTCTATGCGCATCTTGAGGTCTTTCTCCTCCAAGGCACTGAATAAATTTTTATCACCGGTCATGTGGAATGAGGCTCCACTGTCAAGATACCAAACACAACCCATCATCAATGACACCATGCATGCGATGAGGGTAAAGTCCATTTCGAACTGAGAGGCTATTGCCTCACCTTCCGAGGATCCCTTCTTGGACTTCTTCAATGATCAATTAGTCGCATAATGTCCCATTTTGTGATAATTAAAGCATCTTAATTTAGACATGTCACCCTTCTTCCCTCCATGAGAAGAATTTGATTTGAAATGGGAAGCCTTCTCCTTCCCTTTCCTTGCCTTCTTAAGGCCAGATTTTCTTCATCATCATTCTTGGATGAAGAACCATCTCGTGTGCTCCTCCTGATCTCCTCCTGCATAAGATCCGACCACAATAGTTCCCAATCCGGTAGTTTCTCCCTTCCATTCACAGAGTCTTGGTAGCTATTCCAACTCTTTTGAAGGCCACGGAGAGCAAGGCTCACCATATCATCATCAACAGTAGTTATTCCCACACTTCCAAGCTCATCTCTACAGGTGGTGAGCTTGTTCAAATATGTGGAAATAGTATCGCCCTTCTCCATCTTGATTCTTCGAAGCTTATTCTTGAGCGCCAATTTCCTCTGGTCGCTACTGTTCTGGTAGAGGTCCTTCAATGTCTTCCACATCGAAAATGAATTATCCTTCCCATGGAGACTCGAGACAATATGGTCTCGAACTCCCTCAAGGATGATCCATCTCGCCTTCGCCACACACTTCTTCCACTCAGCCAACTCTTGTGCATTAGTTGAAGTTGGCTTTGGGATTTCTTGATCAATGAATTCCTTCAAGCCATTGTCTTCTAATACAGCCTCCATTCTATCTTTCCATGCTATGTAATTTGAGCTACCTTCCAAGGCATACTTGAGTCTCAAGCCATAGAACGCCATTGGCCAACCTTGAAGTTCGATGTGAATTCGATTTTCACCTGCAACCCCAAAATTCAAACTCGAATTCTCTTCTCCGTATACTATTCACAACTCCGATACCATGTAGAAAATTTGTGTAGGTTAACCCGATAATGCAATATAAATCAAAGCATAATACTATAACCTACTTATACTATCAATTTGCGAAAGCTTAAAGATCGAGCTGAACAATATAACCAAAAGAATAAGAATCAATGGCACAATACGGATGAAAATACTTTGGGGAAAGCTTCAGCTAAAAACCCCGCACTATTGTATTATCATACAAGGTGGAAATACATAGGAATTATACAAAGCCTTAGCTCTCACAGCTAGCCAGCTCTCAGTACAATCCTCACAGATGCTCACAGGAAATCTTGGCTTCTCTCCAGCCTTCCTCTCTACCCTCCAAGCTCCTATTTCCTTGTGTTGTTCCTTGTGGATGATTCCCTATTACCAAGTGGAAAACCCTGCTTCCAAAACTATGCAATCCTCAAGGATAAATCCTTGACTGCAATGCATGAGTTTTCACCATGAGAAAGCACATGCAACTGATAGTACACTGTCCTTGAACATTAATCTCATCTGGGTCTTTCTCATAATAGAAATTCATGAGTTTCTGATGAGGGAACCTTTAGTTAACAGGAGTAGCACTAGTTAAGTGCATTAATGCATCAACTGACTGTCAACTCACTACTAGTTCCTCAAACAGTTTGGAACTAATTTAACTGGACTTAACTCAGTAAACTGAGTTAACTAATAACAACTCAAATATAACTCAATCTTATCTCCTTAATTTAAGGTATAACTCTTGCATGACTTCAGAAATACTTCTAACTTGAATTTCTCCAACTAATTAATTTAAAATTAATTAATTAATTATTTCCAAGTAGCTGTTAAGACTAAATTTGATTTGGGGATATATAGCATTGGTAAAAATTTCTGATTTAGAAACTCTGGTTATTCAATGGCGGGAGGATGCGAGATTAGGGTTTCTGCAGGTCCATACGCTGCCGCCGCCGCCTCCACAGTATTGTTCGACGCTGCAGGTCCATACGCTGTCGCCGCCGCCTCCACAGTTTTGTTCGACGCTGCAGGTCCATACGCTGTCGCCGCCGCCTCCACAGCTTTGGTCGATGCTGGAAATTGCTGGAGCCTGACTGCGGGATCCACAACGCTCGATGAAACCCTTAGGATCTGGACCGGATCCATTAACGGAAAGGAGCCACTGGTATCGAATCAAAACAATCAGGTATTTGAGGTTATTCCCCCTTTCTTGGCTCATTTCGGTTTCCTCAGGGCGACTCTGGACACCCCTCTTCATAGGCCGGGGTTTTATGTTTCCAATCTATCGACCCCCACTCAGTCTCAGGATGACCCGCCCTCCTTCGCGGGTGATTTTCCCTGGAGAATGTGCCCTGTCTGCGTCATCGGGAAACAGAGCCGATTCCCTATTCCTCTGCCCCTTCTTGGCATTCTGAGGCTGCACGGTACAGATCCGCCCTACCTTGTCCACAAAGACAGCAGATCTGGGCCGGATCTAAACGCCTCTGTGACTCAAATAGCAGTAGGTTCAGAAGGAAAAAAATCTAAGCTAGCCCACAAGGACCCAGAACAGGATCGAACCCAAATTTTCATCAGAACCCTGTCAGGAAAAACTATATGCAAGCAAATCTGGACAGGAATATTGATAAAAAATATAAAGGATGAAATACAAGCAGATACAGGCATCCCATCAAACCTGCTAAGTTTGATACATGCAGGTAAAATCCTGCAGGAAAATTTTACAGTACAACACTATGGCATCGGTCGAGACTCAACTATCATTCTAAGCACAAGGCTGAGAGGAGGAAGCTCGGGTTCAGGCCCTAAAGGCATTGGTTCTTTTAAAGATGCTGTCAAAGGGAAGGGGGAAGTCAAAAACAAGTCATCATCACCTACAGATCTTCCTGGTCCCTACATTGTGGAGCAAAGATCCCAGAATCCTGTTCTGCAAATCGATATGCCTGAGGTAAAAAATTTTCATTCTGATCTTTCTTCATTGGCTGTCATATGCAGATTCAACGGTTTTTGGCCTAAATCAGATGCTTTAAGACAATGGATTTTCACCACATGGACCCCAAATTGTGACATCCACTTGTGCTCCAAAGGGTTCTTTATTGTAAAATTTGACTCGGTTAAGGAAAAAGATTTTGCCCTCCATGAGGGGCCATGGTTCTGGGGCAATGCTGGTCTCTTCATGACCCCCTGGTTCCCGGGTTTTGACCCCTCCACTATGGTGGTTTCTAAAATGCCGGTCTGGGTCAGACTCCACAACCTCCCATTACATTTCTGGTTTCCTAATGTTTTTGCAGCAATAGGGAATGCGATAGGTACATTCATCAAGCAAGATATGGAAAGAATAGACAGATGCATTCATACTTTTGCCAGGATCTGTGTGGAGGCTGATCTTAGTAAAGGACTTCCTGACAATATAATACTAATCCATAACAACTCTCAGTGGAAACAACCTCTGGATTATGAAAACACGGCCTTCAGATGTCGAGGCTGTCATCAAACAGGACATCTACATAATAACTGTCCGCAAAACAAAAGAGAAAATAGAAGGAACAAAAAACAAGTTCACAAACCAAGAGGTTGGCAATGCACAGTGAATCCAGAAGAAGAAACAGAGGATGAGGGGGAGCCTAACTTCCCACCTGAACAACATGAAGATCCTATTGGGGAGAATACAGGGGCTGCCTCCCCCATGGCAAACAATCAGGAACATTTGTCCTCAGACTCCGGAAAATTTACTACACCAGCAAACAAGAACACAAAGATTCACCAAAATCAGGCAGAGATGACAAGCGTGGATCCAAGCATGGGAGGCATCAAACGGCATCACCACTCAGATACTTCAGACTCAGACAAAGAAACAGGTCCACAGAATGTAGAATCACAGTTAGTCATTGCTTCAATCGAACCCACTCAAGGAGAGTGGCGCAAGGTTGAAAAGAAGAAGGGGAGAAAAACTTGAAGTGCTGGCATTCAGTTTTTTTTGCCCCTTCTCTCTCCCTCCTCTTTTTCTCTTTTCTTATTCTTTGTGCACGTTAGTCCTCTAACGTTGCGTTGGGTGCGAAAGCACCCGAGCCCATGTGGCAGCTTATGGAAATGCTTAATGCATCTGCAATTGTAACTTTTCATTTTTTAATAAAAGGTTACAACTTTTTCCACTGGAAAAAAAAAGACTAAATTTGATTTTAATTCACAATTTAATTCAAGGACAAATTAAATTGGAATATTCTTATTGCCATATTTCAACATTGTCAAGATGTAAATTCGAGTTTCACAGAGACAAGATTGGGGTAGCAGATAATCCCTTTCTTGTTGAGAGGGAGTGTTGAGAAATGGCAACAAGAAATTCCAGTTTAAATTTGTCCTTGAATTTAAACTAAGAATTAAAATAGAATTCTATTCTCATAGCAACTTGTAAATAGTTAATTAAGTTTAATTAACTTAATTAGATTCTAAATTTCAAGTTGGAAGTCTTTTGGAAGTCATGTATATGTTCTCCCTAAATTTTAGTGGTCCAGTATGAGTTTAGACTGAGATGTAATTAGATAAATCAGTTTACTGAGGTACAAATAGTTAAACTAGTTCTAACTATTTTTTGAACTAGTAGAGGATTAGCAGTCAGTTAGTGCACTGGTGCATACACAGGTGATACTCTAGATAACTGAAGATTATCTCATCAAAAACTCATGCATGTAAGTTTTGAGAAAGACCCAGTTGAGACTATAGTGCACGGACATTGTACTATCAGTTGTATGATTTACCGAGTTGTATAGATCATGCATGCAATCAGGAAGAGGACCTAGATTAGATTGCACAGTTTTGGAAGCACTGGATTCCCATTAATATGGGTTATTCATCCTAGGGATTGTGTAGGGAAATAGGAGCTTGGTAGGTAGTGGAAATTGGCTAAGTGTTGGCTAAGAGCGAGCTTGTGAGGCATAGAGTTGAGCATACTTGTGCGAAATTTTTCTAGTGAGAACAAGATTTGTATCTTCACTCATATTTATGATTAATTCAATATAGATAGGTGGGGTTTTGAGCAGTGGATTTCCCCAGAAAAACTTATTGTGTTATGTGCCATCAATTTGTCTTCTTCTTGTTCATATTATTTTCATCGATATCTTGGCTTCCCTTGGTTGAAAGTAGAAGTAGATTCTTATCTCTTGTTTTAGTAGATTACATGAGCTTGTGAATCTATAGGAATATATATATATATATATATATATATATATATATATATATATATATATATATATATATATATATTTTTTTTTTTTTTTTTTTTTTTTTTCTTCTATGACTACTCTTATCTTGGATGCCCTACCACATCCTCAAAGAGTATCAGATGCCAGATGCTTGCCCAATCCTCCATTCTTTCTTCCAAATTGAAGACAAGAATTATGCGTCTATCTTTCCCTTTTAACCAGGGAGGATATACCCATTCCTATGAAGGAATGTACCCATTCCTATAAAAGGAATGTACCCAAGCTCCCTCTTAACAAGGGACTTGACCAAGCTTCCCTTTAACCAAGTACTTGCTTCCAGTGACTCTCTAGGTGGAGATCATGGACAACCAGCTGCTTATAGGTCTCCCTCTTTCAATGTCATGAATTTCTTCTTTTTTATGGAGCCTACATATTTTGGGACTTTTTTGTAGTTTATCGACCATCCATCACTTTCATTTAGGAATCATGTCAGTCATGTCATACTTTCTTTCATCGTAAAATGATTCACTAATCCATATCTAGATTTCCTTCATACAAATACCTTTTCCACATCATGTTTTCTTCAGGATATTATCATCCAACCACATGAGTATCAGTTGTATATGACATCTACAACTCTTACTTTATTAGCCCTGCATTAGCCCATCCAAATATTATTCAAAACTAAAAAATTAACAACAAATTACCTTTGTGATGGTCTTACGTCATGACATTTGCTTGTTGTATCAAGATCCTGCATTCATACTGACACACATTCAAAAAGCTATTAAATTCCAAGGATCATCTTCTTTTCTAGACTTCTTCAGAGTCTTCATACTTTTTTCATGGCGATGTCACAGTCAGTTCTTCTAGTTATCAAATGTGGTTTCATTTTCTATGTGACAGTAATTTCATCTTTCATGATCTCTCCTTACTTTCTTCACATATTGCTTCTCATGAACTTCCATTCATAGTTCCTTCATTTTTATCAACCACCTCATATTCCATATGAGGACTTATTATGTTGATTTCATCTAGTCAATATGTGAACCATGCCTTTATCCATCCTTCCAAAGGAGGAGATACCGCTTTCTCTTAATCATTCTCATGAGGTGGAGCATTTATCCATTCTATCTGGAGTTATATGACATGACTCAATTTTATCAAATACAAGCATACATACCTCATCGCTTCCTTTTGGTCACCTAGACTTCCTTCAACATCTTCCTTGATTGAAATAAATTCAATCACCTTGACCTTCTTTACTTCTTTTGAAATCATACCTTCATTCCATGAATCCCATATAAGGTGGAATTATTGGCAAGACACTTGCTTCTTCTAGTAGGTGAACCTTCTAATGAAGATTCTAATGGAGGCTCTTGATCTTCCTCATCCTGCAAATGCTCCTTTTTGAATAATGTATGATGGGCTCTATACTAGATGACTTTCTTTTTCCCGTAAGTACTACCTATTCTTCTAATGAGGTTATCAAGAGCTACATCCTTCTATAGGTGAAAACCATAGACTTCTATTTCAGCTGTCTTTCATGATTCTTTATGCTGATGTCACAAACTCTTTCTTTTAATCACATGCTTCTATGATTCCATCTCCTAACATGATACATCCTATCATGCTTCCAATTATTCCTACCATGATAGTTATACTTTACAATAAAAAAATTTGCAATAGAAACCTGAAAAGGACTATGTGATTAAGACTATCTCAATCATAGTAGAGATATTTTACTTCCTCCTTCTTGGATTTCTTCTTTTCAGCTTCTTCCACTTCTTTAGTGATATGGGTTATTCCCTTCCTCTTTTGTTGTTGTCCTTCTTGAGCTTTGGACAATATTTCTTATAGTGGCCATATTCATGATAGCCATATCATTGAACCTTCGACATGTTCTTCTTGTTTTTATTAGGATCAAGCTTCCCAAAATTCCCTTTTCTTCTAGCCATGGCAACAAATGCTTGAGCTTTCTCACTTGATCCTACATTCATTGTTGCCTTCAGCCCAATTTCATTTATTTTGCACAATGACCATAGTTCATTGAATGGAGTAGTTTCCTTCTTCCCATAGATGCTTGATGTGAAGATGATCCATTCCTTTGGTAGTACATTGAGCACTATGGTAGTCATTTCCTTATCAGACATTATTTCTCCCAACTCTTGGAGTTGGTCTCTTATTTCTGACATCCTAATAAAGTATGAGGTTATTCCTTCTTCTTTTGATATCTTCATCTTGTAGAGCTTGAGATTCTTCTTTTGGTGGTTTGATAATTAAACCCTTAACATGATCAACGACATTTTCTATCAAGATCAAATATATCCTCTTCTTCCATGCAAGAAAGTTTGACAACCCAACCAATTTGTTTCTCTCCTTGCAATATGAAGTTATTTTGACATATTCAAATATAGATATATAAATGCTTACTTGTCAAGTGAAGATACTCCTAGATGATTAAATCTTCAACTTGATGCCTTCTTTATTTTTATGATGATGTAGATAACAGAATCTGTCTTCTTGGTGAAGATCTCTTTCTTCAAAAGTGATCCTTGGCTCAAAGGGAGATCACATTGATTCCTTGATGATGATGACAACTCTTTTTCCTGCTTTTCTTCATTCAAGACAATGCTAGTTAAACTCGTTTCTCAACCTCAAATTTCGGTCCTTCTTTAGAATTTTAGCTTGTTGTAGTAGTTCTGCAATTTCGGCCTTTTCTACAATAACCCTAGTTTACACATGTTGCTAGAATATGGACAAATTTGACTCATTTCTACGTCACTTGACTTGACTTCTTTTTCTTGTTATTTCGACTTGCAAAGGAGACATTTCTTGGCATAGAACTTGATCCTTGATGGTGGTTTCAATTCGATACTTGTTGTTGCATAAGGATGTCTTAATACTTTGCACGTGTCGAGAATATAGCCGAGAAAAACAGAACCAAAAGTGTTTCTCTTTAACTTCCCCATGATAGTGATTGTAGAATGTGTGAGTTTCCCAAGAACTCTTCAAGTCTGGAACCCTTATTTGATGCTCTTAATTTTTACCTTTCAATATGATGCGAGGGTTAGTCCTTCTTCATGGTTGATGCTATTTATGTTTCCAAGATGATATATTTATACTTCAGCCCTAGAGTACCCTTCTTCGTGTTTCCCTTCCTTGATGTATTCACCTTAGCTCTGATACCATGTTGATAAATCTAGGGGGCAACAAATGTAGGCGATTTCTCATACTTTGATAATTTCTTGTGATGTATTTTTAATTTACTTGATTAACTTCTTCTTTCCTTTATTATTGTTAGTGTTCTTTATCATCAAATAGCTACCAAATCATAAAGAACAATGAGAAAATATGTTGGGTCCCTATAATACTAGTGATTACCCCATTACTATTGTAGTTATACCCCTTATTTATATTGATGTACCCATGTAGTGCCCATATTGTTACTATTGTGCCACATAGAAGCCCACTATTGTTATTGTTGTGCCCTACAATATTATTGTTATGTAGGCTGGATTGTATTGGGACCACTTAGACTCCTATATATAGAAAGGAGGTATTTTCATTTGTATCATCCAAGAATTGTTCATTTATGTAATGTAAAGGAGGTTGCCCCCTCGAAGAGGCTGAATTCTAAGGCGTGGATCTCTCTTTTCTATCTTTTTGTGAGCTGGTTTCATAACATTTGGTATCAGAGCTTTGGATTCTAGGGTTTCGCTGCTCCAAACAGGTCATCGTGGCATTTTCGCTATAACTTTTTTTCTGTGACGTTTCAGAAGTCGCAAAAAAAAACCCATTTGAGAAGAATTGGCGCTGAACCTTGGGTCCAAATTTCAGAGCTTTTAGCGCGATATTTTCGGAGATATGATCTGAGGAAGTTGGTCTTTTTGCAGACTCCTGAATTACATTCAAAACAGGTGACCTGGGGAAAATCGTCATAACTCTCTCTCTGAGGATCGGATTGAAATTTCGTAAAAAGGTACAGAAAGAGGACGGACTGTAGTTTCTTGTGGGTGAGTTTCAGATTCAAAGGTTGAAACAGTGACTCGTGGCACGTCGTACAATTTCGCTCTACTGAACTAGTCTAAAAGCAAGTCACTGTGGGAGATTTCACATAACTCTTCCTTGGAGAATCCAATTTGGCTCAGACTTGTGGCATTGGAAAGAGGACGCAGAAGGCTACTACAGGTAGCAATTTCAGAACTGGATGATCCGAAATTACAGAGATACATCAGATTCAATATCAGGCTTCTATAAAGTGAAAAAAGGTGTGTAGTTTTTTTTTAAATTTTTGTGTAAGCTTGGTTTAACAGAATTCAAAGGGCATAGTAAAGCATTATTATCGGTAACTGATGCCCCGAGGAAAGAAAATGCAAACACCTAGTAAGGAACCTGAAAGCTCTAGCATGACTCATGAAGAAGAGGAAGAAATGCTACATGATATATCAAAATTACAAGAACAAGTGCAACAAATGTCACGCTCACAAAAGCTAACAGAAGCTAAGATAAGTGGCGTGGAATCTAAGATAAATGGCGTGGAATCTAAGGTAAATGGCGTGGAATCTAAGATAAAGGGCATGGAAGCTAAGATGGATGGCATGGAAGCTAAGATGGACGGCATGGAAGCTAAGATGGATGGCATGGAAGCTAAGGTGAATGGCATGGACGCTAAAATTGATGGCATGGATGATAAGATGGATGAATTGAAGAAGTTGCTACAAGAAAGGGTCACTAATGGTGAAAAGGTAGTAAAGGAAACTCATGATGAGAACAAAAGAAATGTTAATCATGATTCCATAGACTCTAATGTTGGATCGAAGACTCACCATGTTCCAAAAATCGATATGAGGAAGTTTGATGGCAAGGATCCCGCCACATGGATATTACAGATGGAGCAATTCTTCGATCTCAATAATGTGCAAAACACACAAAAGGTACGTATGGCAACTTTATATTTGGAACCAAATCAGTTTGTATGGTATCAATGGCTTTGTTCTCGTAAACAATTTATCACTTGGGCAATTTTTACGGAAGAATTGATAGCACATTATGAGGATACAAAAAGCAACACTTTTTTTAGCCAATTGATAAGTCTCAAACAAAAGGGTTCAATAATGGAGCACATTGAGGAGTTCCAAAAATTGAACATAAGGGTAAAAGATATTCCAGAGGAGCATAGGATTGATGTGTTCATAGGGTCTTTAAAGGATAATATCCAACATGATGTGCGCCTTTGGGAACCTGATTCATTAGAGAAGGCATTCAGGTTAGCAAGAAAAATGGAAAGCAAAATTATGGCAACTAGGAAGCATACCATTCACAACTATAAAGATGGAAGTGTTGTTGCCCATAGTCTTCCACAACCTACAAGGTTGACACCACAACAATTGGAAGAAAAAAGAGCAAAAGGGCTTTGTTACAATTGTGATAGCAAATACACAAAAGGTCATAAGTGTGCTGAGAAGAAATTATTCTACATAGATTGTGAAGAGGAAGAAGAAAAGGAGCAAGAAAGGTCAAAAGAAGAGGATATATTCCAGGAACAAAGCCTAGATGAAGAACAAATAAATCCGACCATATCTTGTAATGCATTGGCGGGAATTACCACTCCTCAAACCATCAAGATAGAAGGACAAATCAAGAAGAAAAAGGTAATAGTGTTGATTGATTCAGGAAGCACCCACAATTTTATTCATTGTAGGGTAGCAAAAGAATTGAATTGCTTCCTATATCCAGCACCAGAGTGTCAAGTGATGATTGCAAATGGAGGAACAATAAATTGCTCTGGAAAGTGCCATAATATCAAGCTATCCATGGGAGAATATGTATTGACTAGCCCAATGCTTTCCATTCCAATGGGAGGTGCTGATGTTGTACTAGGAGTCCAATGGCTACAATCCTTGGGTACAATAGCTTTTAATTTTCAAGAACTTTTCATGAAATTTTCTGTGGAAGGAAAGGAAGTTGAATTAAGGGGTATTGCAGGGAAACCAGGAAAGATAATCAGCTCTAATGGTATGACAAAGCTTCTAAAAAAGGAGCAAAGAGGTGTAATTGCACAATTATGTTCGCTAGATGTTTCCACATTGGAATCATCTATTTCTCCAGATCTCCAAAAAGTCCTGGACAATCATTCCAAGGTATTTGAGACTCCCAAAGGTCTCCCACCTATGCGTGATCATGATCATGCTATTCATCTGATTCCAGGAAGTGTTCCTCCAAACATCAGGCCGTACAGATATCCCTATGTCCAAAAAAGTGAAATTGAACGTATGGTTGCAGAAATGCTAGAGGCTGGTATAATTCAACCGAGTCAAAGTTCTTTCTCTGCTCCAGTAGTATTGGTGCACAAGAAGGATGGATCATGGCGCATGTGTCCGGATTATAGGGAGCTCAACAAGCTCACTATTAAAGATAAGTTCCCCATTCCTGTCATTGATGAATTACTGGATGAATTGCATGGATCAATTTACTTCACCAAGTTGGATCTTCGTTCAGGATATCATCAAATCAGAATGAAGATTGAAGACATTCCGAAAACGGCATTTAGAACTCATGAGGGTCATTATGAATTTTTGGTCATGCCTTTTGGCCTTACCAATGCACCTTCAACATTTCAAGGTTTGATGAATTCAATTTTCAAACCATTCCTTAGAAAATTTGTGTTAGTATTTTTTGATGATATACTAATCTACAGCAAGTCTTGGAAGGATCATGTTGAACATGTTGACAGGGTGCTACAACTATTGGAGGAGAAACAATTATATGCAAAAAGATCCAAATGTTTCTTTGGAGTCCAGGAGGTGGAATATTTGGGTCATATTGTATCTCATGAAGGAGTTAAGGTAGACCCTAGCAAAATTAAAGCCATTAAGGAATGGAAAATCCCCACATCCATAAAGCATCTGCGAGGATTTCTTGGGTTGACAGGGTATTATCGCAAGTTTGTTAAGAATTATGGGAGAATAGCAGCACCTCTAACAACATTATTGAAGAAAGATGCATTTTCATGGACTCCGGAAGCAACAAAGGCCTTTGAACATCTTAAAGAGGCAATGTGCCAAGCACCGGTCTTAGCTACACCGGACTTCACAAAAACCTTTATTGTGGAATGTGATGCTTCAGGAAATGGAATTGGTGCTGTTCTAATGCAAGATGAAAGACCCATTGCTTTTGAAAGTCGTCCAATCAAGGGAAAGTTTTTAAGAAAAGCTATTTATGAGAAGGAAATGTTGGCAATACTCCATGCACTTAAGAAATGGCGACCCTACCTAATGGGAAGACACTTCAAGGTAAAAACGGATCATGATAGCCTTAAATACTTTTTAGAACAAAGATTATCCTCTGAAGAGCAACAAAAGTGGGTCACAAAGATGTTGGGTTATGACTTTGAAATCATCTACAAAAAAGGGAAGCAAAATGTGGTGGCAGATGCACTCTCAAGAAAGGATGAGGATGTGGAAGCATTGTTGTGCGCCATTTCTATTATCCAACCAGATTGGATAAATGAAGCAAGGGAGGAATGGAAGAATGACGAAGAAGTGTGGGCACTTATTCGAAAGCTACAACAAGATTCCAGTACGTCTGATACATTTAGCTGGAAAAATGATTCGTTATGGTACAAAGATCGCTTATACCTCTGTAAGAATTCCCAGCTAAAACAAAAGATTCTTATGGAATTGCACACTTCTCCCTTAGGAGGGCACTCAGGATTTTTAAAAACTTACCACAGGGTTAAGAAGGAATTTTTTTGGGATGGCCTTAAATCAGATATTCAAAAGTTTGTGGCAGAATGTTTGGTTTGCCAGCAAAATAAAGTTGAAACAATTAAGACACCGGGTCTATTACAACCTTTATCCATTCCAAGCCAACGTTGGGAGGAGGTTTCAATGGATTTTATCACAGGTTTACCCAAGTCTGAGGGAAAGAGTGTCATCATGGTGGTAGTTGACAGACTTACCAAGTATGCACACTTTTGTGCATTATCACATCCATTTAAAGCCAGTACAGTTTCTACTGCATTTATGGAAACAATTCAAAAGCTACATGGAAACCCAAAGATTATTGTAAGTGACAGAGATCCCATTTTCACTGGAAATTTTTGGACAGAATTATTTTCTTGTCTTGGTACTCAGTTAGCTCATAGCTCATCTTATCATCCTCAATCTGATGGGCAAACTGAGATAGTAAACAAATGTTTGGAAGGATATCTTCGTTGCTTTGTATCTGATAAACAGACACAATGGGTCAAATGGTTGCCTCTGGCTGAATGGTGGTATAACACTTCCTTCCATACAGCAACAAAAATGACCCCATTTATGGCACTTTATGGGTATCAACCACCATCCATCACATCATATTTAAGAGAAAATTCTAAGGTTCAGGCAGTGGAACATCACATCGAACATCAACAACAAGTCCTCCAACTCTTAAAGGATAACCTCGTGTTGGCACAAAATAGAATGAAACAACAGGCAGATCAACATCGCAGTGAAAGAAGTTTTGATGTAGGTGATTGGGTATTCCTACGGCTACAACCATATAAGCAAATGTCCCTCAAGCAAGCTAAGAAGGATAATAAATTATCACCAAAGTATTATGGTCCGTACAAGGTGTTGCAAAAGATTGGTACTATGGCATACAAATTGGAGCTTCCTGCAGCTTCTCGATTGCACCCAGTTTTCCATGTTTCATGTTTAAAGAAGGTTATAGGCGACAAGCTCCCAGTTCAAACAATATTGCCAGAACTTGACGAGGAAGGAAAAATTATATTGGAACCGGAAGCAGTCACAGAAACAAGAACTCGACAGCTACGAAATCGATCAATTTCAGAGTATCTTATCAAGTGGAAGAACTTATCCGCTGAAGATTCCACATGGGAGGATGAGAATTTTATGCAGAAGTATCCAGAACTACTCAAGCGTTGAGGACAACACTTTTTTGAAGGAGAGGGGCATGTTGGGTCCCTATAATACTAGTGATTACCCCATTACTATTGTAGTTATACCCCTTATTTATATTGTTGTGCCCATGTAGTGCCCATATTGTTACTATTGTGCCACATAGAATCCCTCTATTGTTATTTTTGTGCCTTACAATATTATTGTTATGTAGGCTTTGATTGTATTGGGACCACTTAGACTCCTATATATAGAAAGGAGGTTTTTCATTTGTATCATCCAAGAATTGTTCATTTATGTAATGTAAAGGAGGTTGCCCCCTCGAAGAGGCTGAATTCTAAGTCGTGGATCTCTCTTTTCTATCTTTTTGTGAGCTGGTTTCATAACAAAATAGGACACAAGATATAGGCAATCAGCCAAGGCCAAAACCTCTCCAACTAAGAGGAAAACCCACCAGAATCCTTCTCTTCTTATGGACCTTCAATTGAAGAATTCCAAGACCTATGACCCTTGACCAAGACCCTCCAAGACCAAGTCAACATTCCTTCTTGATGAGCTTTCCTTACACAACTTCCAGCAACAAAATGTCCTTCTAACAACTTCTCCAGTAACTTTGACCCCAACAACAATTTTTACAAATTCAACCTAGCAACTTCATCAACTTCGACCTAGTAGCTTCATAGATTTCACCTTGATGCAGCTTCAACAGCTTCAATCTAGAGGCAGCTTGATATCTTTTACCTTGCAGCTTCACAACTTTGACCTTGCAACTTCACAACTTCGACCTTGTAGCTTCACAACTTCAATGTAGCTTCAGAATTTTGTCTAGCCCAAAAACTATAGAAACCCTAATGAAAGAGAGAGAGAGAGTGAGAGAGAAAGAGAGAGAGAGAGAGAAGCCCAAAATCTTCAATATTGATCTTATTCTTCTTCTCCGTCCTTTTCTAGCTTCTATATTAGGGATATCGAACTTGCTTGAGTGAGTGTGCAAATGAGGTCAAATTCCTTCTTATTTATAGGCTTGTGAAGGGTATGAATTGCTATCTTGAGGTTGACTTGTCCCTTCATGTATGCCAACTTGATCTTTGTGCCATGACAAGGTTTTGGAGGGTATTTTGACTGTATTTTGACTCAATAAAGTTTTATTTACAATATGTAAAATTCCCAAATGAGTCTTCAATACATGAAAATGACTCAATTGACTTTATGACAAACCTAGAAGCATTCAATGGGTGCTTGACCTAAAAATAAATTTCCCTTGAGAATGAAACCCATGCCTCAAGAACACAAATAATAAATTTATTTTCTCTTTTCATTAAATACATAAAATCGCAATTATATATGCCATTATGAAGATCGAACCTAGTCACATACTTCAACATCACCTTCCATACTCCTTTCCACCACCACTCCCCCTTTGCCTCAACAATAACCACATTTAGATGAAGATACCCAAGCTAAGGGTTATAAATTTTAATCGAGGAGTGTGCCCAAACCAACTCATCTTCATTCTAGGAAACTCTGATATGTTCAACAACAAGAGCATCTAAATAACCATTCTAGATCTCATTAAATTCCAAGTCTATTTGTAAATCTTTAGTCAACAACCATCCTTGACTCCATATAGAAGTATGAGTTGGGTTGTCAATGTGAGCTAATTGTGAAATACCTTTGTCTATGACATGATCTATGAGCATCTAAGGCAATCAATGATTTGGCCCACAACTTGGCCAAGGGTCCTGACCCAATCTCAATTTCAACCCATTGTCAACCTTCTAAGTAATACTTGAAGTAATAAGATCAAAAGAATTAAGAACAACTCTCCAAATAACATAAATAATTATGTGTGTCTTATCCCTTAGCTTTATCCAATCTTCCAAGGAGTACGAATAAATGTACTTCTGATAGACCACCAAGGTCCAAAGGCTATGATTGGATAAGATCCTCCATCCACATTTAGCTACTAGGGATTTTGAGAACATAAAAATACTTTTAAGACCCCATAAACCAAGCATTTTTGGAAAAACAATACGGTTCCATTTGACCCGAGGAAGAAAAAATTATTCTTGAGTTCCAACCCACAAAAATTTGAAGCATATCCTTATGGATTTTTCTAAAACTCCCTTGGGGATCCATGTTGCAGAAATCCAAAACATAGGAATGGATTCCATCACCAACTTGACTAGAACTAACCTACCTGCTCTTGAAAACCACCTTAAGCTCCATCCTTGTAATCTATTCTCAAGCTTTTCAATTATCCATGACCAATCCTCCACCTTATAGTAATTAGTGTTAGCCTCACACTCTCGTAAGACAATCAATAAGTCTAAAATAAAAAATTGTTAAACTTGGAACTAATTTCTACTTGTCTCACTCAACCAAAGTGATTGTGTGTCCAAGACAGATGAACTATCTTAAGACATAATCTTGATGTATTTATATTGTATCATTATCATTATTTAGGTATACACAATATACATTGAGGCTTACAAGCCTTTTCTGCCATCTCTATGTTCTATTGTTTATGTCTCTCTTGAATTAAGGTTTTTATTTTCTTTAATATCCTTTAATTGGTATCAGAGCTTGAGTGAATCCATAGTTTGGGCCTGAGGAGCATCGCATATCAGGATTGGCTGAGGATCCAACAACGTTTAGCATGGACCAACATTGAGCGCCAACGTGGAATGTGGAGATGCCATTGGCCGTTTTTTACATCCGATCTGTGTTGAGAATATTTGTTGTGTATTTTCGTGGAAGGAATCTGAGCAGTGGAAACGCTACGATATGTCGAGTAGATGATCTGTGTGGCATCAAATTGTTGCTTCACATGAAGTTGTTGAGTTTTGGTAGGCTTGATTATAGAAACATGAAGTTGTTGAGTTTTGGTAGGCTTGATTATAGAACAGTTCGATGGTGTTACAATAATGGTGGAAAAGCTGCTAGATGTTGCTGAAGTTGTTGAGTTTTGGTAGGCTTGATTATAGAAGAGTTCGATGGTGTTACAATGATGGTGAAAAAGCTGCTAGATGTTGCTGGTTGGTGACTGCAGTAGAGTTGTCATCAACAGTAAGTGAAAATCGTTGTGTAATATACGTGGATCTGAAGAGGCCCAAAATGCTGCCAAGCACGTGGACAAATCATTGGAGCTACCATGTAAGGAGCTTCAGAAATTATAATAGTTCATTGTCAATGGCCATCTTGGTCGAATCACCAGTTGCATCGGGTGCTGCAGAATACATGAGATCATCTATGTTGTTAACTGCATAATACAAATTACTAAATTCAATGAGTTGAATGGATGGGAGCTTAATCCTGGTTTTGACTGATGAAAATAGAGTCCTAGTTCGAACCCTAGTCAACCATTTAATTGTGGAAACCCAAGTTCTGTTGGAGCATTAAAATTCTAGCTATGCAAGCATTCCAAAGGCATGTCAATTAATGGAATCAAGAAACCTCCTCGTCACGAATCCAAGGATCAATGGAGGCATCCAAATGTATTATCAAGCAGGCATTGGCGAAGGAACATGATTCCGGATTTTGACCGTACACAACCAACTTATCTGAGTCTCAAAAATTGCAGTGAGCTTAATTTGATTGCAGATTCCCAGAATATTCTAGGGTTCCAAAAAATTGCCAGTCTATGTCCATCGAATCCGGGAATATTCCTGGAATCTACAATAAACTTAGAGAATATTCCTGGAATCTACAATAGACTTAGGGATGGCCCGAAAATTGTCAATACCTCTGGCTCAAAGATGGATCTGAGTCTTGAGGAAGTGTTAAAGCGTTTATATTGAACAAATATATTTGGGCCTTGATAGGGCGTCCATCCACTGCAGAAAGGACTTTTGACCAAGGAGGTAGATATCAATAGCATGAGACGTGTGAACTATTGCAGTCGAACCATAGAGTGTAAATCTTTGCAGAGGAGTGTTTCATAGTGTGTGGTATGCATGCGCCCAGGGTGTTGAACCACTCGCAGTCAGTGTGGATGAGCGAATCGGCATCCTTGCAGTTCTGTGTTTGGAATATTTGATCTTAGGTAGAGCCAACGCACAATGTAGAGACATATGCGTGTGGAGTCTCGTCGTGGTTTTGAAGCCCTGTCAATAAGAAAAAAAAAACAGGAAAGACTCATGTTCTAGATGTGGGAGCCATGGATAAGATCAGAAATTGATAGATCCTGTCGAGGTTTTTGCATTGAATGTGATCTTCTCCAACGTCTTCTGGAGGGGCCATCCTCAAACGACTGAGAGCCATTGATAGTTTTTTATGTGGGCAATTCTGATTTTCTTATTTTATATGGTGCATTGTGTCGAACGTGAAAGTCGGAAAAAATGTGGTATTGCTCTCTATACAACCTTGAAAGCGTAGAACATTTGTGTATATTATGGACATTGTTGCATGCCTTAACCAAAGAAAAAGAAGACCAGCAACGTGGATGCATTGACCTGCGTAGAAGTCCTCCCGCCTTAAGAATCTCAAAAGTAGTTGTCTATAATGCGACTTTTTGGAAGTCTTTCTGGTGGGTTTTTCAGGTCAAAATCCGGCAGCAATTTATTGGAATCGCAAGTTTGATAGCTAGTTTCTGCACAATCAAAGTGTCCCACGGTTTTCTAGGGCGCTGAATCCAAATATGCAGCCTAAAAACCATTTTAACTGCAACAAATCAAAATTTAACCTCAATTTCTTCCTGCGGTCACCGAAATCTCCAAAAAGTCTCATTATAGACAACTCCATCTCAAAATGGTGGGTTCTTCATATTTTTATGAAGCTTTATAGTTTTTTACATGCATACAGTTTAAAAAAAAAATTAAAACATATTAAATCACTTTTTATAAGGTGACTTTAATATATTAACCAAAAAACACAAAAGTTACTTTTGTAAAAAAAGAGTGATAAGTAGATTTTTATTAAAATATTTTTTTGGAGTGATAAGTGTTTTTTAGTCATAAGTGATAAGTTGATAATGGAGTAATAAGGGTATATTTTATTTGAAGGTTTGAATAGTTATCACATTTAAATTCTGCGGGCTGTTGAAATGTCTTAGATCTGCCCAAAATATAAATAAGGGGATTTTGGATACACTTTACTAGCATATGAGGGTGATTTTTTGTTTGGAGGCATATGTTATTTTGTGTTTGATTTTGACACTATAGTCTCAATTTTTCATCATACAACTATACACTCAAGGAGTTTAAATTATCTGTAATCAAGAAGCTACAAGTAAGGACAAACACGGAAAACATGTGTTGAAGCACCCACAAGAACAAACTCAAGTAATCATCAGTATTTCAAGACGAATCTACATCAACAACATTTGCATCAATTCAATGCACTTGCAACCATTGTTTGTAAGAGTCAAATCAAATTTTGGTATTTTGAGTTGAATCGGGTGCATTCTCGATTGAACATGACACCCAAGCCTTTAATCGTTAAAGTCATAATTGGTAGAAGTCATTTGAACTTGTCATCAACTCATTACATTGTAAAATCATTAACCTAGGTGCATTTTTAGTGGTAGCCGACACCTTAAACATGTCAAATCAAGTGAGTGAAGCAAAGCAAAGCACAACTCTAAGATCAAGTGAGCATGAAATTCAAGAAAGCAAGTTTAAGCGAGTGAGTTCTAAAAATCAATCAAGTGTTAAAAGAAAGTGAGCGAGTTCAAATGGAGCAAAGCATTCAATTGTTAGAGTTTCTTAACAATCTGATCTTATCCACTACTGAGGACACAATGAAAATTAGCAAAGTGACTCCTATTGATATCAAAAAGCATCTACATTATGCACATGAAACTGTTGAATTTCTCCAACTTGAATCATAGCTACAACGTGATGAGATGCAGCAGAAGGGTCGTGTTTCAAAGCCTTTCAACAATACAAATTCAAATGCAGAAGATGATGATTCCAAGCAAGTCAACCATATAACTTCAAGTGTAGAAGTTGTCCATGATCAAGTTCAACTTTCTTGTTCCAATCCAGTCATCAAATTGCAGGAGGAAATCCAATGTAAAAAAAATTGATGTGGTTTAGGATATGACAAAGATGACAACAACTTGCATATCTGTCACATATCCCAATTCTACAAACATCTCTCTCTCTCTCTCTCTCTCTATATATATATATATATATATATATTATTCCTCAAACAACAGTAACTATCATTTACCTCCATTAATGACATACATTCTTAGCAAAGTGACTCCTACTGATATCAAAAAGCATCTACATTATGCACATGAAACCGTTGAATTTCTCCAACTTGAATCATAGCTACAACATGATGAGCTGCAGCAGAAGGGTCGTGTTTCAAAGCCTTTCAACAATACAAATTCAAATGCAGAAGATGATGATTCCAAGCAAGTCAACCATACAACTTCAAGTGTAGAAGTTGTCCATGATCAAGTTCAACTTTCTTGTTCCAATCTAGTCATCAAATTGCAGGAGGAAATCCAATGAAAAAAAAATCGATGTGGTTTAGGATATGACAAAGATGACAACAACTTGCATATCTGTCACATCTCCCAATTCTACTATCATATATATATTATTCCTCAAACAACGGTAACTATCATTTACCTCCATTAATGACATACATTCTTCTGCTAGTTGTGTTATATGCAATAGATAATTGTGGTTGATTACATTTGGTCTTCCCCCCTAAGTCTCCAAGTTTAATTTGTTTATCCCAACATGCTTACATTTTTATAAGGTTTAAACCCCCATTCTCCTTTTCCTTACCCTAGGAGTTTAATGTTTGGTTGGTAACCCTTGTCAATGCCAAGGTTAAGCGCCCATAGATTTTGTATTGATATATTTATTATTTCAATGCTAGGGTTAGCTTAGGTGTGGATAACATTGTTGGGATGGTCTACATGGGGTGGTGTTATGGTATGTGTCGAACCCCTAGTACAAACCTCAACTACTACCTAACCCTGGTGAGGTTAGGATGTAATAAGCACCATTGTCAGCTTTCCACCTTACCTTGTTCACATGGGCATTCAGGTTTTCTTCGAGTTATGTGTAACGATTGGGATTCATCTGTATACAGATCGATGGTGGAAGAAAGTATGGTAACCCTAATGGGATTTTTCCCTTACCTAGCCCTTCCATCGATTATTGTTACCACCACTCTCCAGGAGAAAAACTTGCCGAGCTTTGAGGTCTCGTTTCTGGCAAAGGTTTGCCAGTTTCCCCATTCGGCGCTGTGTTCCACCTCCAAGCATAGCATTCCTTCGTTGCTAAGTTACTATGGTTATACCCAAACCCTTGTCATTTCCCTTGAGCTTCTCTCCCTCCTGTCAGCGCCATTTACACTACAAGGTTATCTTGGTCTAAATTGTGCCTTAGTCGTGGCCCTCACAATTCTAACCGCTCAGTGCATAGAACATTATTCGTCAGTTTTGTTTATCTTCTCGGAGGCAAGGGTTTTGTCATGGCTACTGCATCAGGTAAAAGGGTTTTTTTTTTTTTATTCTTACCTCCTCCCTCTCTATAATTTCATAGGCTCCATGTTTTTTTTTTTCTGACTAACTCCTATGTATTTCTCAGCCTGCGAGGTGATAAAATCCATTAGGGAAAGGATTTAACGAGTTTCCCACTTTACGACACCACTCCATATGGTAATATTACCAACTTTATTACTGGAACAAGGATTCACTTCATGGCATCTACAGGTAAAAGAGATTTGTGGTTTTTTTTTTCTTTCACTAAACCCTAAAGGGGCTTCTCTATGTCTTGTACAATATTTCACACTAACCCTATTTTTTACTTCACTTGGCTCATTTTGCATCTGTCGCCAACCCCATCACCACCTCCATATCTATATAGGTATAGCCTTCACGTGCTATGAGCAACGTCTTGAAAAAAATTCCAATTCAGTGTTTATTACGGTTTTCATTCTTGGTTATCATTTCTGTGGTTTTCTGAGTTCATTTGTTTTCTTGATGATATTGTGCATAGGTACTCTAGTATACCCTTGCTTTATTTATCATGCGACTTCTCTCAGAACTCTCACACTCTGTCATTCATTGGTTGTTTCCTTGCTGCTTTCTGCCAGATCGGTTGCATTTTCATCTCACTGGAATTTGGATGATGGAAATGTTGAGACTGTGAATACTGGATGTTGTGTTAATATTTCCTCTTGCTAACACTGTGAATGGTGCGGTCCATTTCCTATCCGGTCTAATTTCCCTAGGTTGGTATATTAATGGTTTGTAGCCAATAGTTATGCTAAAAGCATCATAAATTCATTGTCAATTTACTGCCTACTCTGTAATTAACTCATACAGTCGAGTAGTTGCTTTAATGGTTGTCTACAGGCCCTTACTGGGTGTTGTTGGTAATTTATGTATGGTTTCGCTCTCTATGTATTCCCTTCATATGGATATTGGCTTTGTCCTAACTGTGACCGACTTCATAATATTTTGTCATTGAATTTCCATCTTTGGGTTCCAGTGACAGGGACTCTTATATTAGCTTAATGAATTTAATATAAGTTATCAACATGGTTTATTTGGACTTAACTCTCTAATGTTATATGCACATGCATCTCCCTGTGCTTATAATCCTATAGGAACATAACCATTTCTCTTTTTTTAATTTTATGTTAGGTTAAGGAGGCTCTTATGAGGCTTCTATACCAGCTGGGATTTCCCACCTGGCTAATTGTTTGGTCTAAAATGCGGATGCAAATCAGAGTTCAATTAATGTCAACCCAGGAAGGTAAACTTAGAAGTGCTTATCTAAAATATATAGATCTAGAAATATTCCTAATTTGTCCAAGATCTTAAAGTCCCCTTACAAGAACATATTCATTAAGATCTCTTTCAATAACTAATCAAACTTAGATCTAACAATTGTTTGAGATCTATGATTCTCTTACAAGAACATATTCTACAAGATCTCTTCCAACATTAGAACATCTAATAAGAAATTAAAAGCTGAAATGAAATAAACCTAGATCTAATAATTGTATGAGATCTTACGGTTCTCTTACAGGAACACTTTCAAACAAGATTATTCCAGTATTAGAACATTTAACAAAACTTAAAAGCTGAAATCAAACAAAAACATAAAATAAATTATACCTAAAATAAGCAAATAAGCATGCAAGTGAGGCCATGGGGGCCCTCCATAACTCCACAAGCACACCACTTCAATGGAGACTCAAATGTAGAAGCAAAATTGAACTATGATCCTTTATTCCAAAATCTCCATTACAAACCAACTCTAAGCTTCTAAGATTACATACTCCAAAATTCTAAGATTACAAATGGAGGAGATTGTACTCCTATTTATATAATGGGATGAATAACAAAATCATAATGATCATCCACTAATCTCTCATTTAGTTCCATAAATCTCTCAACCATCTAGACACATAACCCCCTTTTGTCCTTGATCTTCTCCATGAGATCATAATCTTCTCCATGAGGTTTATCTCTTCAAATTCGAATTTGATCCTTCAAGGCCACATAAAGGTGTCTTGGAAGCTTCCTTGGTACCTACACATGTCACAACAACAACCCACTTTCTATATATAAAGTAAAATATATTATTTTCTAATATTTAATCAAGATTTTCTCTTAAAAATGCTTAAAAATAAATAATATTTGGAAAATATAAATGAGACCCATTAATGGTGAATAATAGGGAAAATGAAGTGACATGGTGGTGAATAATGGGTGATATAATGGAAGCATAGGTGAAAAATGTATGGTAATGAGTGACATTTTGAAACCCAAACATACTCCCCAACTGAAGCTCTTGCATGTCCTCATGCAAGCTACTACAATGACTTATTTGATTTATTTCTTAGATGAGCTTCCTTTTACAAGATGTTTGGTTCTTGTGTAACAAACATCTTTCAATAATGGAATTCCTTTTAACTTTACACATCTTTGGATAACTTTTATTTTTTCAAAGCATTTGCATCTTTTAATGATTGGTTCTTGTGTTACAATCATTATTTACTTTGTTGAGATCTCTTTTTAATGATTGGTTCTTGTGTTTACAATCATTATTTACTTTGTTGAGATCAATCATTTTAAGAAGTCATTTAATATGCTCATCATTTTGTAGTATTTTTTATTGTGGGAAGACTATGTGGGTTAAGATGTAATATGAATGAGGGAAAAAATGAAGTGTGAAATTCCCCCCTCCCCAACTGATGGTTTTTGGCAATTTTTAATGAGAAAGGGAATAGTGAAATAGTGGAACATTTTCCAAATATCATCATTTTAGCATCTAAAAAGAATTTCAAGATTAAAGGTTAGAAAACATTATACCTTACTTACCTACAGAAGTGGATGAATCATGCATGTTCAGCTGCTACAATTCTGATCTGAAGCTTCTTCTGCAAGTTGTGGATGAAAAATGGATTTGTATTGTCATATCTGCTGCTGGATAGTCTGATGAATCTGATGAGTCTGCTGAATATGGATTAAAATGTATAAGGCTTGGAAGGTATACAAAATATAGAAGTTACATTTTCCTCTCCCCCAACCTTATTTATTGACTTGTCCTCAAGTCGTGACAGACTGGAAAACAATGAAAGGAAATCTGCTTCATCTGCTACAAAATATGGGTCTTCAAGTCTTCAATGTTCAATGGCACAAATCTTACTATGTGATTAAATGTTTTGGCATCGAACATAGCAAGAAGTTGTTGACTTAGTGGCCATTAATGAATGCCACTAGCCAACACGAGAGATCCCACCATTGATTCCAATGGGAGTCAAGATTCCTAACACATCTTTGTAGGTACGAATAAGTTTGTTGTGGTCAAGTCACCTACAAGATCCAACGAACAAGGGATATTAATGTACTCCCATTGTTCATTGGCAAGAGTACTTGCCATTAAGGCATGCAAGCCTCTAGGTGTTTTTAGAAAGATAATTAGACTCTAGGACTTTGACTCAATGATATACATAGAAGCAGTGTTTTATTGGTGGAAATGAAAGGGAATGGTAATGACATGGGGAATGACAATAAGCTTGTAAGGAATGGATGTAAGAAAATGCATGGTGTATGAATAATAACTCTTGCTGTGAAAAATGGAAATGGAAATGTCATGCTTTATGGATTTACAATTGGTGGAATTCAAAATCTGTTTCAAAAAGGGAGGTGCAAGGTAGTGGTTGTGGAGTTGGATTTGTCTTTAGAATTTTTCATGAATGTAGTCTTTGGAAGACCAATTGTCGTCACAATGTAATCTCCTTATGATCACTTGATTATCCTGTAACCTGTAAAAAAACTTGGCAGAAAGAAAACATAAGTGTGTTCAAGAAGAAATGGCCATTTCCTTCATGATTCTTACGCAAAAATTTCGCACCAAATAAAATAGATTAAGGACAAACAAAGTGTTGAAGTTGACTCAGTCATGATATTAATATCAATCCATTCGTAAAGATATAACCATGAAAAATAATACTCCCTGTTTGTGTCAGATAACTCATGTAATGTGTTCGGCAAAAAGATTGGCATTAGAAAGATCTGTCGTGTTCTGCATATTAGTATGTCACATAAAAGCATTCAACAGAAAGACGTTATGAGTTTAATGCCAACTTGAAGCTATCGAAATAGGATAATGATCATCTATAGAATCCTCCAAATGTTTGATAAATTGATCCTCGAAATTTGTTTCCAAGTGTTCCATTATTTATTTTCAGACCTGCATGAATTTTGTGGAATTTATTTTTATTTTTATTTTTAAATTTTGCACTTGTACCAACTCTTGCACTTTCAATTAGTCCCTGTAATTTTCATGATTCTCTCAATTTGCATACCATCAGAATTTTGTTTTATAAAATGGCAATGTTCACTCTTTAAATCACAAAAGACATAACAAATTTATTTATTTATTTATTTTTTCTTTTGTTTATTTATATATATTTTTTTAAACATGATAACAAACATAATATAGCAATAACAATCATATGTAATATAAAACAATATATCGAACATAACAATCATCACAACAAATTACAATTAAAAACTATATTGATATAATTATAACAACATATTAATATATTAATACAATCATAACATATATTAATACAAATATAACAAGCATTAGTTAACATAAGAAACATCATATACAACGATTTACATAAAAAAATATAACAAATTACAATAAATTAATACAATTATAATAATATAACAAATATTAAATATGTACAACAAAGTACAATATAATACATAAGAACCAATTACAATTAATACAATGATAACATATTAATATATATTAATATATTAATCCAATTAATACCATTAATATATATTAATACAAATAAAAACATAACAAACATGAGAACATAACTAATCTAATCAAATCAAAACAAACTTAAAACAAGATGTAAAATGTGAAATAGCAGGATATATGGAGGGTTTTTCGTTAAGGCATATTCAGTGAACCGACGTGCTGCAAGGAGGATCAGATCTGCATGGATATTCCAAGCTGATTTCTTTCATTTTCTTGTTTTATCAAGGCCATGAGACCTTGCCTGATGATTTTTCTGACGTGCTCTAGTAGCATGTCCTCTTTCTCCTCTACAGGCATATTCGTGGCAATTCCAGTGGCAACAACAACTTCAGAAATCGTGTTGAAAGCAAAGCTAAATTGTGAAAAATGCAAATAGAGGGCGATGAAGATGGTTTCAAGGATTGAAGATTTGGTAAGCGTCCGCCCTGGAGAAGAAACCATAAACAGTTGGGGAGTATAGACAGATCTTGGGCATGTAATCCATGTGGTTGTAAGGGTTTAGAATGCAGAGACAGGATTTACAACGGAGAGGAGGATAGCGCAACACGGGTATCTCTAGTGTGGAATGGGCTGTAGACTGCCGCTAGCGGAATTACCTATTTGCTAGATTCGATCTTGGAGCTTGGCTACAGTTCATTCGTATGCCATCCCTGGTTTCCATCACTAGGAAGATCTATATCTACCCTGTTGCCAACAATTTTTCCCACAACAGTGGACTTCACATGTAGAATTGAGTGTAGTTATGATGGCGAGTTAACATAGGCGCAAAGGTGAACTGACACAGCGATCCACCCACCGTTTATGGTAAGAGAAACCACACAAATGAACAAAGGAGTCGGTTTTGCACAAAATTTGGTGACTTATGGTGTTGCAGTGCGTTTCGGCCTTTCTTATAAGATGCATTATTATGTGTTTTGTTTGTTGTTAATTGTTTTATTGACATCATTGAGTTGCCTTTCTGATGCCGGTTATTGAAAGAGATCTTAATGAATATGTTCTTGTAAGGGGACTTTAAGATCTTGGACAAATTAGGAATCTTTCTAGATCTATATATTTTAGATAAGCACTTCTAAGTTTACGTTCCCGGGTTGACATAAATTAAACTCTAATTGACATCATCAATTGGAACCAAAGATTGAGGAAAATGTAACTTCTATATTTTGTATACCTTCCAAGCCTTATACATTTTCATCCATATTCAGCAGACTCATCAGATTCACCAGACTATCCAACAGTAGATACGACAATACAGATCCATTTTTCATCCACAACTTGCAGAAGAAGCTTCAAATCAGAATTGTAGCAGCTGAACATGCATGATTCATCCACTTCTGTAGGTAAGTAAGGTATAATGTTTTCTAACCTTTAATCTTGAAATTCTTTTTAGATGCTAAAATGATGATATTTGGAAAATGTTCCACTATTTCACTATTCCCTTTCTCATTAAAAATTTCCAAAAACCATTAGTTGGGGAGGGGCGAATTTCACACTTCATTTTTTCCCTCATTCATATTACATCTTAACCCACATAGTCTTCCCACAATAAAAACTACTACAAAATGATGAGCATATTAAATGACTTCTTAAAATGATTGATCTCAACAAAGTAAATAATGATTGTAAACACAAGAACCAATCATTAAAAAGAGATCTCAACAAAGTAAATAATGATTGTAACACAAGAACCAATCATTAAAAGATGCAAATGCTTTGAAAAAATAAAAGTTATCCAAAGATGTGTAAAGTTAAAAGGAAGTCCATGATTGAAAGATGTTTGTTACACAAGAACCAAACATCTTGTAAAAGGAAGCTCATCTAAGAAATAAATCAAATAAGTCATTGTAGTAGCTTGCATGAGGACATGCAAGAGCTTCAGTTGGGGAGTATGTTTGGGTTTCAAAATGTCACTCATTACCATACATTTTTCACCTATGCTTCCATTATATCACCCATTATTCACCACCATGTCACTTCATTTTCCCTATTATTCACCATTAATGGGTCTCATTTATATTTTCCAAATATTATTTATTTTTAAGCATTTTTAAGAGAAATTCTTGATTAAATACTAGAAAATAATATATTTTACTTTATATATAGAAAGTGGGTTGTTTTTGTGACATGTGTAGGTGCCAAGGAAGCTTCCAAGACACATTCATGTGGCCTTGAAGGATCAAATTCGAATTTGAAGAGATAAACCTCATGGAGAAGATTATGATCTCATGGAGAAGATCAAGGACAACAGTGGGTTATGTGTCTAGATGGTTGAGAGATTTATGGAACTAAATGAGAGATTAGTGGATGATCATTATGAGTTTGTTACTCATCGCATTGTATAAATAGGAGTACAATCTCCTCCATTTGTAATCTTGAAGTTTTTGTAATCATAGAATTTTTGAGTATGTAATCTTAGAAGCTTAGAGTTGTAATCTTAGAGTTGGTTTGTAATGGAGATTTTGGAATAAAGGATCATACTTCAATTTTGCTTCTACATTTGAGTCTCCATTGAAGTGGTGTGCTTGTGGAGTTATGGAGGGCCCCCATGGCCTCACTTGCATGCTTATTTGTTTATTTAGGTATAATTTATTTTATGTTTTTGTTTGATTTCAGTTTTCAAGTTTTGTTAAATGTTCTAATATTGGAATAATCTTATTTGAAAGTGTTCTTGTAAGAGAACCGTTGATCCAGGTGGATATTGGTGGCCACCTGCCAAGTCCACCTGGACCCCCACCATTGTCTTTCTCAGCATTTTCAGTTTCCTCAATTGTAGCACAACTTACTATTTTTAGCAGTTTTTCGGGTCCTGAACTTCCGGAGCCATTTTGAGGCCCTAAACGACGTTTTTTGGGAAATCTGGGGGCAACATGGGTCCATGGACCCATGTTGCCCTTCCCAAAGTGGTAGTGCTCGGATAGATATTTCTAACGAGCTATTGTACGCGTCAAACGGAGATCGTATGCCAAAGTTACAACCCCGGGAAGTTGATGTACCAATTTACCCAAACGGGGCCCACAGTTTGGCGTTTCATCTCCTAGGGTTAGGTTTTGGAATGTTAAGGGTTGTCCATTGTTTCTCAACAATAAATAGGCCTTCGAGCCTCATTGTAACACAGTTCAGAGGCATGTAGCCATCACATCTCTTCTCAGAGATAAGCTACCATCGCCCTAGCTAGTTTATTGCCATTTCTGTTTGTAAGCATATTTCAGTATTTTCCATTAATGAAATGAAGTATTATTTCCGCTGCATCTTTGTGTATATGGTTATCTCTGTAATTTGTTGCGTTCCTGTTTAAATCCGGATCAGTGGTATCAGAGCGGTCTGCTTTTTCTCTGTTTTTCTTTGCATGTCCCCAACAAGGTCGGGATATAAGGAGTTAGGGCTTGAACTGGTTGAACCTTTGCAAGACCAGCCTCGCAAATCCCGACGGCCTCCCATGGCAGACGAGAAGAAAGACGAGGGGGCAGGAGATCCCATCAAAATCTTGCTCGAAGAAGTGCTCGAGCGACAACGGAACGCGATGATGGACAGCTTTGCGCAGATCCTTCAGCGGCTACCCAGAAGCGGCGCATCGGCTTCCAGTAGCTCCTCTGGAAACGCCACACCCTTTAAGGTACAAGTTAATTTTGAAATCCCCATATTCGAGGGTCAGATAGACGCCGATGCCGTAGATAAATGGTTAAATCTGCTAGAGGGTTATTTTTCTGTTCATGAATTTTCGAGTCGGGAAAAGATTGTTTTTGCTCTTCTCAAAGCAGCCCCCCACGTCAAGGACTAGTGGGAAACCTACTGCGAGCAGAAGGATGAAAGTACTGGCTCACTATTTTCAGCCGCACCCACCTAGGATTCGTTCCGGGATGCCATCAAGGAGCAGTACTACCCTGTCGGAAGCTATGAGGATGAATACATAAAGTGGACCACGCTGCGGCAGGGAAGGGACCAAGACGTGCCAGAGTTCACCAATCTTTTCCATACCCTTCGCACAAAGTTGGGTATCAAGGATTCGGAGCAACATTTGATACTTAAATACCGTGGCTGCCTGCACAAGTACATCCAGGAAGAAATACAGTTCTTAAACATCCCCTCGCTCGGCGCAGCATACCGGTATGCCGTCAAGGTCGAGCAGAAGTTTAAACAAAAGAAGCGAGACTTTGGATCTGCGAATCCAAAGCAGGGGAAAGGTGCCCCTAAACCACAGAACAAAGGACAAAGCCAAGGCGGGACAGCCCAAGACAACTAGCCGAAGCTGCAAGCAAAGAGCAACGCCGCGAAGCCGAGAAAGGACACTGGAAAATGGTGCGAGTTCCATAAGAGCTCCACTCACAACACAAGTGAGTGTCGGGCCAAGCAGTCACTGGTGGCTGAGCTAAAGGTTTCAGAATCAGATGCATGTTCCGACTCTGAGTCAGAACCCGATAAGGGGTATGAAAAAGGGAAGCAGATCATTGATGCGGATCCCAGCGCCACTGTTGCTACCACAAAGATCCAGAAAAATGAACCCAAAGATCCAGAGGAGGAGGAGCGTCTCTTCCACTCCCAGATGTGGGTAAAGGGCTCCCCGATACAGTTCATTGTTGATAGCTGGAGTCAAAAGAACCTCATTTCAGCAGAGGTCGTGAAGCGGTTGGGCTTACCGACCACAGCACATCCACAACCATACACCATTGGGTGGCTTCACCAAGGGCGAGATCTTCGCGTGAGCCAGCAGTGTCGCCTTCCATACAACATCAAGCCCTTCACGGATGAGGTATTGTGTGACATTGCTCCCCTTGAAGTTTGTGATGTATTACTAGGACAACCATACTTGTGGAAGCGACATGCTGTGTATGAATCAAGGCCCCGTGCTGTTATTATTACATTGGGAAATAAGTTGTTCAGGATACCAGAGGTAGCACCACTTGCCGCCATCTCTTTGATTACTGCAAAACAATGCAGTAAGATCATTTCCAAAACCAGGAAATTTGTTTTCCTGATGATACGCCCTCAAGGGAAGAAGAAGACAGTGGCCGCGGCCTCCAAACGAGGTTCCTCTGCACGGCAGCTACAAATGGACAAGATTGTGGAGGAGTACGAAGACATCTTCACCTCCCCGGCAGGGGTTCCTCTGCACTGTCAAGTCAAGCACTCCATCGATCTGACCCCAGGTGCGCCGCTACCCAATGGACCAATTTATCGGCGCTCCGTTCTGGAGAACAATGAAATCAAGAGACAGATTCAGGAGCTCCTGCAGAAAGGTCACATCCGTCCGAGTTCTTCGCCCTGTGGGAGCCCGATAGTGTTGGTACAGGAGAAGGATGGGACGTGGAGACTCTGTATTGACTATCGGGCGCTGAACAAGATCACTGTCCGTAATAGGTACCCGATCCCGCGGATTGATGACCTCCTAGACCAACTAAAGGGGGCGAAATATTTCAGCAAGATCGATCTGAAGTCAGGATATCACCAGGTACCAATTGAACCCTCAGATGTGTGGAAGACTGCCTTCAAATCCAAGGAGGGCCTCTTCGAATGGTTGGTCATGCCTTTTGGATTGACGAATGCTCCTGCAACCTTTATGAGGCTAATGGATGACATCTTGCGGCCATTCACCAACTCCTTTGTAGTAGTATACTTGGATGACATTCTGATCTTCAGCCAGAGTTGGGAAGAGCACCTCCACCACATCCGACAGGTTCTCCAAACACTGCGGCAACACAAGCTATGTGCCAATTTTGAGAAATGCACTTTTGGCATGACCGAGGTTCAGTATCTGGGATACATCATTGATGAACAGGGGGTGCATGTCGATCCAGCCAAGGTCCAAGTCATTCGGGATTGGCCCTCTCCAACCACTCTAACAGAGCTCCGCAGCTTTCTAGGTCTTGCCAACTTCTACCGCAGGTTTGTGTTGGGATTTTCTCATATTTCTTGGCCCTTGAGTCAAGTCACCAAGGGCGGGGCGAAAGCAAAATTCTTTTGGTCTGAATCTCAACAGAAGTCATTCAGGGAGTTGAAGGATCGCCTCTGCACGGCACCAGTGCTCGTGTTACCAGATTTACAACAACCATTTGAGGTCGAGACAGATGCCTCTGACTATGCTATTGGGGCAGTCCTTACTCAACATGGACATCCAGTGGCATATCACAGTGAAACACTTTCATACACAGTCCGGAAGTACCCCACTTATGATAAAGAGATGTATTCCATTGTACAGGCCTGTCGACAATGGAAGCATTACATTTTGGGGAAGGAAACGGTCATCCACACGGACCACCGACCTCTGCAGTTCATACAGACCCAAGGGAAATTGCAGAATGATCGCCATCAGAAGTGGTCTACATACCTGCAACAGTTTCACTTGAATATCAAGTATAAAAAGGGCAGCACCAATAATGTTGCAGATTGCCTTAGTTGACCACCGATCATGGCGCTAACCACCGTGCTCAACTCTTGCGGGCACGAGACTTCTGATTGGCCACTTCTCTACAAAAGTGACCCAGAATTCGGCCACACATACCAGACACTCTTGGAGGGTCGGCAGGTTGTAGATTTTCACCTCCAGGATGCCCTATTATGCCACCTCGGTCACCTCTGTGTTCCTTCAAGCGAGCGTGCCAAGATGATTTGGGAAGCACACTACAGTCGGGCTGCTGGGCATTTCGGGGTCGAGAAAACAGTGGCAGTACTGCAAAACTATTTCTATTGGCCGAATCTTCGACAGGATGTTGGGAAGTACATCCGATCATGTACTGCATGTGCCATTGCCAAACCGACCATTAAGAAGCAAGGCCTCTATACCCCATTGCCTACCCCTAGTCGACCTTGGGAATCCATCTCCATGGATTACATGTCAGGCCTTCCTTCCACTAAGCATGGAAATGACTGTGTTTTTGTGGTCGTCGACAGGTTCTCAAAGATGGCCATTATGATGGCCTGCAAGAAGAATATCACAGCAGAAGCCACTGCTAAACTCTTCTTTGAACGAGTGTGGGTGCACTTTGGGATCCCACAGTCTATCATCTCAGATCGGGATAGTCGGTTTCTCAGCACCTTTTGGTCCAGTCTCTGGTCAATGCTGGACACCAAACTCACGAAGTCCACAGCCTTCCATCCTCAAACTGAAGGCCAGACGGAGGTTGTCAATAGGATGATTGTGCACATTCTGCGCATGTATAACTCAAAGCATCCACACACATGGGATGAGAGCCTCCCCTACGTTCAGCACAGCTACAACCGAGCTCTTCACAGCTCCACTGGCCATAGCCCTTTTCAGGTGGGTTTGGGATTCCAGCCACTATGCCCCATTGATGTGGCCATGCCACTTGCAGCTACTCACATGAATTCAGCTCATGTCCAGTTCGAAACAGATAAGGCCACCAGCTTCATTGAGCGAATCCAACATATTCGCCAGCAGGTCCATGACATTCTTGAGAAATCAAATGCCAAGTACAAGCAGCGACATGATCAACATCGGGTGCCACACAAGTTTCAGGTGGGCGACAAAGTCTGGTTGCATTTGCAAAAGGAACGCCTTACTGGAGCCTATCGGAAATTGAGACCACTCCGATATGGTCCTTACACCATTACTAAGGCTATGGGAGACAATGCATTTGAGCTCAGCATTCCCCCATTCCTTGGCCTGCACCCAGTATTTAATGTGGACCGCCTTCGGCCATACTTTCCACCATTGCTAGACACATCCGACATTGCAGAACAGCTCAAACCCACAGAATTAAATCCAGATTGCATGGAACAAGCTGCAACTGATCGGATCATGGACACACAGATCAAGAACACTCGCCAACAGAATATCCAACTGTATTGAGTTGTCAAAGCGGGCCAACTCCTTCAGCAGGGCAAGTGGCTCACCAGGGAACAAGTTCAGCAGAAGTTTCCTCATCTCATGGAGGAGCTCAACGCAATGGGGACCATTGCTTCCTAAGGGGGGAGGAATGATCCAGGTGGATATTGGTGGCCACCTGCCAAGTCCACCTGGACCCCCACCATTGTCTTTCTCAGCATTTTCAGTTTCCTCAATTGTAGCACAACTTACTATTTTTAGCAGTTTTTCGGGTCCTGAACTTCCGGAGCCGTTTTGAGGCCCTAAACGACGTTTTTTTGGGAAATCTGGGGGCAACATGGGTCCATGGACCGATGTTGCCCTTCCCAAAGTGGTAGTGCTCGGATAGATCTTTCTAACGAGCTATTGTACGCGTCAAACGGAGATCGTATGCCAAAGTTACGACCCCGGGAAGTTGATGTACCAATTTACCCAAACGGGGCCCACAGTTTGGCGTTTCATCTCCTAGGGTTAGGTTTTAGAATGTTAAGGGTTGTCCATTGTTTCTCAACAATAAATAGGCCTTCGAGCCTCATTGTAACACAGTTCAGAGGCATGTAGCCATCACATCTCTTCTCAGAGATAAGCTACCATCGCCCTAGCTAGTTTATTGCCATTTCTGTTTGTAAGCATATTTCAGTATTTTCCATTAATGAAATGAAGTATTATTTCCGCTGCATCTTTGTGTATATGGTTATCTCTGTAATTTGTTGCGTTCCTGTTTAAATCCGAATCAACCGTAAGATCTCATACAATTATTAGATCTAGGTTTATTTCATTTCAGCTTTTAATTTCTTATTAGATGTTCTAATGTTGGAAGAGATCTTGTAGAATATGTTCTTGTAAGAGAATCATAGATCTCAAACAATTGTTAGATCTAAGTTTGATTAGTTATTGAAAGAGATATCAATGAATATGTTCTTGTAAGGGACTTTAAGATCTTGGACAAATTAGGAATCTTTCTAGATCTATATATTTTAGATAAGCACTTCAAAGTTTACCTTCCCGGGTTGACATAAATTAAAATCTAATTGACATCATCAATTGGAACCAAACATATTGGCGTCGTTGCCGGGGAAGTGCAACTAGAAGGATTTAGTATTTATTTTATGCATTTGTTTTTATGGACTAATTTCTGGAACTTGGTGACAACAGGTTCGTAAAGGAGTTCAGAGTTTGGAGCATTTTTATTTTCGCACATAGTTATTTTAAATTCAGTTTTTATTTTAAACCCCAATTTCTCACTAATCCATCTACGAATGAGGTCTTTGACAATGTTGAACAGGTACTTCTTGGAGAGCAAGGACAATCACCTTGAGCCAACTCTAAGACAGGATTCTCACATACTTGTAAAACATAATGTAAAATTTTTAAATCGTGATGTGAGCATGTTTGAATTTTTAGTCCGTAGATGGCTTCATTAGAAACATTCTTTTACTTAGAAAATAAAACATCTTTTAAGTTAATGTAGAATAGATTAGAAAAATAAAAATGAGATCTCATTAGAAGTCATTATCATTAGAAGTTTTTAGTCTTGTTTTCAAAAAATAAATCATCATGAATAAATTCAGTGGCACATCTTTGCATCTCTATGTCTTGTTTATGTATCACGAGTGAGCCAGGAGCTTGATTATCGGAAAGCCTTGTCTTCCGAGAGTCTAAATGCCTCCATGACATTGCAGAAAGAGTGTCGATAATGCAAGGTTTTTTCGCAGATCTTAATTGTGTTTTATCCATCCATGCTAACCTGCATAAATAAAAATAAATCAAGAGATTAGTATGCTCACTTCCTGCGCTTCATGCGATCAGGAAGATCAGAAAATATATTAATTTATTTCAAACAAAAATTCTTTTTCTGGAAAATTGATCTGCATGAGCGAAAAACAATAAAACAATTAACAACAAAAAAAACACATAATAATGCGTCTTATAAGAAAGGCCAAAATGCACTGCAACACCATAAGTCACCAAATTTTGTGCAAAACCGACTCCTATGTTCATTTGTGTGGCTTCTCTTACCATAAACGATGGGTGGATCGCTGTGTCAGTTCACCTTTGCGCCTATGTTAACTCGCCATCATAACTACACTCAATTCTACATGTGAAGTCCACTGTTGTGGGAAAAATTGTTGGCAGCAGGCAAGATATAGATCTTCCTAGAGATGGAAACCAGGGATGGCATACGAATGACCTGTAGCCAAGCTCCAAGATCGAATCCAGCAAATATGTAATTCCGCTGGCGGCAGTCTACAGCCCGTTCCGCACCAGAGATGCCCGTGCTGCGCTATCCTCCTCTCCATTGTAAATCATGTCTCTGCATTCTAAACCCTTATAGCCACATGGATTACACGCCCATGATCTGTCTATACTCCCCAACTGTTTATGGTTTCTTCTCCAGGGGGATGCTTACCAAATCTTCAATCCTTGCAACCATCTTCGTCGCCCTTTGTTTGAAATTTTCACAATTTAGCTTTGCTTGCAACACGATTTTTGAAGTTGTTGTTGCCATTGGAATTGCCACGAATATGCCTGTAGAAGAGAAAGAGGACATGTTGCCAGAGCACGTCAGAAAAATCATCAGGCAAGGTCTCATGGCCTTGATAAAACAAGAAAATGAAAGAAATCAGCTTGGAATATCCATGCAGATCTGATCCTCCTTGTAGCACATCGGTTCAGTGAATATGCCTTAACGAAAAACCCTCCAGTGCATCCAGTGATCAAGTAACATCAGAAAGCCATGAGAAAGTTGAACAAAAGTCAAAATGCAAACTTTTTCAAAGAACATGTCATATGGAAGATCATTGTTTTGATCTCCATCCTTGTCACCATTGTGACAAGAAAAATCACTCATTAGAGAAATGTTGCAAACAAAACTAACCAGCTAGATTGAAGATTAATTATGCACGGATTGATCCTTGGGAGTGGTCATCTATAGTCAAACGACTATAAATGTTTTACCGCAAAATTCAATCTCACCTATTACAGCCAACAATCAAATGAAGATGGTACTCTCATGTGGGGAGTACAATGGTGCAACTCTCCTACATCTGGGGGGGGGAGTTCAAAACAAATGCAGATGGTTATGGTCTCTCCTTTCAGCTAACAAAGGGGGGAATTGATGGTTGTCATACTGAAAGTTTTCGACAACAACAAATTTTTCCAATGGGCATCAAAATTTTCTAGTGGGAAAGCGATTGGGATGTTGATTGAGAGCATTTGTGGACATTCTTTTGTTCACTTGGATGGTCATTGGACCAAGCAAAGGATAGATGGATCCTTTTGCATTGCATCTTGGCATTTGATTGAGTTGTCAAGAATTTTCAGAGTTGTATCAGACTTGCAGCTGATTCACTTCTCTTGGTGTGCTCTCTTCATATTGGAGTTTTTTTGGCATCCAATTTTGGCAGTGTTTTAGGCAGATCTTCATTGCGGACCAGCTTAGTAGTTTCAGCATGAAGATATAGAGATGGTACTAGGTTCTTATTTTGGACTTAATATTGAGGAGGGGAATGTTAGTGTCACACTCTCATAAAAAATTCAATGTGTCCAAAACTATAAATTATTAAACTTGGAACTAATTTCCACTTGTCTAATCTAGAATGATATTGTTCCTCAAACTTGGGATTTTTTTTAGGTCTAGTTGGTTGAGAGGTTCTCTCCAACTACTTAGGCTCCTAGATTGGTGTATGGTTGAGATATTCACTCAACCAATTTGACTGTGTGTCCAAGATAGACAAACTATCTTGAGACATAATATTGATGCATTTATATTGTATAGTTATCATTATTTGGGTATACTCAATATACATTGAGGCTTACAAGCCTTTCCCCCATGCCTTTGTTTCTATTGTTTATGTCTCTCATGAATTAAGTTTTTTATTTTCTTTAATATCCTTTAATGAGGATTCAAATGAAATCCCAAGTATTTCAATCCTGTCTCCATCTCTAACTGGTGAAATGGGAAAAAATTTATAAGTTCATAGTTCATGGCCTTCCATATTTTGAACAGAGTTAGTAGATTTCATGTCATTAAAAACCACACCAATGGCTTTCCAAAATAGGTCAATGATCTCAAAAAATTTATCAACATCTCTTATCAAACGATTATAGAAAATTAGAATATCATCAACAAATAATAAATGGGTGATTGTGAGTGCATTAACAATGACAACACCTTGAAAGTCTCCTCTACGTTTAACATCTTCCAACAAGCGACTGAGACCTTCAGCTACTAACATGAACAATAAAGGAGATAGTAGGAAACATTGTCTCAAACCTATGAGCATGAAAAAAGGGTAGGTTGACCCATTTATCAAAACTACAAAGGAGACCGATCGAATTCATCCCATGACCCAATTAATAAAATCAATACCAAACCCAAAATGAGCCAATATGATTCTAATAGACAACCAACTTACATTATCACAGGATTTTGAGAGATCAATTTTAATCATAGCTCCTTTTAGTCTAAGAGTTTTGATACTATAAAGACCTTATTGGGCCATCCCAATGGCTTCATTAATATGTATCCCTTCAAGGAAACCACATTGTTCTTTAGATATATATTTTGAAAGGATAGGATTTATTTTTTTGGCAATGACCTTTTAGATGACCTTGTAGATATAGTTACAAAGAGAAATAGGACAAAAGTCTTCAAAAGAAATAGGCTTGTCCACTTTGGGGATAAGGGCTATAAAATTAGAGTTGAAAGCCACCAAGACCCTACCTTCCCTTCTTGATTCCTTTACAATTCCAAAAATATCATTGCCATTTAACTCAAAAAACTTTATCCCCCACCCATCAGGGTCCATACTTTTATATTTCTAAAAACTAGCTAGAACAACCTTCAAATCCTCTTAAGGGACCTCCATAAGGGCTCTATTGTATTATTATTCCATGTACCTAGGGAATAATTGGGAAACCCTCATTATTTTGGAAATTCTAACCCTTTTAGGCTCCATAAACAAATTCTGAAAATGATTCCAACCTAAAGAAGCAAGGCCTTCAAATTTAGAGGCTTCCCTACCTTCCTCATCTTGGAGGTTCCAAATACTATTGCACATATTCTTACCTTTTTCATAAGCTTGGAATAACTTTGTATTATCATCCCTACCTTCTATCCATATGGATTTGCCTTTTAGTCTCCAAGAAGCTTCTTGTGCCTCTAATATGGTCTTCTTGTGAGATTCCAGACGAACCAAAGTATCTCTAGATTCTGCATTCAAAAAGCCACATTCCCTAGAATAAGAGACAACTAGAATCTCTTTTTTTGTAGCAATGAGCTCCTCCTCCTCTCTCTTTCATTTCTTCTTAGCTCAGTCGTCATCCATATTCTTTACACGCTTAATATTCTCCTTAAATTTCTTAGTAGTGGAAGACCCAACATCTGGGTCATAAGAATTCAAACCTTCATTGAACAAATTTTCAACTCTTCATATTTTAACCATGAATAATTCAATTTAAATTGATATTAAGCTTAGAACCAAGATATATAAGTCCATAAGAATGAGAGAATGATGAGATTCCTCCCTAGTGCCTACCTATTGAGGTAGAATATTGAAATGATACATAAGAGCTTTTGCATCGAGATTTCTATCAATCCTTTTTACAATTCGATCCTCCCAAATACAATGATTTCTCCATGAAGAATTTAGTTTTATAGGTTCTACATCCAGTAATATATTTTCCACTAGATTACTAACAAAGAAATCAGAAAGGTTATCATCTCTAGCCCTAATCCCCTAAGACTAAGCAACACCCAAAGAGAAGTTTAAATCCCCACTAATAATCAAATTCACTACTTCCATCACCTTCAACCCAAAGAAGTTCTAGAATTCCATTTTTCCCTCACAAGACCCAAAAATATTTATGTAACTAAATGGAGCTCCCATTTCAAAAGAGAAAACTTTGATCCCCATCCCATAAAATAAACTCTAGAAATTAAGCACAAGAACTTTTTGAATCTCCCAACCAAGAAAAAGGCCCCTTGAATCACCTTGAGCGTCTAAGGCTATGAAACACCAACCTCCTAACAAAGATTCCAACATTTTTTTGAATTCCTCCCTAGCTCCCAAGGTTTCTTCGAGGAAAATAATGTCTGGACACTCTACCTTTACCAACTTCTTAGGAGGAAGTCTTTTGTAGGAACTTGCCAAACCTATGCGATTGAAAGATAGGATTTTCATTAAGTAACCACCCCATAGGATTTTAAATCTCTAAGTGCCCAAATAATGGGTAACTGTCTACCAGCAACCAAGTCTTCTCTAGATTTCTCTTTGGATTTGGACATAAGTAATTTCCTCCCACAACTCTTGGTGCTAAGAGAGGAAAGCAAAATTTCTCCTGGACCTCTTGACTAACCCTTAGCAAGAGGGAAAATTTGTTTAGATATTAGGTTATAAAGGATCTCCCCAGCATCTTGTTCCCAGAGAAACCATAAGATGTATACATTCCTGGAGAAGAAAGGACTAGTGACAAGGAAGGGACAGCATAACTGACGTAGGTAGGAACACATATAGACACTTGGTGCAAGACATTAGAACCCACACCCCCAGAAGTAGAACCCCGATCATTACCAAAACCTAAAAATGAATGTGTAAGATTTAAGTAACATTAGGAAGGGATGAAGCAAAACCTAAAGGATGTGAAATTGAGACCCTCTAGTATCCAATGGGGGAGGACCGTCCCCGTCAAGTTGTTGAGAAATAGCATCAAGAAATTCTTGTTTGATTTGTCCTTGAATTAAAATGAGAATTAAAGTCGAATTATATTCTCATAGCAACTTGTAAATAGTTAATTAAGTTTAATTAACTTAATTAATTTAGGAATTTCGAGTTGGAAGTCTTTTTTTAGTCATGTATATGTTCTCCCTAAGTTGTAGGGGTCCAATATGAGTTTAAATTGAGTTGGAAATTAGATCACTTAGTTTACTAAGTTAAGTTCAGTTAAATTAGTTCCAAATTGTTTGTGGAACTAATAGAGAGTTAACGGTTAGTTGGTCCACTAGTGCATCCACAAGTGTCACTCTAGTTAACTAAAGATTCCCTCATTAGAAACTAATGCATGTTGATTCTAATAAAGACCCAGTTGAGACTAGAGTGCAGGGACAGTGTAATATCAGTTGTATTATTTAATGGAGTGTAAATATTATGCATGCATTAGAGATTGATCCTATGTTTGGATTGTGTGGTTTTGGAAGCATGAATGCCCTTTAAATATGGGCTATTCATCCTAGGAATTACGCAAGAGATTAGGGGCTTGGAGAGCTACAGAATTGGCTAAGTGTTGGACAAGAGCTAGCTTGTGAGCTGAGAGAGTTGAGCATACTTGTGTGGAATTGTTATAGTGAGAGCAAGATAGCGGGGTTTTGAGTAGTGGCTTTCCCCAGATACATCTTTTGTTATGTGCCATTGATTTATATTGTTCTTGTTCATATTGTTTTCATCGATCTATTGGCTTTTGCTAGTTGAAAGTAGAAGTAGATTATTGTCCTGTGCTTTAGTACATTACATGAGCTTTTGAATCTATAGGATATTTTCTACATGGTATCAGAGTAGAGAACAGTATACTAGAGGATATTTCAAAGTTTTGAGTTTTGGGTTGCAGGTGAAATTCGAATATGCAATACATACTTCAGGATCGGCAGATGGCATTCTAAGGTTTCTAGCTCGAGTATGCCTTGAAAGGCAGCTCAAATTTGATAGCCTGGAGGGATAGAATGGAGACTTTGCTAGAGGATAGTGGCTTGAAGGAATTCATTAATCAATAAATTCCTAAGCCAACAACATCGAATGCACAAAATTTGGCTGAATGGAGGAAGTGTGTGGCGAAGGCGAGGTGGATAATCCCTGAGGGAGTTCGAGACCACATTGTCTCAAGTCTCCATGGCAAGGAAACTTTGTATCCTATGTGGAAAGCATTGATGGACTTGTCTCAGAACAACAATGACCAAAGGAAATTGGCAATGAAGGACAAAATGTGAAAAATCAATATGGAGAAAGACAATACTATTCCAAAATAGTTGACCAAGTTCACTCAATGTCATGGTGAACTTGGCAGTGTTTGAATCTCGGTTACCAAGGATGATATGGTGAGTCTTTCTCTTTTAGGACTCCAAAACAGTTGGAATAGTTATCAGGACTCTATCAATGGTCAGGAGAAGTTGCCAGATTGGGAACAACAATGGTCGGATTTGATGCAGGAGGAGACCAGGACGAACACTAGGGATGGCTCTTCATCAAAGACTGATGATGAAGAGAATTGTGCCTTAGCGATTAAGGAAAAGAAGGGGAAAGGGAAAGCTTCCCATTCCAAATCGGCTTCTTATCATGGAGGTAAGAATAAATACATGACGAAAGTTAAGTGCTTTCTTTGTCATGAGCTGGGCCATTTTTCTACAAATTTTCCACTCAAGAAGTCCAAGAAGAAGTCCTCAGGAAGAGTGAGAGGTGAGGCTTTGGCCTCTCAATTTGAATTGGAATTTTCCCTCATTACATGCATGGTGTCATCAATGATGGGAAGTGTATGGTACTTAGACAGTCGAGATTCATTCCACATGACTAATGACAAAGATTTATTCAGTGACCTAGAGGAGAAATATATCTAGATACATATTGAAATGGGTGACGACAGGAAGTATAATGTTACTATATTGTGCACTATTACTTTTTAGAGGGAGTATGGGGATCCACTCACCTTGAATAATTTTATGTGTGTTCCCAAGCTAAAGAATAACTTGGTATTCATTGCCATGCTTGAGGATAGAGGCTATGGTGTGATATTCTCGAAAGGAAAGGCGTTCCTTTGACACATAGCCACAGGTCAAGTAAAGAAGATAGGGATATGGGTGTAGAATCTTTATAAGCTGGAGGTAGAGGAGTGTGCTTCTTTGAGCACAAAAGTAGAAAGGATGTAGAGCCGAGATCTTGGTGAGTTGTGGCATAGGTGATTGAGCTACTTGCATCATGGGGCTTTGAATCTTTTGCAACAAATCTCTATCAGTCTTCCCAAAGGTATGCTTGAGCAAGTTGATACATGCAAGGGATGTACATTGGGAAAATATACCAAGTCTTCCTTTCACAACAAAGACAGTCGAGTAGAGGTTATTCTAGAGTGAGTCCATTCAAATGTGTGTGGACCATTCTTGACACATCCATAGCCAAACAAAGGTATTATGTTATATTTGTTGATGACTTTTCTCGAAAATGTTGGATATTTTTCATGCAGAAAAAGGATCAAACTTTCACAAAGTTTTGTGAGTTTAAAGAATTGGTGGAGAAAGAGTCAGGAAAGAAGGTTAAAGCTCTATGGAGTGATAACAGTGGTGAGTATGTCTCAAATGAGTTTAAGAACTTATGTGCAGTGGAAGGGATTAAACAGGAGTTTATGGCAACCCATAACCCTCAGCAGAATGGGGTGGCCGAGAAAAATAAGAGAAGCATAGTAGGGGCAGCGAGGGCGATGTTGCATGATCAAGACCTACCACTACACTTGTGGGCTGAGGCATGCAACACAACGGTTTATGTTTAGAATTGTAGCCCACATCGAATACTTGAGATGAAGACACCAAAGGAGGCTTATTCTGATAAGGGGCCAGATGTTGGTCACTTTAGGATTTTTGGGTCATCGTTATATTTCCATGTGACCAAAGATGCATGGAAGATGCTTGAGTCGATAATAGAGTTGTTGATATTTGTGGGGTACACTAATACACCTCACAACTATCGGGTGTGCTTATCGACCATCAGGATGACAGTGGTTCGCAAGGATGTCAGATTCGATGAGGAGAAGGCCATGCAAGTTTCCCTTGAAAGGGATCTTGAGCTACATGCGGATGAGGAGCTTTTAGCTCCTAAGGTTGAGGAGCCTTAGATTGATGTGGAGAAACCACATGCAGAGGATCAGGGAGTGGAGACATCCACTCAGGCAGAGTCTTCCAGAGAGGGAAGAAAGTGCACCAGAGAGGTTGATAGAGTGTTGGATGATGCATGGGAGAATGCGGGAGCACTCACTTCTCAGCGTAGGTAGAGGAGGTCACCTAAGAGGTACACTGGATACATGGCTCTTATGGGCGAATGTGTTGTGAAAGAGACATCTTCCTTTAAGGAAGCAGTGCAGCAGCCGATTTGGGTTGATGCCATGGTGGAGGAGTATGAATCCATAGTTCATAATAGTGTTTGAGATGTGGTCCCGAGACCAGAGGACAAGCCAGTGGTGAAATCCCGTTGGTTTTACAAGGTAAAGAAAGCTACAGATGGTAGTGTGGAGAAGCATAAGGCTAGATTTGTGGCCCATGGTTTTCATAGGTAGAGGAGGTTGACTATGATGAGACCTTTCCTCTCGTTGCAATGTACTCATTAATCAGATCTATATTGGCACTATCAACACAAATGGGTTGGAAGATACATCAAATGGATGTGAACACAACCTTCCTTAATGGCATGATTGAGGAAGAGGTGTACATAGATCATCCTGAAGGTTTTGAAACCTTCGATTGTGAGTTGCATGTGTGACGGCTCAAGAGAGCATTGTATGGGCTGAAGAAAGCACCCCGTTCTTGGTACACTAGGATATATAGCTACTTCACTGAGTGTTACACAAAAATATCGTCACCATGATTATTTGCAGTCAGTATGGGTCTATCATCACTTGTACTGTCCTCCTAAGCAATTCTCAGACCTCAGCTCTTCAAGTCAAGCTTTGAAAATGGGAGAAAGACATTAAAAATCAACAAAGCTCTAGTTCTGCACTTTCTCTCACTGTTGCCTACGGTCCCACACCTCCTGTTTACAAAAACTGCGGACCTGCCCGCTCTGTCCCTAAAGGAGTGGGTGCGGACCCCTGTGAAAGTCAAAAGGCGCAAGTTTATTCTAAAAAACTCACGTTGGGTTAATTCTAGATGATTCTAGAAGGAATTTTGACGTGGATTGGTCGCTCTTAGGTGGTTCATGCATCCCAAAAGAGAAGGAGCTAATCCCTTGATGAGAGGAGCTATCCCTTTGAAGGAGGGCTTTATCCCTTTGAAGGAGGACCTAGTAACTTCTCTCCATTGCACTATAAATTAAGGCATTGGGCTGGTTGCTAGGGAGGTTAGAAGCTGAACATTTTTTAGGGTAAAATCTGGTGGAATTGAGACTTCCTAGTTAAGCTTGAGAGGAGAGATCACATACCTTTTTGGCTTCATTGGGAAGAGAGTGAAACTTGTCAAAGTAGAGGAGACTTCTTGTTGGACCCTAGGAGGAGCTTGTACAATGTCAAGGCACAGGTTGTAAAGTTCTTCTTTGATTTGAATTAATACAATCAAATTCATTTTTCTCAACAAATTGTCTTATGTCATTTGTTTCATGAATTCCTTGATCTTCATGTTAAATATGTTTTATAATATTGGCTTTTCAGGTGCTATTTAATTTGTTTGTTTGTTTGTGTTTGCAGACTCGCAACGAGGGAGCTCATTTGGATCAAAGGAGCGAGGCTTCCACAAACTTGCATTGGACCCAAGGTAGGCGTAAAACACTTGTTCGCCTTTGTTTGTAAATGCATATTTAGAGAAAGATAGTTTCTGATTGGCTTGCTTGTCACTAGGTCTCTTTATATTCTAGGAAGGTCTATCTTGTCCGCAAGATCGACTCATTCCGTGTGACACTGAGTTGGGCTAAAGGAAGAGTGAAGCGGATGCGAACCTGTATCACATAGTGGTGGAAGGTAAGATGTTGATCATTGTACTTTATGTTGATGATCTCATACTGATAGGTGATGATCAACTAATCAAATATTGCAAGGAGAACCTTACAAGAGAGTATGAGATGAAGGACACGGGGCTCATGCATTAATTTTTTGGCATGGAGGCATGGCAGGGATATGGGGAGTTGTTTTTGTCTCAGGTCAAGTATGTCAATGAGATACGCAAGAGATTCTACATGGAGAGTAGCAAACCCATGAAGACTCCTCTAGCAAGTAACTCGAGGAAGGATATGTGCTATGCAGTTAACCAGCTTAGTCAAGTGATGGTTAGGCCTACCAAGTTGTATTGGAAGGTGGAAAAACATGTGTTGAGATACCTCAGGGGCACTCCTTAGTATGGATTATGGTACAGACAGACAAAGGGAGTGAAGCTTGAAGGCTTCATCGATGCAAATTAGGCAAGGAGTCCATCCGACAGGAAGATCACATCAAAAGGGATCTTCAGTATTGGATCAACGATAGTTTCTTGATACAACAGGAAACAAAGATCGGTTGCACTAAGTTTGGCAAAGGCATAGTACATGGATGCGATTTAGACAGCATGTGAGTCCATCTGGGTGAGGAAGATCCTGGTTGGTTTGTTTGATCAACATATGGATCGCTCAGTTTACTGAGTTAAGTTTAGTTAAATTAGTTCCAAACTATTTGTGGAACTAATAAAGAGTTAACACTCAGTTGGTGCACTAGTGCATCCACAAGTGTCGCTCTAGTTAACTGAAGATTCCCTCATCAAAAACTCATGCATGTCGATTCTGAGAAATACCCAGTTGAGACTAGAGTGGAGGGACAATGTAATATTAGTTGCATTATTTATTGGAGTGTAAATATCATGCATGCATTAGAGATTAATTCTATATTTGGATTGCACAATTTTGGAAGCATGAATTCCCTTTAAATACGGGTTATTCATCCTAGGAATTACACAAGATATTAGGGGCTTGGAGAACTGCAGAATTGGCTAAGTGTTGGCCAAGAGCTTGCTTGTGAGCTGAGAGAGTTGAGCATACTTGTGTGGAATTGTTCTAGTGAGAACAAGCTTTGTATCTTCACTCATATTTCTAAGCAGCGACTTTCCCCATATACATCTTGTGTTATGTGCCATTGATTTATCTTTTCTTTTTCACATTGTTTTCATCGATCTATTGGCTTCCACTAGCTGAAAGTAGAAGTAGATTCTTGTCTTGTGCTTTAGTACATTGCTTGAGCTTGTGAATCTACATGAGATTGTCTATGCAAGTTGATCATGAGACTGTAGGCCTACTTACATATGACTTGAACATGATGGATCCTCTTGCATTTTTACCCCCTCCTCAAACCCCCACTTCTCCTTCCTTAACGCTCACCATCGAATCTGATAACATATCCTTCTTCTATTTTTTCCTGGCCTCACCTTGTGCTAAGCCATTTTTCAAGGGAAAATTACAGTGGTTGCTGATGTGCCCATAATTACGACATCTCTTACACGTAAATGACACCCCATCATAATCGAGCACCTAAATTCTCTCAACTCCTCTACTAATGTTGATAGTTTCATGTAAACCATTACACAAATCCAAACTCACAAGGATTTTGGCCATGGACATGTCCTTGGTATCTGTTGGAGGAGATAGTCGGTCTACCCGACTAGTCTGATGATAAGTCAAGTTGATACTCATGTATGTAACACAAGGATAACTAATTATGGATTAAGTATCATATCTATTCGGACAGTTAGACTGCCATAACTATCCCGACAATCTATATATATTTGTCTGTATATCAATATACTAGTTCTGGTTCGACATATAATAAAGAATATATATGTGTGCTTCCACTAGTTCTCCATTAATGTGTCTCTTGTATCTTTATCTATGCTTGTCATGAATCTACTTGATGTTTTTCTATTGGTAACAATGCATGCTATTCGCTATATTACAACATTGGTTTCATTTTTGGTGGTCAGAAGTTGAGTCACATATTATGCAATCATAAATGTTAACATTAGAAGAGATACAATGATGGTGGGAGACAAAGACCAATAATTACTTAAAGATCTACTCATAAAGGAATCGATTATTAATCGCAGAATGCGATAGCCAACTTATTTATTGAAGCACATGAACGATTTATAGAAGGTGCCCCAATAGAAATCAAGACATGTCTCCATTGAAAAAACCTCAGAACGAAACTGATGCCTGACTTCTGTTGAAACTATCAAATGGTGGATGAACAAATTTACATGAATAGCTTGAGTCGTTACTAGAAGATTACTACAAAGAATGAGTCGTAGAAGACCAGACCTCGATTGAATGTATCAAGACCAAATTTTACAACGTCCTACACGATTTTTTTATTTTGTAGAATCCCTACCCTTTTTCTTAAGTTTCTTCTGGAAAAAGGTACAAGACATATTGTTGAGTACCGACCACCATTAGGGATACCAACCAACACAGACTGAAGGAAATAATAAACGAATTGGAGAAAATTCCTTGACACCCAGTGTAAAGATACAAAGGAAGCATGTGATTATTTCTTAAGTAAATAATCATGGTCGACGAATACTTCCCCGCGAACCGACACTAAGTCGGGTCGGCATGGGGGGGGGGGGGCTAACAGATCATGAGAAATAAAGAAGAAAAATTAAAAGAAAGGAAATAAAATTGGAGAATTACATGTAACCTATAAAGATGAAAGGAAAGAAGTTGAGTGCCAAGAAGCAACAACAAGAAAGTAATCGATCGAATAGCGACCAACAATAAAAATAATTGACCGATAGACCAAAAATAGGAAGGGTCAAATGACAACAATGACGGGAAAAAATAAGAGAGCAAGAATACCATAGGAAAATAATGAATAATCGAGAGCATGGGAGCAAAGCTGCAGAGACTCCTCAAAAGAGTTGAAAGGAGTAGTGTTTCCTGCACTGATAGAGAATGATGGTCTACTCATAACTTTGAGAATGTAGTCAATGTCATGGAAATTTTCAATTTTGATCCAGAAATAAGAAGAACTCTAACTATATTAATAACAAGTCCTAGTGTTCAAAATTCCTTCAATCGTGTAACTATTCAGAAATACCTACAGTTTGGCATAATGAATGTGAACAAACAAATCATCAAGAAACTAAAAATTTTGACCAAGACCAACCAAACAATAATAATAATGAAGTAGAACAAATAGTTCTCCAACTTCGGAATCTCACGATCGTGCTCCCCTACTGTAGTTAGTATCCATTGAAGAAGTTCAAAGTACAGAATTGGTCAATGAAGAGTTTCAACCCCAAGGAAGTCGGTTCATCAAGTATATAGATAGGGCATGTCAATCTGATGAATCATTGGTAAAATAGATCAATGAAAAATAAGAGAACAAGAATATGCAGCCTGATGATGAGTCTGATAAAAAAATCAACCAAATAATAGTCTAACACCTCAACTATTGCTGCTTCAATCAAGTAAGATCGGTTTGAACCATGTACCCCTCTATGAGGGCGATGAAGACCCGAAAAAAATTTATTCTTCTGTGAAAAATTTTGGGCTACGAATGATGTTAATGGTGAAGACAAACAAATGGTGCAGTTTGATGCAACCTTAATAAAACATTCTTTAACTTGGTTCATGAATATTACATAGAAACAACTGAAATCGAAAAGTGAAATTAAAACTAGTTTTCTTACATTTTTTAAAGCTCGAGATGTTAAGCACTCGACAACCCATAAATTGAAGGAAATAAAATAAAGAACAAATGAATCAGTACATGAATATGAAAAGTGCTTTAAATATTTATTGATCCAGGTTCCATATACCATCGATGAACATCTTTTAGTACAATGGTATGTGGTTGGTTTATTCTAGAAGATTCATGGTCCATTGAGAATGCACGAAGTTACAAGTTGCGAGGAAGCTCTCAAACATATCGAGCAAGACGATGAAGGTCAATCAATTATCTCACCAACTTATAACAAACTTGAAGACAAACTAGAAAAAATACAAAATTATTTAATGCAACTGACACTCCAGAAGAACCATCAATGGTGTACCAATTGTCATATGGAAGGGCACACAAAAGATACCTGTAAATTTATGGACTATTTTGACCAAGATGCTTGAAGAATATAGTTCAATGTATATTGTGAAATCTGTCAATGTGCCTCAAATATTTCAACTCAATAATGTCAATACAACTTACAATACTCTAAGTTGAAATTTTGTGCTATCTGTGAAGAAAATGGGCATTCCACGTAGGAATTCACACTTAATGGGAAAAATAAACCAAACTACCATGTTGTCTATCATACAAAGGTGACTGATCAATTTAGTGAATCACCATCTTACGGGAGGTTAACAAACACACATAATTCGGGGAGATTAAAAAAAAATCTTAGGATGAAATCCTTTTCCAAAATCAAAGGCTTACCTAGGTGTTGTTACATAATTAAATGGTCATACTAGCATCATTTACAATAGAACTTGCTGACATTAGGTTTACAATGATATAATTGGGAAGCTGAATAATGACATTAACAAAATTTGATCGGTTGCTTTATACTCTGCTTCTCGGACCATTGATAAAGTGTGGTGAACATCTAGCTCTACTTTGGGACACATCGCTTCACTTGAAGGAATGTGAGAATCCAGAATCATGTATCTAAGAAAACAAAGTAACATCAACTAGATATCCACTCAAGATAAAAATCATCATGTATAAATCATCAAATATAGAACATCTACTAGAATAGAAAACCTATTCTAACATATGAAATATAAAGACATAAAACTTAAATGCATGAAAAAGAAACTAAATAATGACAAAAATGAAACCCTATCTAAGAGAAGTAGGGTTAGAGATACAATAAAAAAGATACCTGATGGAATCATATGTCTTCAGTGAAGTTCATGTTGAGTATCTACTGACTTTTAGGTAGATCCATGGGTTTCTTTTCTAAGGCAGCTACTCAACCTATTGAATCAATTAAAGAGTAAGCTACGAAATTTCAAGGGGAGTCTCTTTCATTGGGTGCATCATTTACCATTGATATCAAAGGGGAAGAAGAATTTTTTGAGTGGAATGATTATTGATGATGGGAGGAGTGTAGATATCGAGAAAACCCTGCTTGGTTTTAGGGGGGCTGCAACAATGGAATTGTTTCCTTCAATGTCAAAGGGGTAGATTGTTGAATAATTAACATTCTTAAGATGGCAGGTGGCATCATGAGTGTTGGCATTAATGTCAACCAAGTTAACATTGTTTTCAAAAGGGCAAGGATAGAAGATGCATGGAGTGTCAAGCTTAGGGGGAGTCTTTTGGTTTCCGCAGTCTTTTGTAGAGAATCATCATAGTAAAAGGATAATTGAAAAAGCTATAATACTATAACTATGATGGTTGGATGGCCCAGGATTTGAGATAATTTATACCTTAGAAGACTAACATAGATGCATCTGGAAATGACACAGTTGTATATAAATTTGAAAGATCTTTCCAATGGCATCCTGAAGTTTAAAAAACCTTCTAGATCAAGAGTTATGGCCACTCAAAGTACGCAAATCAAAAGGCCAACGTAGGGTTCCATGGCTCAAGGTTCCACCTCTCCCTTGTGTTTTGTGGGAATTTTCTTTAATTTCATACTTAAGTGGATTTTGGATTAAGGTCGGGACTTAAGCCATTATGGCCTAGTTAGAGTTCGGGTCATGCAGCAAAAATTCAAAGTGGAGATCCTCCAAGATCCTCGCCCTGTGTGGGACCAGCTACCTAGTCAACCCTTGGACTTGTTGGAGGTTGGCCCAATCAGGAGGTTCCGACAAAAGTTCAAAGTACTGACCCCTAACTTATGCGGGACCAACTACATGATGGAATAATCAATCATTTGTTAATTGGTAATTGTTGAAGTTGTTAATTTTGTGTGAGAGAAATATATGGAGAGATTTGCGGAGAGATTTGTGGAGTGATTTGTGAGAGATTTATGAAGTGACTGTTGAGATATTTGTGGAGATGATTGAGAGATTATAGAAGATGGATTCTCGAGACCTATCCTCACATGTATAAATATTTGAGTTTGATAATCAAATTTGCAGAGAGCCTGATTTGCATTATAGTTAAATGTTTTTCTCTATAATTTTGCTGGTGTAATTTTTCATTTGATATGACAGCCATTGCGCAAAGCCAATGGAATAGAGCAAATGGACTGAATTTAACTTTTGATTGAATTTGGTGAGAAGTTTGCTACTTGTGTGGGAGGAAAAGTTGTGTCAAGTATTGGACTTTACACGAATTTGAATGGTTGTGATTGAAGAACATGTGTGCATGCCTATGTGAAGGAGCAAGTGTAAGTTTGTAACTGGTATGAGAAGATTGGTTATTAAGGAGCTTGTGTGCTTATTAAATATTTATGACTATGTCTTTTGAAGAAGAACGCATCGACACCTTTTCCCGAAATTTGGTGAACTGTTGCGTTAGAGAAATTTGCAGGGAACGGTTGGATCGTGTGAGCCTATACACTACTTTAAGAAATATGTTTTTCACCTGCCTGGAAAAGAGAATCATCATGCGTGAAGTTCTATTACACTTCTGCATTATTTTGGTTTGCAAAAATATTTATCAACATGCGTGAAGTTCTATTACACTTCTGCATTATTTTGGTTTGCAAAAATATTTATCAACATGCGTGAAGTTCTATTACACCTCTGCATTATTTTTGGAATGCACAAACACCATATTGCAGATGTTGTGGAGACTTGCGGGTTCTGTGGAACAATGTGCAGACCTAAGTTTGATGGAGCTGCATAGCAGAGAAGAGGAGTTGCAGAGCCTTTGCCAAAAGAATTCAGAAATTTGTGAATTTGAAACCTGTGAGAATGTGTAGATTGTGTGAACACTAGAGAAGTTACACAGTGTGAACTATGTAATCTATGTGAGTAATGTTGTAATCCGTGTGAGCAGTGTGTAGAATCCATAGCAAGTGAGCATGCTACTGTATAGGAAAATTGATGTGCATGAAGAACAACATGTGCGTAGAAGCATCCAAAGCATCCAACACTTTGCGTAGAAGCATCCTGTGTGAAGAAATGTTTGGATGTGCTTGTGTGGATTGGTGCCCATGAACCTGCATTAAGAGATGGTTTGGTATCTTTATGGAAAACAATGGGGAAGCTTGCGATTTGCATTGGCTATTAAGCGGACCTACTATAGATTGAAATGTAGCCTGCGTGGAGAGCGGTTGAACCCTTCACAATGAACGAAAATGCCAGAGCAACGTTGACATCACATTAGTAAAATACAATATATTTTTTTAAGTCTGAACTTAAAGCTTAATATAAAGGTTTATGAAAGCATATAATACACATGAGAGAGAATTAGTGGATTTTATGTTAACATGCTCAATTTCCTTTGAAATTATTCTACATTAAGTAAGGTTCACATGAGTTTTACAACGACAAAAAAGAAAATATAAAATGGTGAACAAGTTAATGAGAATTATTATTATAATAATTCCTCGTTGGAGAGAGAAATAGTGGTTTATTGAGATAGATTATTTTTTTCTTATGAGATGAGAAGAATGAAGGTTAATGAGAGAGTTAGTGTCCGAAAGAGAGTTAGTATTATGAGAAAGAATGAGTGAAATATGAGAAAATTAGTGTAAAGTTGAGAATGAAGCATTAATTTAAAGTCTTGTAATTTCATTTTGAGTATAGGAGATATGAGATGAGGAGAATAAAGGTTGATGAGAAAATTAATGATGAGAGAGAGTTAGTGTCTCGAAAGAGAGTTAGTATTATGAGAAAGAATGAGTGGAATATGAGAAAAATAGTGTAAAGTTGAGAATGAAGCATCAATTTGAAGTCTTGTAATTTCATTTTTAGATTGAGTATAGGTGAGGATGTAATTTCATTTTTAGATTGAGTATAGGTGAGGACTCATGTTAAAATCATTGTCAGATGAAAGTCAAGAATTAATGTATAGTTCAATTCAATGAAGAAATTTGAAATCAAGGAGTCAATGTCCATGCCCATGTTTAAGTCAAGTTGAGTTGAAGTTGAGAGTATTTTTTAATATAAAGAGTCTAGTTGAGTTGAGTAAATTTGGAGTCATAAGGTGCATTTTTGGTGGTACCTAACACTTAAATACTATTTTTTTTATATGGGTGGATTATCAGTTGAACCTGATACCATCTTCTTCAATAAGAGCGTGTTTTCAAGCGAGCGTGAAATAGTTAGCACTAGAAAAATGGGAAAAGGGCTACAAAATGCAAATTATGAAATAGAAATTCTACAACAAGATCTCAATGATGCACTTAACCAAATTGACAAACTAAATAAACAATATAAACAAGACAATTCCATAAGAAACAAGTTGTTTAAATAATATGTTGATTCCACCAGAGATCACGTAAATAAGCAAGAAGAAAGGTTGTTTTCACTAGATGAACAAATAAGTGATCTTCTAAAACCTTATGATAAGAAAGATCAATTCATCGAAGCTTTGCAACAAGAATTAATGGCAAAATAAAATGTATTGTCAACACTTGAAAGAGAAGTAAAACAATTAAGTCAAGAGAAAGCAAAATGTGATGCAGCCTGTGATACAAGTGACCTCATAATTGATAGTGATTGTGATGCTAAGAATGAAAATGTCCATGTATCTCTTGCATGTTATGAAGTTGAGGATGATAGTTCAGAAAGTGAATTTCATGTTGAAGGTGATGAATCTCAAACTAAAGATGGTGAAATTGGAAATTTTGAAAAGCATACAAAGGGAATTGGTTCTAAAATTCTTAACAAAATGGGTTATGATGGAAGAAGTTTAGGAAAAACAGATCAAGGAATTAAAAAACCTATACAAATAAGTGTAAGAACAAAGTATGAAGGCCTTGGTTATGAAGGAAACATGAGTGATGCAACTAACAAATTTGTCAAAGGAGAAACATTGATAACAGGTGAATCATCTAGTAGTACAACAAATCAAATGAAGAATCAAGAACAATATTGCAATCATTGTGGAAGAAAAGGACATCTACAAGCTAGATGTTGGAATTTACATCCCTGCAGTATTTGTGGTCAAACAAGTCATGATCATCATAAGTGTTGGAATAAGGATATATCAAACACTCATATAAAAATGCAATGTGGTTGGATTGATGTAAATGAATGGCAAAGGTTTTATTTTATGTTGAGAGGTTTCTACAAAGTCAAATCTTCAATTGTACAACAATATCTCTCACATAAATTTCATGAGTCAGTTGGTTCCCCAAAAGTTAATTGTTATTAAGGAAATAGTTGTTTCTTGAGTCAAATGAAGCATGAATAGTTCTTGTAATGGTTCGTGGTAATTTAAAAACAACTTTGTAATGTCAAAGGTAGGTTCATGGTTAGCCAGAAACCACATGATGTAACGGTTCGTGGTCAGCCAAAACCACTTAATGTAATGAATGGTTTGTAGTTAGACAAAACCACTTAATGGTTAGTGATAAGTTGAAATCACTTGGAATTTGTAATGGTTGAGGGTAAGCCACAAAAACCCATGAGAGGGTCAAGGGTAAGAGAAAGAAATCCTTGATATAAAGATGATGCAGTACAGAATATTTACTCAAGATCCAGATGATGTAGCACATGAAGACAATGATAACTAAAGATACAAATGAAGATGGAGAAAAATCGAGAAGATTGAAGACAAAGACAATTGAAGACATTCAAAAGATTGGAGATGAAGACAATTTAGAGATGATCTTGGAATATTTTCAAATGATCATTATGGGGGAGAAATGATGGAATAATGAATCATTTGTTAATTGGTAATTGTTAAAGTTGTTATTTTTGTGTGAGATAAATTTATGGAGATAATAATAGAGATATTTGTGGAGTGATTTGTGAGAGATTTAACAAGTGATTGTTGAGTTATTCTTGGATATGATTGAGATATTATAGGAGATGGTGGATTCCCAAGACCTCTCCTCACATGAATAAATATATGTGTTTTATAATCAAATTCACAAAGAGCCTGATTTTCATTATAGTTAAATGTTTTTCTCTATAATTTTGTTGGTGTAATTCTTCACTATAGGTCATAAGTAGGGTGGCAGATGACAAAAGCTTAGGGTGACATGGCAGCACAAGAAGAGGACACGTGGCATGTATTTTCAGCATTTTTAGGTGGCCAACAAGGCCAAATCCAGGTGACATGTGGCACCACATATGCATGGATGATGTTAGTATGACATAGGTGTAACGTATTTAGGATGATGTGGAAAAGTCTTCGAAATTCACGCTAGGAAGTCGACATGGTGAATTTTTCAATTGTATTTAGTTTTCGGAAGAAAATGACTTGGAGTAGGGGCTTCAGACTAATTAGGCCTCCATGCAAGTCGAGGCAAGTGTAGGCATAGAGCAAGAAAGTTGGTGGTCCTCCGACCTCCCAACCAACGTCGTTATGCATGCCAAGGAGTCATCTTTGCAGTGTTTCTTCGTGTGTTGTGTGGCAAAAGAGCCTTAGGGCTATACAATGAAAAGTGCTTAAGCTTGAGGACTAAGTACTATGGGCATTGACTTATTTGGCATAATCGAGTCGGCAACGAGTTTGGCACTATGAGCCATATTTGGTAGTTATGTCTTATCTAGAGGTTCAGTAGAGTTAGGAACTTTGTTGAATCTTGGGCTTGGAGTCAATGGTGATTGAAAAAAATTGAGATGCAAGGAAACGAGGACCATGAAAACTCAGAGAATTAATGGTGAAATGTCTATATTAAAGAGATACATCCTTGATCACAACATCAATGCATCAGTTCATTTAATGAGCAAGAAGAGCCATGTTTAGTATTAAATATCTCTAATAATGTGCTAACAGAACTAGAGTGAAGACCATACCAGCGTCAGTTGGTTAAGGAAGTTGAGCCCATACTCATGTTCTTAATTGAATAGTAGTGTGCCATATTAGATGGAGGATGAACTTATTAATGATCTAATTATTGAGCTGACAAATTGCATTGTTCACTATGTTGTTTCTGAACAAAAACTCAAGAAACACTTAGTCAGTGTGTGTCTGAGAATAGAGTTGGGGTGCACAGGTGAGCTGAGTGTGAAATGTGAGGGTGTAGTAGAGTAGTTAAGAGAAGAGAATGTAGTATAGCTGAAGTTGCAAAGAAGAGGGAAGCTAAGAGTGTGGATGCGGCATTGTGAGAAAGGTTTGTAAGAAATAATAGAACAGGTTCTTTGTGTTTTATATAACAAAAGTAAGTCATTGTTCTTAGTTTGAAAATTGTATGAAAAATAGGAAAATTGGCTGAAGCCAGTTGTGGCCTGCATTCATAAGAGGCTTGTGCCTCTTATCAAGTTGTGGCTAGATAATTTAAAGGGCGTTGGGGCCTCCTATGAGTGGGTGCTCACAAACAAATTGATGTAATTGACTAGGTTCCTATATTACATTATACTAACAAACAGATTGGTGGTTTTTCCCTTTTGGGTTTCCACATTAAATTCATGTGTCCATGTGTGTATGTTGCTCATGTCAATGGTGTGTGTTGATATGAATGATTTACTCTATTTCTTATGTATTTAGTTGTGAATTCTCATATGAGTTATTGTCAAGTTAGAAGAGAAAATAAGATTTGGGATTAAAAATTTAAATTATAATATTACTAATTCACACCGCGCCCCCCCCACCCACCTCAATAATTCTGTATTCCAACATTTCTAACCATGTCTTCATAACAAACCTCCGAGATTGGGAAAAACAAGCAACACCTTACATAACCTGAGAATCCCCTAAGGGGGTGGAAAGGAGTGTGTTACAAATTTCTTTAACAGTACAGTGAATCATTGTGTATTGAAAGCCCCATGGGGATGACATGTTGTCTTTTAGAACCAAGGATTATATTAATATTTGAAATACAATTATAAGTTTATTTCCCCAAGAAAAAAATTATTTTTATTTGAAATATACAAAATTAGAATACTCAGGTGTTATAAGTACATCCCAAAAAGGATCATCTAGAGATAGATATTTTTTAAATGTTTCATTATAGTTGCATTTAAAACGATCCATTGCCTTCATAATATCAAGTGTATTATCTATTAATGTTGTAGTCTAGTTCTTCAGTGTTTTCGCCTTTTTACAATCATATTTTTTGGCCAATTTTGCTCAAAATTTGACATGAATGTGTTAGAATCACAAGTTTGAGTTGTGCAGTCTACATAATGTGAGAGTCACATGGGGTTTTTAGGGCGTTGAATCCATTTATGTATTCAAAAATCATTTTAATTCGCGAAAAACCACAATATTTCTGAAGTTTGTGTCATTAAATTCTTGCATAAGAAGCCAAAACCTAGAAGAGATAGATTGCACCTTGCATAAACTCTATTGTCTCATATATCAACATATTACAAGTTCAAAAAGAGTTCAAACATGATTTAATGAAAATTGTTATAATACCACTATATGATCATTTTGTACTTTTTCCAAGCAACCATCAAGCTTAAGTAGTTTGAGTCCTTCCTTTAAGAGTTTATATATAGTCTTGTTGTGCTATGTATAATATAAGTGTAGTTGACCCAAAGAAACTAATTAAATATTAATTATTATTATTATTATTGGTGAATTTGGTAGGTTTCATATTAGTTTTCAACAAAAGTGCAATGGATAATTTTTTATGTTAGTGGAACAAGATAATTAATTTGTATTTGCAAGATTTCTTTTATCCAATTAATGATTATAAACAAGTATCTCATAACCTATTATTTATATATGAACCAGGTACAATTGTTTATTTACAATTATTTTAATTTTATTTTTCTAAAGTACATGTTGTATTTATCAAACCATAAAATTGGGTGGAGCTAGTACCAATAGCCCACAAACAAATACTAGTAGTAACTTGTGACTTGCCAAGGACTGAGACATCCGAAGACACTAGGTCCCACTCTAGGGGGATGCTTACACCTTGAATTGCATCACAATGATCCAATATTAATATATCAACATGGCACATGCTCTTAACCGTTAGGACTGCTCAAGTTGTAAATGTTTTTATTTTGGCCTAGCTAGGATAAGCCTTGGCTAGGGCCAACACCAATGATGGATGGAAGAATTATCTACCCACCCGCAAGATGTTGTCACTGGGATTGTGCAAGACTCTATCGAGCCTGAACATTGTGGGACAATTTTTATCCCTCATAAGTGGTTCACACGGCTCAACTCTTACCTATGAAATTTGAATGGGTGACCTTATGTGGATTAAACCTCACATAAACCATAGTTATATGAAATTAAATGCAAAGTATTAACATAAAAAATAAAGAATAAATAAATAAATCCCAACAAGGAAAATATGTAATATTTTCAATATATACATGCCCAACAACTACCAAGACAAAGCTTAATGATGGGGATCTCTCCTTGGAAATTCAGAAGAAATACATAACTCTAGCCTCATAATAGGGTGGAGACTTTAACGTCACTATTCATCAGTGGGATAAGAAAAGAGGAAGTCTCATTAGAGACCAATTCCAGTAAAAGATGGAGGACCTCATCACTGAACTATATCTTCTTGATGTAATTTTTTTTAAATCAAAATACACTTGGAGTAACAAAAGAATAGGACCAGGATTCACAGCTTCCCGGCTTGATAGATTTCTAGTTGGTAGTGATCTCCTTAACCAACCTATACCCATAACCTCCACTCATCTAGCCTTAGGAGGATCCAATCATCACCCAGTAAATTTGGTCATCGAATAATTGCCAAAACATGGGCCTGTCCCCTTCTGATATAATATGTTATGGGTGAATGAGTCTGAATTCAAAGCCTTGGTTAATATCGCCCCGTCCAATGGATTGTGGGCTCTCATATATTCATATGAGAACAAAAAATAAAAGGCCTCACAGAAGAAATAAGGAAATGGTTCCTTGAGTGGTCCCAAACTAAAATGGGTGGAGTCTACTCCCTTCAAAATCAATTAGTAGAAACTCAACAGTAAATCAAAGATCTTCCTATGACTAAGGAATTACTCCACAAATAAAAATAAATATATGAAAACATGCACAAGAATATAAAAAATGAAGAAGTGTTGTGGAGACTCAAATCATGAAGCTTGTGGTTAAAATCTGGAGATGGGAACACAAAATTTTTCCACATAAATACCAAAATGAGGGAGCATAGAAAAAGGGTCACTCAAGTCTAGGTGAATGGAAATATTATTTCAAACCCCTCCAAAATAAAAGAAGAGGCTCTATTATTATATCAAAATTTAAATAGGGAATAAGGAGATGTTGACCCAAGGAAGGAAGCATTTTTTTTGGACCATATCCCACATTTGGTCACTCTGGAGTTCAATGCCTAGCTAATGAAAGGTACATCTGTTGAGTAAATTTGAGATATGGTTTGGTCCTTTGATCCAAACGAGGCCATAGGACCTAATGGGTTTATTAGATCATTCTATAAAAAGTTTTGGGAAGTGATCAAATTCAACTTCTGTAGGATGGTTTCATTTATTCAAAAGTTAGGACAAATGTGGGGAGCTCTCAATTCATCCTTTCTTGCTATGGTTCCAAAATAGGTAAATCCCTCCTAATTTAAAAGATTTCTCCCAGTCTCTTTGTGTAATTTTTTAGACAATATAATTACTAAAATCACGTCGAAAATATTGCAACCTATCCTCCCCTATGCTGTCTTACAAAATCAAGGTGGAATTATTAAACAAAGACAAATTTTGAATAATATTGTTCTAGTATAGGAAGCAATCCACTCCAACAAGTCTAGAGGAGATAAAGGAATAGTTATCAATCTTGATCTAGCTAATGCCTTTGACAATGTAAGACACTCATTCTTTTTCCATGGGAAAATTGGATTTCTAGAGGATTTCTTAAAATGGGTGAAAGCATGTATCTCTTCTCCTTGGATTTCCCCTCTAGTAATTGGTAGTCCTATTGGCTTCTTATGTGCCTTTCGTGGGCTCAAAAAAGGGTGTCCCCTCTCACCCATACACTTCATTCTGATGGTAGAATCGCTAAGTAGAATACTTGAATAAGACCATCGATCTAACCTCCTTCCAGGAATCATATCTATGGAGGGCATGAAAAGTATCAATTACTGTCAATTTGTTGACGATATCATTATATTAGGGGTTTCATCCTGCATTATATCTCACATATTCAGATCGCTCTTTGATGAATTTATGGAAGTCTCAGGGGACATAATTAATGAATTAAAAATCAGCAATATAGTTGGAACATCAACAAAGGATATCAATGGCAGATTCTCCAAATCCTAAGAATATTAGGTAAATATACTTAGGCCAAGTTCAAATACATGGGGATTCCCATATGTTTAAATTATTCACCCAATACTTCATGGGACATATTGATTGAGAAATTCAAAACTAACTTTGAGAAATGGGGAGCTCATTGGTTGAATCCAATAGGAAGGATAAAACTAATAAAAGAAATCATTATAGTTCTCCATACCTACCAGTTCTATGTCCTCCTAGCTCCCAGGACTATGAAACAAAAAATGGCTCAAGAAATAAGAAAATTTCTTTGGAAAGAGGGAAAAACTAACTCCAGAAAATTTCACTTGATTAATTGGAAGATGGTATGTCTACCCAAATATATGGGACAATTGGGAAAAAGAGATCCATCTCTTAGGAATATTAGTATGGTATCTTTTAACAGGAAATTATGATTGGTAAAAACAAGTTCTCCGTCACAAATACTTTTTTGGGGAAAGACATCCAAGCATTCTACAACCCCTCCCAAATAAGAGAAACTCCTAGATATGGAAAATATTGAAAGCATATATTTCGTCGATCACATCTAAACTAACTTGGACTCTAGGAAATGGAAAGAAAATATGCCTAAGATATGATAGCATCATGTGGGGAAGCCTCTGAGCCTAACTTCCTCACTCTATCCCCTTTTAGAGTGGCTCTCCTCTCATAAAAACTCTACCTTAGCAGATATTTTGTCTTGGAGGGAAATGGTAATATGGGATTCCTCAAACAGGGAAAACATCACAGAAAGATTGATCATAGAAAGGAAATGGAACTATTATTAGTAGGTTGTGCCCAACCTCGGTAGGGGAGGTGGATTCACATGATTGTGGGTGCTCTCTCTTCTCCGTTAAAATAGGATATGGTATTCTCCTTTAGCATGGTCTATCTCCTCCTTCATCTAAGATATGGGGGAAAATATAGAATCCTAATTTCCTTCCAAAGATCAATGCTTTTTGCTAGACCCTAACCCATAAAAAAAATTGATTGTAGGAAATATCTCAAAGTGTGGAATTCAATGCCACTTATGGTGTGTTCTCTGTAAACACAATCAAGATCCAAATCATCACCTCTTTCTCAAATGCCCCTTTCCCATTGAAACCTGGGATTTGGTCTTCAACTCTCTCAAGAATATAATTAATGTGCCTAATAATGTCCCTGATTCAAGTGGGATATGGTCTAGGTGCTACTTGGGATCCTTTACAGGAAAGAATAAAATGAAAAGGATATCGAAAATAGCTATTAAAATTGTGTGTAGAAATTGTGGATAACCAAAATTAAAAGCATCAATCAAAATGAGGAAGAAAATGTCATCAAAGTCATTGCAAAGGCAATTGGACTTATAGGGGAAATATTTTATTCCAAAGAAATAAAGGATGGGGAATCAAACATATATTGTTGGGTGTGGAGCCTGATTATCTTCTGTATTCAAAGGTTTCAGTCGGATGTATACCCCAGGAAGATTATACACCCTTCCACACAGGGGGGTGTGGGGGGGACTTGTCCCCCCTGCAGGGGTTTGGGCGGGCCGATCCCCTCTAGCTGGGGGGTCCGGAGGCCAGCAGTCCCCTGGAGGGGGTTTAGGGGCAGCGCTCCTGAAGCTAAAAATAGATGTAAAATTGCCTTGTAAAAGTCTAGTAATTTCTAGTCAATCTGGGTTGTTCAGTAGGTGGATGATCTGACGGTATAAGTTATGTTTAATTTAGGGTTTTTTCCCTAGAAGGCAACCCATCACTATATATGAGGGATTTGTATTGTGTCTATGTATATCTGTATTCTGAGTGAAGAAGAGAGAGGAGATTGAGAGCGAAGAGGGAGTTATAGCGGATCTGCTATAGGTTGTATCTCTTCAATTTGTTGGATAATATAAAAAGAAGGACTAGGTGTTTCTCTGTGGACATAGCCCAAATTGGGTGAACCACGTATATCTATGTCTCTCTTATTTTATGCATTTTCTGTGTTTATATTTCTGCAATATTTTATGTGTTCCATTGCTCCATAATATATAATTTTCTAACTACTGGTATCAGAGCCGAAGGTCTATTTGGCTGATAAACTCGCAGGAGAGAAGGATTCCTGGTTTGAGTGGGAGCAATGGCAGAAAATGGTAGGTTTAGGGTCGAAAAATTTAATGGCCAAAACTACCAGTTGTGGAAGATGTAGATGGAAGATTATCTGTATCAGAGAGATCTGTACCTACCATTGAGCAGAAAGACAAATAAGTTGATGAGTATGACAGACACAGAATGGAACATTCTCGATAGAAAGGCACTTGGAACAATACGGCTATGCCCAGCGGCGTCGGTAGCGTTTAATATTTCAAAGGAAACGACAATAGAGGGTTTAATGTCGACATTGGCCAAATTATATGAAAAACCCTCGGCCTCAAATAAGGTATTTCTTATGAAACGTTTATTTAATATGAAGATGTCAAAAAGTGGATCTGTTGCAGACCATTTAAATTATTTTAATATAGTTACAAGTCAGTTAAGTTCTGTAGGAGTAACTTTTGATGATGAAGTTAGGGCTCTGTTATTTCTATGCTCATTGCCAGAAAGTTGGAATGGTTTAGTTATGGTCATTAGTAACTCTATCTCTGGATCTAGTGCTTTAAAGTTTGATGATGTTGTTGGTGCAATCCTTAGCGAGGAAATGTGATGGAAAAGCTCCGATGAGACATCAGGTAATGCTTTGACTGCAGAGACTAGGGGAAGAAAAATGGAAAGAGGAAAGAGCTCAGGATACCGCAGTAAGTCAAGAAAAGGAAGATCCAAGTCCAGATCGGGGATAGTGTGCTGGAAATGTGGGAAGAAAGAACACCTCAAGAAAGACTGCAAGTCTCGAAAGGGAAAAGAAGGAGACACGCAACAAGAAACTAATCATGAAGTGAATGTAACAGGTGATGTGTTGCAAGATGCTTTGATTCTTTCATTAGAAAATATTATTGATGCCTGGGTGGTAGATTTAGGGGCCTCATTCCATGCCACACCTGATAAGAAACATTTCCACGATTATGTTCAAGGAGATTTTGGACAGGTTCGATTGGGTGATGATAAACCCTGTAAAATCGTTGGAATGGGTACAGTTTTCATAAAACAATAGAATGGAAATATATGGCTATTGAAGGAGGTAAGGCATGTTCCAGATCTGAAGAAAAATCTGATTTCAACAGGGTAGTTGGGAGGTGAAGGTTGCATAACTACTTTCACAGATAAAACCTGGAAGGTCACTAAAGGATCCCTGGTAATAGCGAAAGGAGGAAAGGTTGGTACATTGTATTTATGCAATGGTATTTCTAATTTTGTTAATGCTTTAACCTCTACAGGAGAAGATATGACATTGTGGCATCATAGGCTTGGGCACATGAGTGAGAAGGGGATGTAGATTCTTCACTCAAGAAATTTGTTGCCAGGTTTAAAGCATGTTGATTTAAAATTCTGTGATAATTGTGTTTATGGAAAACAGAAGAGAGTCAGATTCCTTAGAGTTGGGAAAGAAAAGAAGAGCGAAAAATTAGAGCTTGTGCATATTGATGTATGGGGACCTGCTCAGGTATCATCTCTTGGTGGCTCTCGTTATTATGTTACTTTTATTGATGATGCAACCAGAAAAACCTAGATTTATTGTATTTGAAATAAATCTGATGTATTTGATACTTTCAAGAAATGGAAAGCTTTGGTTGAAAATGAGACAGGAAAAAGGTTGAAGTGTCTTAGATCAGATAATGGAGGTGAATATTGCAGCAAAGAGTTTGATAGGTACTATTTAGAGAGTGGAATTCGTAGAGAGAAGACAGTTCCAGGAACACCACAAGAAAATGGCATGTCAGAAAAGATGAACAGGAAAATCATGGAGCGTGCAAGGTGCATGAGATTGCATGCAAGATTGCCTTTACAATTTGGGCAGATGTTGTAGATACAGTTGTTTATATAATAAACAGATGGCCTTCAAGTTCTTTGGATGGTGGTATTCCAAAGGAGGCATGGACAGGTAAAAAGTTAAACTACTCTTTTTTAAAGACTTTTGGTTGTGAAGTCTTTGTCCACATTAATAAAGAAAATAGAACAAAGCTTGAGGCAAAATCAAAGAAATGTACCTTTATTGGATATGGTGTTAATGATTTTGGTTATTGTTTTTATGATTATGAAAAACACAAAATCATTAGGAGCAGAGATGTCATATGCAATGAAAAGGTTTTGTATAAGGATCAGCTGCAAGAAAAGAAACAGGAAAAAGAAAACATAGAATACAGAGTGCTTGATGAGATCAAAGAAAAAGTGATGGTGCCTGAATATCATAATGATCAACATCTAGAACAACAACCACAACAGCAACCAACACTTCAAACACCTGAAAGTGGTGTTAGAAGATCTACCAGGATGAGTAGACCCCCTGAACAATACTCTCCTTCATTATATTATGTATTTTTTACTAATTCTGGTGAACCAAAATGTTATGAAGAAGCAGTGCAGGTAGAAACTAGGAAGAAGTGGGAGCAAGCCATGAAAGAAAAGATGGAATCCTTAGCACATAACCAGACTTGGGAATTATTCAGGTTGCCTATAGGTAAAACAACATTGCTGAATAAATGGGTTTACAAGTTGAAGGAAAAAGATGGAGGTAGAAAAAGGTATAAAGCTAGACTTGTGGTGAAAGGGTTTGCACAGAAAAAGGGTATAGACTTTGATGAAATATTTTCTCATGTTGTGAAAATGACTTCAATCAGAACTATTCTAAGTCTAGTAGCAGCTGAAGATTTGCATCTTGCGCAGTTAGATGTAAAGACAACCTTTCTCCATGGGATTTGGAGGAAGAGATATATATGCAGCAGCCACAAGGATATGAGGTAAAAGGGAAGGAGAAACTAGTGTGCAGGTTGAAGAAGAGCTTGTATGGCTTAAAACAGGCTCCAAGGAAGTGGTATCTAAAATTTGACAGGTTTATGTCTGAACAAGGTTATACTAGGTGTCACTGTTTATCTCAAAAGGAAAAACGATGGCAGCTATATTATATTGTTATTGTATGTAGATGACATGCTTGTTGCAGGTTCTAACATGCAGGAAATAAATGTGCTCAAAAGGAAATTGGCAAACTCATTTGCAATGAAGGATTTGGGTTCTGCAAAATAAATCCTTGGTATGAGAATAACTAGAGACAGGAAGAATCGCAAATTAACATTGTCTCAAAGTGAGTACATAGAAAAGGTGTTGAAAAGGTTTAATATGCAGAATGCAAAACCAGTTAGTATACCTTTGGCTAGCCATTTCAAATTAAGTAAGGAGGTGTGTCCCAAGACTCAGGAAGAAATGGCTCATATGTCTAAAGTTCCATACGCATCAGCAATTGGAAGCTTAATGTATGCAATGGTCTGCACAAGGCCTGATATTGCACATGCAGTGGGAGTTGTAAGTAGGTACATGAGCAATCCAGGAGAAGAACATTGGATGGCAGTGAAGTGGATTCTCAGGTATTTGAGAGGTACCACAAATCAAGCATTATGCTTTGGTGGTTCAAACATTGCTGTACAAGGATATATTGATGCAGATATGCAAGTGACAGAGATAACAGGCGAAGCACTACAGGATATGTATTTACTGTAGGTGGAACAACTATCAGTTGGGTTTCAAAAATCTAAGGTGTTGTTGCACTTTCAACAACAGAAGCAGAGTATGTTGCTGCTACAAAGGCTAGAAAAGAAATGATTTGGTTACAAAAGTTTCTAGATGAATTGGGTAAGAAGCAGGAGTTGGGCAAGTTATACAGTGATAGCCAGAGTGCCATACATCTTGCAAATAACTCTGCATTTCATTCCAAGACTAAACATATACAACTCAAGTACCATTTCATACGGTCAGCATTGGAAGATGGACAGTTGAAGCTGGAAAAGATACACACTAGCCAGAATCCTGCAGATATGTTAACAAAAGTCGTAACCAGGGAGAAACTGAGAATATGCTCAGTTTCAATTGGTCTTCAAGTATGATGAAGAAGATGAGAAATAGCCAGGTCCAAAGAGGAGTCATTGTCTAGCAAATGAAGCAACGGTGGAGTTGCTATAATCAGTCTCCAAGTGGGAGATTGTTGGGTGTGGAGCCTGATTATCTTCCATATTCAAAGGTTTCAACCAGATGTATACCCCAGGAATATTGTACACCCTTCCATGTGGGGGGGGGGGGGGGGGTGCAGGGGGGACTTGTCACCCCCGCAGGGATTTAGGGGAGCTGATCCCCCCCCCCGACTGGGGGGTCTGGGGGCCAGCGCCCCCGAAGCTAAAAACAGATGTAAAATTGCCTTGTAAAAGTCTAGTAATTTCTAGTCAATCTGGGCCGTTCATTAGGTGGAAGATATGACGGTAGAAGTTATGTTTAATTTATGTTTTTTTCCTTAGAAAGAGGAGATTGAGATCGAAGAGGGAGTTACAACGGATCTACTGTAGGTTGTATCTCTTCAGTTTGTTGGATAATATAAAAAGAAGGACTGGTTGTTTCTCCGTGGACGTAGCCCAAACTAGGTGAACCACTTATATCTGTGTCTCTCTTGTTTTATGCATCTTCTATGTTTATATTTTTGCAATATTTTATGTGTTCCATTGCTCCGTAATATATAATTTTCTAACATATATTCCCAAGAATTAGACTAGGTAAACTCTTTCAATATTCCGCCCATCCTCCCGATCTACAAAGAAACTAAATAACACTAGAAAATTAGAATCACAAAAGATGAATTCAAGAAATGGATTTTCCATCACAAAAACTACATCCTATTTTTGGATGGGTTGTGAAAGGAAACCTATGGGTGGCAGAAGTTGGGGGGTAGGTGGTCATACACCCTGAGAACAAGGAGGAAATCAAATTTTATTGGCAAATAGGAGAGGCGACCAATAATGTCACAAAATCCTATGTTTTATACGAGAAAATAAAGCAAGTTGTTCAATTGAATGTATAAGAGATAATAGTGATAGGAGACTCCCTACTCGTCGTATCCAAAATTATAATTAAATACCTCTCCAAGGACCTTAAGCTTGCTCAAATTATCAAGCACATTTATAATCTCCTATACCTCATCCCCAAAAACCAATTCTTCCATGTTTTAAGGGAAAACAACTTAGCAGCATATGAAATTTCCATTGTTGTTTCTTCTCTCCCAAGGGAGACCAAGTGGGAAAAAGTTGAATTACAAAGGACCCTCTCCCCCGATTTTTATGTGAAGGGCACCATAATTTATAACTCTTCTAAGGATTTAAATATATAAAAATATTCCAAATGTCTACATGTGGATTACACTCATCCTTCACATACGATGGATACTAGAGCCTTTAAACTAAATCCAAGGGGAAAATGGCCGGTGACTAGAAGAACCCTGTGAAGGAGCATCGACAGATGGTAGTGTAGAAATTTAATGTGTAGATTCAAAATTGTTCATGAAATTTAATAGATCATAAGACTTGAGGCTAATCTACTCATCTGCAGAAATCAAATCACGATCGAGAACACAAATCATTAACATGCATCAAGATTTAACAGACATACACAAAGATTTATCTAGGGGGAAGAAACTTCTCAAAACCCCTTACTATTTGTATTGCATTAATCAAAGAATAGAGAAGAAATATAATGCTTGCTCAATCCTAAGAAACCCCTGCACTAGTATAATATATCTCACTTCCTCACACACTGAATCAAGCCAATTTCTTAGCTTTCCGAGATCTTATTTCCTTGTTTTGTTTGATAAGGAATTAGCCCCATATTAATTAGGGAAATTACTTATTGGGAATTGTGTAATTCCTTTAGGCCCTTCTTTAACTGCATGTAAAACTTGGAAAATTGTACAACTGATAGTACACTTCCCTTGAACTCCAATATCAACTAGGTAACTCGAATTCTCTACATGCATGAGTTAATTTAGGTCGATTGATCAGTTTAACTAGATGATCACTCAGTGTGAAATATGTTACACAACCTTGACTAAACCTCCACTAGTTCTACTAATAGTGAGAACTAGTTACATTGACAATAACTCAAATTAACTGAAATAGATTGCTACAAATTAGCAATCAATCATGTAGAACTAAACTCAAGTGTATCCAACTTGAATTTACTGAGTTAACTGAGTGACAAGAGCTATGTCACCTCAGTTAACTACCTCCAAGTATTCTACTGAAATTGAAATTGAAATTTCTCCTAATTTAATCAAGGCAAAATTAAATTAGGATTTTCTTGCTGCATTTTCAACACTCCCTCTCAGCAAGAAAGGGATTATTGGTCACTAGAGGAGGAGGCGCGGGCAGGGTTCGATCCTGGTCCTCTAGGCCCTAGGCCTAGGTAGCGCAGGTCCCAGCAAGCTGACACACAGGTACAGGTGGTGTAGAGCTGGCGGCTGCAGAAGATGTCGAGGAATGTAGCGGGTAAAGTGTTTTCTCGTTTTCGGTAAATGACTTTTCCCTTCAGGCAGACGGTCTTTTTTCCGGAGAAGGGCTGAGTAAGCGGTTTCCCATTATCAACCCGTGACTTAACCCTGGAGATGTATGGTTTCTTTGGCATGTAGCTGCATTGTATTCATTCCCTCGGACTGCAGGCGGTTTTTCAGCTGTTTTCTCGGGCGTCGGTTGGAAGGGTTTTTTACTATTACGGGCATATCTTAGGTTTTTACCATGGTTCTTGAAAACGAGTCGGTGGAGCTTGACCCATCGCCAGAAGACTTACTTACGGTTTGGGGGAAGGATATCACCCCGCAGAACATTGGAGAGCTGCTCGGGAAGCTGGAAGGGAGTGGAGCGGGTTCGACCTTGGCGTCGGGATCGAGGTTTTCAGACATTGCTAGAGGTTTGCTGGATGAGAGTTGGGATCTGTCTGGAAAAATAGGAATCGGTGGCAGGAGTTATGCGAAGGAAACCCCAGTTTCAGATCAGAGCTCGTGGAAAGGAAGTATCTCAGATGCGCCGACTGGTAAGGTTCTATCCCCATCTAAGATTTTTTGTCCGTCCGGGGGCTTAGAAGATATCATCAACTCGGTTCAAAACAAAGGGGTTTGGAGATCGGTAGGAGGTCTAAAACCCTCTGAGAAGGAGGTTGGGAGAGGCTTTCAATCGTCGATTGAAGCCAGGGGACTCTTTCAAAAGAACCCTCAGCAGGAGCCCAGCGGTTGGAGAGGAGTGCCGTCTGAAGTAAGCGGGCATGCAAATCAGGGTGTGAACTCGTCGCCCCTGGGAGTAGGAGAAGATAAAGGGAAAAAACCCTCGGTCGAAGAGGGGGTAGGCAGCCCAGTTGAGGGTTTGATTGAACCATCGTTGAAGGAGGGGGAGTTTCAGGCTGATGGGACAGAGTCTGGGACACTTAGAGAGGAGGGTTTCCAGTTCCCAGACCTCGGCGCAAAGAATGTAGATCAGGAGGGGAGAAGGGCGGGGGAAAAAAGGAAGAAATCCAAACCGCTGAAAACAAAGTGCTTTAAGGAAATTGTACTGGATATGGACATGCAGGTGGATGACATTCTGGAAGTGGCGGGGGTCACTCTAGTGGGCAGGATTAGAGGGCGCCCTGTTTCAGGTAAAGCCCTTAGGCAGTGGGCATCGAGCTTGTGGTCCGGAGCCCCGGCAGCCTCGTTTAAGCTAAATGCATTAGTAAAGGGATGGTTCATGGTCAGCTTCAGCAGTAGGGAGGCGATGGAATGGGTAGAGGGACAAAATTGGCATTTTGAGAACAGACCTGTGTTTTTCAAAAGATGGACGCCTTTGTTCGATGCGGCAAAAGAGAAAGTGGACGAGTTCCCTGTGTGGGTTAGGGCTCCTAGCTTACCTCCCTTCCTATGGGCGGACTCTGTCTTTAAAACAATTGGCAACGTGTTGGGCACATACCTGGATGCAGACAGGTCGTATTTGGAAACATACGAGAAGGCAGTGGCTAGGATTCTGGTAAGATTAAATCCCAAGGAAGGTTTGGCAAAATCCATCACGTTGCGGTACAGAGAATTCGTGGTAGAACAGCCTTTGGATTACGAATTCCTTCCGTTCCGGTGCCACATTTGCCATGATTATGGGCACCTGGCGAGAGACTGTCCGGTGGGGAGGAGAAGGAGGAGAACCCATAGGGATGAAGAGGAGTGGTTCGGGCCGGGACCGCAGATTGCGAGAACTCGGGAGGAGATTACTCCTCAGGGGCTTGCTGAGGAGGAACCGATGCAGCAGTCAATGGAGGGGAAGCTCAGGGACGATGGAGAAGCAAGGCGTGAGCCTGAGATCCCGATTCAGGACCCTACTCCTCCTGTTCCGGAAATGACCATTACTGAAGATCAAGCGGGTATGAACTCTCATCATTCCTCTGTTATTTTTTCTGAATCTGTTGAAGGGGGGGTTTCTAAACAAAACAATTGTAAGTCTGTAATGGAAAATATTGAAAAACTCACGGATGAATTACCCACCTTAAATCTGAACGGTGCGGATTTTCCTCCCCTGGTTTTGGGAACGGGTCCCCCTTCTGTAGGTTGCCAGTATAACCTAAGATCTCATAGGAAAAAAATGGAGGGCTCAAAGGAGATTATAGACCCTGTTGGTGGTTTGGGGGCTGAAACCCCAAAATCTTGTCCTAAGAAGGGCAGAGGCAGAAAATCCTTTCTTTCCAAAACTCAAGCAAAAGCAGTTTACGATGTAGCTGATGGGAAACAGATGACAATCCCCGGGGCGCTTAGAGCAGCAAAACCCCCTGAGGCGGTTATCAAATGATTTGCCTCTCTTGGAATTGCAGAGGTTTAGCTAGTAAACCTAAAAAACTAGCTTTGAAAGACCTCATTTCTCGTCACAATCCGGATATTGTCTTTCTTCAAGAAACCTTGGGGAAAGGATTGGAGGTGGAAATTTCGTTGAGTTCCTTATTACCCGGTTGGGTCTTCTCGGCTGCTGATGCTTTTGGTCACTCTGGGGGGATAGCCATAGGGTTCAAAAAAGGAAGGCTGAAGGTGATAAATTCTTGGGGGTTAACAAATGTTTTAGGGCTGGAGGTGGTTTCCCCTGATTTTGACATCCCGCTTTTGCTCGTAAATGTTTATGGCCCTTGTCAGGGGCGGGTTCCTTTTTGGAATGATCTCCTCTCAAAAAACCTGCTTAAAGATAAAAATCTTATCCTTGGGGGAGACCTAAATTTTTCATTGGGAAGTGTTGAAGCCTGGGGGCCTATGGCAAGGGAGGATCCTCTGACAGACTTCTTTTCAAATGCCCTTCTCACAAACCACTTGATTGACGTCAATATCATAAAAGCAAAACCCACCTGGAGGAACAGAAGAACCGGGGATGACAGGATTGCAAAAAGATTGGATAGATTCCTTATAAACGAAAGGCTGGCGGCCTCTATACCTCTGTTCCGACAATGGGTGGGTGATGGGGGAAACTCAGACCATTTCCCTATCTTTCTGGATTTCTCAAAACCTCCTTCTAAACCGGCAGCGCCTTTCAAATTCAATGCATCCTGGCTTCAGGAGGAATCTTTTATTAAGCTTTTCAATGAAACCTGGAGACATGCGGACCAGGAGGCTTCCGTGAATAAAGCAGGTTGGTTTTTGGAAAACCTTAAGAGACTTAAAAAAGCCACTATTGAATGGGCATCGGTTCGAAGGAAAAAGCAAGATGAAGAATTAGTAGGCATTGATAAGGACCTGGGGGCTCTTGAAGACCCAGAGATGGATGCTTACTCTACTCAGGAGTCGAAAGAAAGAATCATGGCACTGGAAAAGAGGAAGGCAAAGATCCTTATGGATAGGGAAGAGGAGTGGAGATTAAAAAGCAGGGCTATCTGGCTGAAAGCAGGGGATGAAAACACAAAGTTTTTTCATAATTATGCAAAAGGGAGGAGGAATGCAAACACCATATGGAAGTTGAGGGATGCTGAAGGAAGGGAGGCTACATCTTTTGAAGATCTGTCATCTATGGGGAAAACCCACTTTCGTTCTCTTTTCTCTGACCCTGGGGGGATATCTCTGCCGGAAATAATCAGTACTGCCCAGGCCTTCCCTCGGTTTGTAGAGGAGGAAGATGCGGAAGATCTTTTTAGAGAGGTGACAAAGGAAGAAGTTGAAAGTGTAATAAAATCGATGCCAAAAGACAAAAGCCCAGGGCCCGACGGATGGACTATAGAACTATTCTCTCATTTCTTTGAATCTATAGGGGCTGAACTCACAGAGGTGGTGGAGGAATCTCGTGTAAAAGGAGAAATCTATGGGCCTTTCAATGCAACTTTCATTGCACTTATTCCAAAAAAAGAAGATCCTGTCTCCTTCGAAGATTTTAGGCCTATCTCTCTATGCAATACCATTTACAAGATTATATCAAAGATCATTGCCGTTCGGTTGAAACCCCTATTATCTTGCTGTATTTCTAAGGAGCAATTCGGTTTCTTGGATGGGAGGCAAATTCATGAAGCTATAGGGGTAGCACAAGAAACTATTCACAGTATTCGGCAAGCAAACAAGAAGGGGGCAGTGCTCAAGATAGATCTTTCAAAAGCTTATGACAGGGTCAGCTGGTCGTATTTAAAGTTACTCCTCACTCACTTGGGGTTCCAGGGGGGCTTTATAAACTGGATTATGGGATGTGTCTCAAATGTAAATTTTGTTGTTCTGATAAATGGAGCCGCCTCCAATTTCTTTAGAAGCCAAAGAGGGCTGCGCCAAGGCTGTCCTCTTTCCCCTCTCCTTTTTCTCCTCGCTGCAGAAGGTTTGAGTAGGTTGTTAGCAAAGGCAAAAAGTGCAGGTTTGATAAAAGGTTTGGAAGTTGCTGTTAATCTGTACATTACTCATCTACTTTTTGTTGATGATATTCTCCTTTTTACAAATGGAAATCTAAATGAAATTCTAGAGATTAAGCGTATTCTTGACCAGTTCTTGAAGGCTACAGGGCTGCAAATAAACGAGAGGAAGTCTCAGCTAATCTTTGAAGGTTTCAACAGACACGAGGAGAATATGATTGCTGCCCATCTGCCTTTCGGAACATGCAACATGGAGCAGCCTTTCAAATATTTGGGTTTTTGGCTAAAACCATCTGCTTATAGAAAGCAAGACTGGAATTGGCTAATAGCAAAGATTGAACAAAGAATTGCTCATTGGAGCTTCAAGTGGCTTTCTAGGGCGGGAAGGCTTACACTGGTAAACTCAGTCCTTCAGGCTATTCCGGTTTTCTGGGCAGCATTGACATGGATTCCGAAAGGGACTCTTCACAAAATAAAACAGATTTGCAGTAGGTTTTTGTGGTCAGGGTCGAAGGAGGATTCCGTTCTTCCTTGGGTTGCGTGGGATAAAATTGCTAGGCCAAAGAAATGGGGTGGATGGGGTTTGAAAAGCCCCATTGATTTCAGCAATGCCCTAGCAGAAAAATCGGGATGGAGAATAATTGCTATGGAAAATCTCTGGACGAAGGTTGTAAAAAGGAAATATATTGATCCCATGCCGCTTGAAGATTGGATCAGAATGCCAAACAAAAAAGGAAGAAACTGCTCAGTCATTTGGAAAGCCACCGCTGAGGCTTTTAGGGTTATTGAACAAGGGCTGGCGTGGCAGGTTGGAAATGGAGAGAATGTGCAGATTGGCAGGGACCCATGGGTGGGGTGTAGTGAGGCCTATGCTCTTTCTCCTGAATTGCTCAATCACCTAGATGATCTTGGGATCAGGAACCTTAGGCAAATTGCAAATGTGGACCAGTACTCCATTTGGGGATAGGTTTGGAGATCTGAGGCAAACTTGGGAATTGACCCAGCTTGGAGAATTGAATGGCAGTCATTCATACAGGAGCTCAAAAGATCAAATGTGAGAATTTCGGATAGCCCAGATTCTCTAGTGTGGGCGCATGTGGAGGCTGGACATTATTCGCCAAAGGCTGGCTAGAGTCTATTAATGAAAAATAAAGGCTGGAACCCTCCTGTCTGGTGGTCAAAACCTCTGTTTAAGCTAAAATGTCCTAAAAAAGCTAGAATTTTTTTCTGGTGTGCCTTAAAACATAGGATCCCAACGTGGGAAATTCTGCAAGCGCGGTTTAAACATGGTCCTGGTAGATGTCCCTTGTGTTTTTCGGACTCAGAATCGGTCTCTCATCTGTTTCTATCTTGTCCTTATACAAAACAGGTTTGGGCTGAAGCAGAAAAACTAATAAATGTTAAAATAAAATGGGAAGGAGACTGTTTGGCCACAGCCTGGGAATATTGGTGGAATCATTTTCAAGAAAGAAATTTGAGGAATCTTCCTCCCATCATCTGTTGGGGGATATGGATAGCAAGGAACCGTAGTATCTTTCGAGATCAGATAATCTCGGGGACAACTATTGCCATTCAAAGCAGTGCCATTCTTGAGAGCATTCCGGTAAAGGAGGAATCAACAAACGCGGTCCAGCGAAAGGAACCTTTAATCAGAGAAGGAATTCCTTGGGCATTTTTTGACGGGGCAGCTCAAAATGATACCACAGGAGCCGGCCTATCCATTCATCTTAGCGGTACACATTCCCTAAAAGCATCAGTGGGCATAGGAAGGGGGACAAATAACTTTGCTGAACTCACAGCTCTAAAGCTGCTCCTCTGTTGGCTTGTTCACAAACACATCCGCACTGTTCAGATTTTCGGTGATTCAAAAAATGTTGTAAACTGGGTCTTGGGAAAACATAGGTGCCAGCACTATATGTTGATGTCGTTACTTGAAGAGATACAACTTTTAAAACAGCAGTTTAATTCCTTTACTATTGATCACATTTACAGGGAATTCAATGAGGAAGCGGATCGACTATCTAAAGAAGGCCTGCAGCAAGCTGTGGGCACTTGGAGAATAACTGAGCAGGACCATGATCAGATCCGTGTGTCGGATTTCCCCCCAGACTCATAAAATTTCTTTTTGGGCCGTATCTATATTTGCACTATTTCGTTTTTATTCTGTTTCTTTCCTTCAGTATATGGTGGCGGCTGTCATTTTTGTTGATACTTCAAAACTCTTTTTTCTGGTAAGCTCTGATGTAGAGAGTAGACTGTTATCTTGAAAACATGTTTTAGTTTTTGTGCTTGGGCTGTTTTCCTCAAGAGAGGAGGCCCAGGCAGCATTATGGTTCTGTTTTTGGAGCATTTATGTTCCTGTTCTGAGGCTGTTTTAGCCAGTTATAGGTTTTGCTGGAATCGCTCAGAAGGGGCGCGTGGTATCACTTTCAGAGAGGCTTGCTTCGAAGCAGGCAGTTTGAATGTTTTATTCAGAATGTTAACTCATTACGGACTGTAACTTTTTACTTCTTATAAAAAGTTCGTTTTTTTCGTGGAAAAAAAAGAAAGGGATTATTAGATACCCACAAATACCCCAATCCTACTTCTATGGAACTCAATTTTTCCTCTTGACAAGGTCTTTGTCAAAATATATGCATCTTGTTCCTCTGTTAGAATGTATTGCAACAACATAATCCACAACTACACACAATCTTGTAGATGGTGATACTGAATGTTGATATGCTTGGATGGATCAAGAGATAATGGATACTCAAAGAGATTGATACAACTATGGTTGTCACAGTAAAACACTATAGGATCCATCTTCTGACCAAATAACCCAACAAGAATCTTTCTCATCCAGATAACCTCACATGTTGCTTGACTTGCAACCATGTATTTTGCTTCCATTGAGTTGAGTGCCACAGATCTTTGCTTCCTGATATACCAATAAACTATTGTTAACCTAAAACTGAAAATTCCTCCTAAAGTTCTCTTCCATTCTAATTGACTCCCAACCCAATCCGCAACTGAAGCCTTGTAGCTTCACTCCCTATGTTCGTATGTACCAAATACCAAACTTAGTTCCTCTGAGGTATCTCAACACATGCTTTGTTTCCTTCCAATACAGTTTGGTTGGCTTAACCATGGCTTGACTAAGTTGGTTAAGAGCATAACACATGTCTAGTCGTGTGTTCACCAAATACATGAGAAAACCCACAAGTTTCTTATAAATGGTAGCCTCCACTTCCTCACTTGAAGTGGCATCCTCTTTCCTCCAGTTACCTGCTAGAGGAGTGTCCATGGGTTTGCTACTCTCCATGTGTAACTTCTTCAGTATCTCATTGGCATACTTTCCTTGAGAGACAAACAGTTCCCCATCTCCTTGCCATACTTCCAAACTAAGTAAATATTGCACGAGTCCCATGTCCTTCATCTTGAACTCTCTTATTGTAGGTTTTAACTCCGTACAAAAATTACCTGCATATGAATTCTAAACATAAAAAGTAAACAATGGCGAGAGAATAACACATAAAACAAATATACGCAGATATTTTCCCCTAGATCCAAAAACCAGGACTACCAGATTGATTTTTAATTATGTTCCTTTCAATGTCACAATACATATGTATACATGTTGAAGCATCCATAAACCCCCATCCATTAGCCTTGGATTAGAACATAACCATATTTCCCTTGACTAGATCTACAAAATACCATGGACCGAAAACCATCGCGCCCAAAACCATGTGCGAAATCCATGCACAAAACCATAGGTAGGTCCACCCACCTAATATAGGGCCCAAAAAAAATTTCCCCAAGTCGCTGCCCCCAACCCCATAGAGGGGGGCTACCGCCCCCCTCAAACCCCCCAAAAGGGGGGGGACTCCCCCCCTGTGACGCCCCTGCTACGCATCGTCGCAACGAAGTGGGGTCCCTAACCCCCCAGTTACACTACTAGGGCTAGTCATAGAAAGAATATAACACAACCCAACACTTGTAAGGTCCTCCTTGCAAGATCTGATCAACTTCTCATCACCAGTAAGGACCAAGTCATTGACATATAAAACAATAATCAATAATTTACCTTCTACCACAATGTGATAAAGTTTTGCATCTGCTTCACTTTCGGTGAAGCCTAAACTAATGAGATAGCTATCAATCCTGGTATACCAAGTACGAGGTGCTTGCTTGAGTCCATACAATGCTCACTTGATTTTTCACACATGCAACTCTCTGTCGAAAGTATCAAACCCCTTTGGCTACTCAATACACACCTCCTCATCAATAACTCCATTGAGGAATGTTGTCTTCACATCCATCTGGTGGATCTTCCACCCCATCTGCGCTAACAGTGCTAGAATTGACCTAATGGATGAGTACCTTTCTATTGGAGAAAAGGTCTCCTCATAGTCAATTCCCTCCACCTCAGAGAACCCCTTGGCCACAAATCTGGCCTTGTGTTTCTCTATTCTCCCATCTGCTACATGCTTTACCTTGTAAAGTCATCTCGAACCAACCACTGATTTTTTTGTTGGTCTTGGGACCACTTCCCAAACATTGTTTCTAACAATGGAATCATATTCCTCTACCATAGCATCAACCCATATTGGTTGTTTCACTACTTCCTCGAATGAGGATGGTTCTATCTCAACTAGCTCACTCATAAGATCCATGTACCCAGTGTACCAATCTAGTGACCTCCTCTACCTGCATTGTGATGTGGGTGCTCCCACATTCTCTCTAGCATCCTACAATAATTTTTTAGTTTCCCTGGTCTTATTTCTTCCTTCTTTGGATGTCTCTGCTTGAGTGGATGTCTCCACTCTCTCCTCCTCTACTTGTGGCTACTCCACAACTTCCTGAGGTTCTTCCTTTGGAGCCAAAATCTCTTGATCAGACTGCAATTGAAGCTCCTTCTCAAGAGAACACCCTTATTGCCTTCTCCTCATTAAAATTCACATCTCATATGAGCACTTTCATCCTAAGGGATGGAAAGTACACTCAATAGTCGTGAGGTGTATCAGTGTACCCCACAAATATGCCCAACTCTGTTTTTGGTTCTAGCTTCTTCCTGCTTCCTTGGAAACATGACAATAAACTGATGATCTAAAGATCCTGAAGTGTGACACGTCTGGTTTCTTCCCTGAAAAAGCTTCCTCTGGTATACTCATGCTAAGAATCTTGTGAGTACACTTTTTCTGCAAATAGATCGATGTATTGCATGCTTCATCCCACAAGTGTAGCGGTAGGCTTTGGTCATGCAACATCGCCCATGTTTCTCCCACAATAATTTTGTTCTTCCTCTCAGCCACCCCATTCTATTGTGGGTTATGAGGTGTTGTCAACTCCCGTCGAAGGCCTTCCTTTGCATAGAAATTTTTTAACTCATTCAATGCGTACTCATTGTTAGTGTCCATTAGTTTCAATGATCAAATGTACTCTTTTGATGTGAGCGATAGGGTCTTTAGGTCAAATTGTTATATTTTCAAATAAAATTTGATACCTCTTGGTTTTCAAATGGTCATTGTTTTTTTTCTAATTCATCACTACTCCCTCCATTTTTAAGGTCATAAAATGTCATCATGGTCATGTCATCATTTCTTGTGTCATTCCTTGTGATAGGTCATCAAATGAGTGTCTTGGTCATCATCAATTTCACCATCATGGGAGTTAGTAATTAGGGATAAGTTTTTCAAAAAGGTATCAAAGGTACATTTACCCCACATGGATATGTAACCTTTCCAAACAAAGTAATAAAGCTGCAGTACACTACCTCATCAAGTCACTCTTCAAAGTACATGATAATTTCACACCATCACTAAAGAAAAAAATTGAGTTTCAAGCTATTAAAATACCATCCAAGCATTCAACAACTTCATTTCATCCTCCAAGAGCTCTTCTCCACCATTATGCCTCATCTCAGCCATCATAGCATTGATTTTCATCACCAAACACCTTGTCCATCAGCTCGATGTGTTTCTGCCTGCCAAATGTTGTGCTTCTGGACATTCGCTACGTTTTTTAGTTTGAAGGTCAAAGCAAGCAAGCAACAGGTTATTTCTCATTCAAGAAGTTTTCAACACTCCTAAACAAGTAAGTGAAGCATTCATCAGCCCTCTCATGCAGTGATTTCCTTCAAAAAATGATGAAATCCCTCTCTTAGGGTTTTATGTTGTGTTTTTAAGATTTCATGGTTTTTTCTTTCTCCTGAGAAAATCTCTATGTTTTCTACCTAAACACCCTTGTATACACTTGATAGACCTTCCCCAACCATTTCCCATACCTATTTTCCTTATCTCACCACTTTTCCCCAAAAACCTAAGCCCACACTGCGCTTCTGCTATGTTTCTTAGTTTTCCCTATGTTTTCCACCTTTTCCCTTCCTTCCCTCACCCATTCTAAGACATTTCACTACCCCTGTGTCCCTAACATCTACCCCTACCCCCTAAATTTTTCCTAGAAGTTTCCCTAATCCCTATCCTCTCCATTTCCCTGCCTAAACTAGCTACTATGTTTTCCCTGTTTTGCAACCCTAAACCCCTACCCTTTCTCCTTTCAAACAAGGTTTTTCAGTCAAGAAATACCAACAACATGGCCACTGAAAAAAATAAGTACAAAAATGGATGACATGTCTCCAGATATGATCCAACTCATATCCAGGAGATTAATGCTTCACAATTCATCAAAAAATCATTTGAACAAGTAGGTTGTGTAGGGTTTTGTGAGAAGGCACAAGAGGTGGGCTATCACCGTGAGCTAACCAGTTTATTTGCCACCAATTTCAAGAGGAACAAGACCACCATATTATGGATGGACTTCTTGGTATCAACATAAGTGATTGGCATGTTTTTTAGGGTTTTGAGGTCATTTGTTGCACACAGGGATAGTTTTACTTCAAAATCCATTTCTAAAGTAATGAAGATGAATTTTACAAAATTGAAAGAGGCTTTTGTCAATAATATACCAAAGGAAAAAAACTCCTTAATTTTATGGACAGGCCTTGTGATTTGAGATAAATTCCCAAAATGCAGTTGCTACAAGAGAGTTGTTGCACTTTTGGACAGCTTGACTTCAAGTTAGTTTTTCAGGGGTTTGGAGCAGTTGTTTGCGGTGCTTGAAGACTTTATTGCGTAGTAGAAATCATAATATTTCCAGCCATACCACTTCAAGACCAAAATTCCTCTAGGAAGGCTTCCAAATCACTCTCCAAACTTTCACTACGCTTATGTTGTCACACGTTGTGCTTCTGCAATTTTTCATTGTGTTTTTAGCGACCAACTTAAAACTTAGATTCTGAACAAATGGAAATTTATTTTTGAAAACTGGAGGAGGTTTTTGTTCATAACATAACTAAAAAAGTAAAAATCTCTCTGTTTGGTAAAACAATTTATGGTTAGAGAGATATTGCTCCATATTTGAGTCCTGTTTTTGCATAAAACCCAAATATTTGACCCTACAGAAACGCAGTGTGGCCACGCTGCACTTTTTCTCAACGGATTCAAATGATGAATGGAAAGTATGTATAGGTGTATCTTGACCATTACATCTCATAAATCCACTTGGTCTCTCATGTCAGCTCACAAATTTGCAGGAAAAGGTAAAAAAACATCAGTTTTCGAATGGATCAATTGCAATGATGAAAATGAGGCAAGGTAGGTATGTTTAGTGACATATTTGGGTTGTCATTGTGGTAGAGGGTTAAAAAATGAAGGATCAAAATGAGAATATGACTATGAATTCATTCATTAGAATAAATGGAACACAAACATGAAGATCTCATCAAAACATAGCATAAAACTTATGAATTCTACTTAAAAACTAATGAGATGATCACATGAAAGCATACTTATGGTTGCAAAGGGGAAATAAAAATTAAAATTGATGATAAAACTAAGAAGAAACATTGTTAATAAGCATACCATAGGAATCCCAAGATTATAGTTGCAATTGTCTTTAATATCACTATAAAATGGTGTACACTAGCTCCACACTATGATTACCAAGTATCCAACCCTTATTTTGACTTCAATCAGGCTTCATATAGATGAGAAACCACATTCCCCCTCTCAGGGGTCGAATCCATCATCATAGGAACTAATTACATCAAAATCTCTAACCATGCCAAAAACTAGGGAGGTTAGAAACCAACTCCCTTTTTACACTAACTGACTTAGTTGACTTTGAAAGCATTGATTACAATGAGATTTACTATTACCATCACTAGGACACTTAATTTAATCACGTAAAATCATTAAAAACTAATTACATTGACCAAAGCTGACCCTTGACCATGAAAAATCGAAAGCAAGGTTTTCTCCACAGAAGCATTGTGTGCTTTGAGTGAGTGTTTGGATGACTTTGTTTGATCTCTGAGCTTAGATGAAGGTTTGTAAAGGTATATGAGAATGTCCATTAGACCTCTGAAACTTAAAATCAGAAAAAACTCACCTCCAAGGCACCTCAAAACTCATTCTACCAAAACTACTCCAAAAGCGCAACGTGTGCCTCAAAACAGTTGCAGAAGTGTGAAAAACTGATGGTTTTTTACCTTTTCCTACAAATTTGTGAGCTTACATGAGATACCAAGTGGATTTCTGGGATGTATTGTTCAAGAGACACCTTTACATACTTTCCATTCATCATTTGAAGCCTTTGAGCAAAAGTGTAGCGTGGCCACGTTGTGTTTTTGTAGGGTCAAATATCTGGGTTTTCTACAAAAATAAGACTCAAATATGGAGAAATATCTATCTAACCAAAAAAAAAAAAAAAATAAAAAAAAAAAAAATAAATAAATAAATAAATAATAATAATAATAATTACAAAATTGAGATATTTTTTTGTTTTTAGGTATTTTATGAACCAAAACCTCCTCCAGTTTTCAAAAATACATTTCCATTTGTTTAGAATCCAAGTTTGAAGTTGGTCGCTAAAAACGTAGCGAAAAATTGCAGAAGCACGACGTGTGACAACAAAAACGTATCCAAAGTTTGAAGAGTTATTTGGAGGCCTTCCTAGAGAATTTTGGGCTGCAAGTGGTATGGTTGGAAATATTATGATGTCTACTACACAATAGAGTCATCAAGCACTACAAACACCTACTCCAAACCCCTAAAAAACTGACTTGAAGTCAAGTTGTCCAAAAGTGCAGCAACTCTCCTGTAGAAACTATATTTTGGGCATTTCTCTCAAATAATAACACTGGTGCATAAACTGAAGGAGGTTTTATTCCTTTGGTCTATTATTGATAAAAAAACTCTACTTTTGTAAAATTCTTCTTCATTACTTCAGAAACGGATTTTGAAGTAAGATTATCCCTATGTGCAGCAAATGGCCTCAAAACCCTAAAAATCATGCCAATCACCTCTACTGATACCAAGAAGTCCATCCCTTCTATGGTGGTATTGTTCCTCTTGAAATTGGTGGAAAATAAACTAGTTATCTCACGATGATATCCCACCTCTTGTGCCTTCTCACAAAACCCTGGGCAGCCTACTTGTTCAAATGATTTTTTGATGAATTGTGAAGCATTAATCTCCTGGATATGAGTTGGATCATATCTAGAGATATGTACTCCCTTTTTGTAATTCTTATTTTCACTGGCCATGCTTTTGGTTTTTCTTGACTAAAAACCCTAGTTTTATAGGAGAAATGGTAGGGGTTTAGGGTTGGAAAATAGGGAAAACAGAGTAACTAGTTTAGGGAGGGGATAGGGACTAGGGAAAATTCTATGAAAATTTTAGGGGGTAGGGGTAGATGTTAGGGACACGAGGGTAGTGAAATTTCTTAGAATGGGTGGGGGAAGGAAGGGAAAGAGAGGAAAACACAAGGAAAACCCAGAAATGCAACAAAAGTGCAATGTGGGCTTGGGTTTTTGGGGAAAAGCGGTGAGATAGGGAAAAAATGTATAGGAAATGGTTGGGGAAGGTCTATCAAGTGTATACAAGGGTTTTTAGGCAGAAAACATAGGGATTTTATCCTTAGAAGAAAGAAAAAACCATGAAATCTTAAAAACACAACATAAAACCCTAAGAGAGGGATTTCATCATTTTTTTGAAGGAAATCACCACATGAGAGGGCTAATGAATGCTTCACTTACTTGTTTAACAGTGTTGAAAACTTCTTGAATGAGAAATAACCTATTGCTTGCTTCCTTTTACCTTCAAACTCAAAAACACAATGAATGTCCAGAAGTGCAACGTTTGGCAGGCAAAAATGCAACGAGCTGATGGGCAAGGTGTTTGGTGATGAAAATCAATGCTCTGGTGGCTAAGATGAGGAAAAATGGTGGAGAAGAGCTCTTGGAGGATGAAATGAAGTTTTTGAATGCTTGGATGATATTTTAATATCTTGAAACTCAATTTTTTGGTTTATTGATGGTCTGACATTATCATGTACTTTGAAAAGTGACTTGATGAGGTAGTGTACTGCAACTTTATTACTTTGTTTGGAAAGGTTACATATCCATGTGCTGTAAATGTAAAATTGATACCTTTTTTAAAAACGTATCCCTAATTACTAGCTCCCATGATGGTGACAATGATGATGACCAAGACACTAATTTGATTACCTATCACAAGGAATGATGACATGACCATGATGACATTTTATGACCTTAAAAATTGAGGGAGTAGTGATGACCTAGATAGAAACCAATGACCATTTGACAACCAAGAGGTACCAAATTTTATTTGAAAATATAACAATTTGACCTAATCACCCTATCGATCACATGGAAAGAGTAAATTTGATCACCGAAACTAATGGCCACTAACATTCACCACCATTATCGCTCCTCAGAGCCTTCACTTTCCTACTAGTCTCTTTCTCAACAACCACTTTAAACTCAACAAAATTGGAGAATGTTTGGTCTTTCTTTTGCATGAAGTAGACCCAGTGCTTTCGTGAGAAATCATCCACAAATATAACATAATACATGTGCTTGGTAGTGGAGGTTATCGAGAAAGGTCCACGTACATCATAGTGGATCCTTTCAAGGATTGCATGCACCCTATTGTCCTGATCGTTGAAGGTGGAGTTTGTATTCTGCCCTAATGTACACCCTTTTCCTGTATCCCACCGCTCTAGTGCTCCATTGGGGAGGCCTATAGAAATTTGTTGCATGATATTCAAAGCACCATGATGCAAATGGCCAAGTCTTCTATGCCATAATTTTTCGACATATCGTCTATGCACCTTGTCTACTTTTGTGCTCAATGTTGCACAGTCTTCCACATCTAATTTTTAGAGGTTCTTCACTCGAACCTTGATCTACTTCACTTTTAATGTGGAAATGTGTCTCAAGAAATCCTTTCTCTTGTTTAATATCACATCGTAGCCATGGTCTTCCAACACTGCAACGAAAAATAGATTCTTCTTCAGACCGAGTATGTATATCACATCCTTGAGCCTAAGAGGGGAGCCAGGATCCCTCTAAAAAGTAACTGTACAATGCAGGTCGCACTATACCTTCCATCATCTCCCATATCAATGTGCATCTGGAGGTCCTTCTCCTCCAATTCACTGAAAATTTATTCGTTTCCTATCATGTGGAATGAGGCATTGCTGTTGAGATACCACACACTACCCATCATTGTGCTTGTCGTGCATGTAAGAGAGTAAAATCAAGTTCAAACTATGAAACCAAAGCGTTGCCCATTTCTTATCATAAGATATTCTTGCTTGCCTTCTTGTGTGGACATTTTGTGGCATAGTGTCCCAGTTCATGATAACGAAAGCACTTGATTTTGGATAAGTCTTTCATCTTGCCCCCTTAACTTGAATCTTCTTTGTATTTAGATTTCTTCCCTTTCCCTTTCTTTGCCTTTCTAGACAAGGCACAATCCTCCTCATTATCAAACTTGGATGAGGTTCCATCTCTGGTGTTTTGCCTTACCTCCTCCTGTACCAAAGGCGTTCCCAATTTGGTAGCTTCTCCCTCTCTTTTACCAGATCCTAGTAGTTGTGTCATCTCTTGGGAAGGTCTAGAACTGCTAGGATTACGAGATCATCCTCTACTATTGTAACACCAACTTGACAAAGTTCATCACGACATTGTGTGAACCTACTTAGGTACTACGATATTGTGTCTCCCTTCTACATCTTGATATTCTGAAGCTTGTCCTTTAGTGCCAGCTTCCTGTGGTCACTATTGTTCTGGAACAAATCTGTCAAGGCCTACCACATTGCATATGGAGTCTCTTTCCCATGGAGATTTGAGACAATATGGTCTCAAACTCCCTCCAATATGATCCTCCTCCCCTTTGCTACACGCTTCTTCTATTCTACTAGATCTTGAGCATCAAATGTTGGAGGCTTCGGGATATCATTATCTATGAATTCCTTCAGCCCATTATCTTCCAATACTACCTCCATCCTTTCCTTCAAAGAAGCATAATTTTCACTACCCTCAAGGGCGTACTCGAGTCTTAGTCCATAGAAATTTATCCTGCTAGCTTTGAATAATTGATCCTGCAAATTCGATCCACCTGCAAAGGAAACTTTGAATTCTCTTCTCTATTGCGATTCCTGCTCTAATACCATGTAGAAGTTTAATGTGTATATTCAAAATTGCTAATGAAATTTACTAGATCATAAGACTTGAAGTTACTCTACTCATCCGTAGAAAGATAATCATGATTGAGAATAAAAATCATTGACATGCATGAAGATTCAACACACATACACAGAGATTTATCTAGGGGAAAGAAACTGCTCAAAACCCCTTACTATCTATATTGCATTAATCAAATAATAGAGAATAAATACAATGCTTGCTCAAGCCTGAGCAATCCCTGCACTAGTATAATCTATCTCACTACCTCATAGACTGACTCAAGCCAATACTTAGCTAATTTCTCAGCCTGCTAAGCTCCTATTTCCTTACGTTGTTTGATGAGGAATTAACCCCCTATTAATTAGGGAAATTACTCATTGATAATTACACAATTCCTTTAGGCCCTTCTTTGACTACATGCACCACCTGCACAACTTGGAAAATTCTACAACTAATAGTACATTGCCCTTGAACTCTAATCTCAACTGGTTAACTTGAATTATCCACATGCATGATTTAATTTAGGTTGATTGATCAATTGAACTAGATGATCACTCAATGTGAAAAAAGTTACACACCCTTGACTAAACCTCCATTAGTTCTACTAATAGTGAGAACTATTTACACTAACAATAACTCAAATTAACTGAAATAGATTGCTACAAATTAGCAATAAATCATTTAGAATTCAACTCAAGTGTCTCCAACCGAATTTATTGAGTCAACTTAGTGACAAGAACTATGTCACCTCAGTTAAATACCTCCAAGTATTTTGCTAAAATTGAAATTCGAATTTCTCAAGGCAAAATTAAATTAGGATTTTCTTGTTGCATTTTCAATAGGTAGTCCAAGGGGACCATTTAAATCATTAAGATATGTTGGGGGAAATCCCTCGGCGATGATGAGTTTAATCCATAATCCTAAACACATGGGATTGTACTAGTGCAACTTATATTGATGAATGGTGGTTGATAGTCGAAAACTTTGCTTGGTTGCCTAGCCCGACCTATAAAGCCTCAGTTATTCAATGCTCTATGGTTGTGAATCATTCAATATTAGGGCTTCAACATTCTTTTAGTGGTATCTCTGTTAGGCCCCTATACTCCTAGTGTAACCCCTTATCGTTGTTAGTAAAACCCACTTATTATATTGATGTACCCATGTAGTGCCCATATTGTTACTATTGTGCCACATAGAAGCCCACTATTGTTATTATTGTGCCCTTACATTATTATTGTTATGTCGGCTCTGATTATGTTATGACCCCTTAGACTCCTATATATAGAAAGGAGGTCTTTTCATTTGTATCATCCAAGAATTGTTCATTTGTGTAATGTAAAGGAGGTTGCCCCCTTGAAGAGGCTGAATTCTAAGGCGTTGATCTCTCTTTTCTATATTTTTGTGAGCTGGTTTCATAAAATTTGGTATCAGAGGTTTGGATTCTAGGGTTTCGCTGCTCCGAAAAGGTCATTGTGGCATTTTCGCTATAATGTTTTTTCTGTGATGTTTCAGAAGATAAAAAAAAAAAAACCATTTGAGAAGAAATCGTGCTAAATCTTGGGTCTGAATTTCAGATCTTTTTCCACTATATTTGTGGAGATATGATCTGCGGAAGTTGGTCTTTTTGCAGACTCTTGAATTACATTCCAAACAGGTGACCTGGGGAAAATCATCATAATTTTCCCTCTGAGAATTGGATTGAAATTTCGTAAGAAGGTACAGAGAGAGGACACACTGGAGTTTCTTGTATACATTTTTCAGAGCCAAAGGTCGAAACAGTGAGACATGGCACTTCATACAAGTTCGCTCTTCTAGAAAGGTCTATAATCAGGTCATCTTGGGAGATTGTGCATAAATCTTTCTTGGAGAATCCAATTTGGATCAGACTGGTGGCATTGAAAAGAGGTCGCAGAGGGCTACTACAGGTCGCAATTTTAGAACTTAAAGATCCAAAAGTACAGAGTTACAGCCATTTCAAGATCGAGCTCCTAAAATCAAGAAAAAGCAAGATGAGAAAGTTTGATGGCAAGGATTTGGTAAATTGGATACTTTAGATGGAGCAATATTTTGATCTACATGGTGTACCACTGTTACAAAAGGTATGTATTGCATCTTCATATTTAGAACCGAATCAATTTTTATGGTATGAAGGGCTTTTTTCTCGTAGACAACTTGTTACGTGGTCAATTTTCACGGAGGAAATGATAGCACATTATGAGGATACAAAGAGCAACACCTTCTTTAGAGCAACACCACAACAATTGGAAAGAGTAAAAGGGCTTTGTGACATAGTGGAAAGCAAAATTATTGAAACCAGGAAGCATACCCCTCAAAAATATAAAGATGGAAGTGTTGTTTCTCCCAGCCTTCCACAACCTACTAGGGTTACACCACAACAATTGGAAGAAAAAAGAGAAAAAGGGCTTTGTTACAATTGTGATAGAAAATGCACTAAAGGTCGTAAGTGTGCTGAGAAGAAATTATTTTACATAGAATATGAAGAGGAGGAAGAAAATGATCAAGAAACATCAAAAGAAGAGGATAAATGCCAGGACCCCACCCTAGAGAAAGAAGAAATGAATCAGACCATATCTTGTAAAGCATTGGCAAGAATTACCACTCCTCAAACTCTCAAGATAAAAGGACATATCAAGAAGAAAAAGGTGCAAGAAGTGAAAGATCACATTGAGAAAGAAGAAATGAATCCAACCATATCTTGTAATTCATTGGTCGAAATTACCACTCCTCAAGCTATCAAGATAGAAGGACATATCAAGAAGAAAAATGTTCAAGAAGTGAAAGATCACATCGAGCATCAAGAAATGAATCCGACCATATCTTGTAAAGGATTGGAAGAAATTACCACTCCTCAAACTCTAGAGATAGAAGGACATATCGAGAAGAAAAAGGTTCAAGCAGAGAAATATCACATCGAGCATCAACAACAAGTTCTCCAACTTTTAAAGGATAATGCCACTTCGGTGAAAAATCAAACGAAACAACAGGTAGATCAACATTGTAGTGAAAAATGTTTTGATGTAGGTGATTGGGTATTTTTACTGCTACATCTCAAGCAAGCTATTTATGAGAAGGAAATGTTGGCAATACTACATGCACTTAAAAAATGACGACCTTACCGAATGGGAAGACTCTTCAAGGATGAGGATGTGGAAGCATTGTTTTGTGTTATTTCTATTATCCAACCAGATTGGATAAACGAAGCAAGGGATGAATGGAAGAAGGACGAAGAAGTATGGCCACTTATTCAAAAGTTGCAAAAGATCCCAATTCAAACAATATTGCCAGAAATTGAAGAGGAAGGAAAAATCATATTGGAACCTGGAGCAGTCATAGAAACAAGAACCCGATAGCTACGAAATCGATCAATTTCAGACTATCTCATCAAGTGGAAGAACTTACCCACTGAAGATTCCACATGGGAGGACAAGAATTTTATACAAAAGCATCAAGAACTACTCAAGCGTTGAGGACAACGCTTTTTGAAGTAGAGGGGCATGTTAGGCCCCTATACAACTAGTGTAACCCCTTATTGTTGTTAGTACAACCCACTTATTATATTGATGTACCCATGTAGTGTCCATATTGTTACTATTGTGCCATATAGAAGCCCACTATTGTTATTATTGTGCCCTTACATTATTATTTTTATGTCGACTCTGATTATGTTATGACCCCTTAGACTCTTATATATAGAAAGGAGGTCTTTTCATTTGTATCATCCAAGAATTGTTCATTTGTGTAATGTAAAGGAGATTGCCCCCTCGAAGAGGCTAAATTCTAAGGCGTTGATTTCTCTTTTCTATCTTTTTGTGAGCTACTTTCATAACAATCTCTTTTCCCTTCCCTTCGTTTTTAGATCACCTATATTGTGATTTTGTTGTTGTTTGGATTTTCCCATTGGTGTTTTGTTTAGTGTCTCCCTAGGTTCCATATTATCCTTGTTGGGCTCTCTTCAAGATTTGCCTCTCTTGCTTGATCTTTTTATTTCCCTTGTTGTTAGTCATTATGGAAAAAGTTGCATCATAGCCTCATTAAAGACTTGGCTTCTGATGTTTTGTGTTCTTATGGATGGAGAAGGGTTAACGATGGTCTCTCTTCTGAAATTAAGTTTTAATTCCAATAGGGTTGATACCATGTTAGAGAAGATTTGGGACACCAAACTCTTTGTACTCTTAATGTATTGTATACAAATCTCAGTAGTAGCTTAGAGGAACAATATTTCCAAGAGCTATTATAATGAAGATCTCAACAATATTTCCCAACATATGAGCTCCTTCTTTACTATAGCATTTCAGCCCAATCAAACCTTCACTTACAGTATGAGAATTCATGTGATGAGGTGGATACTCAAATTGAAAAGCTCCATCAGAAAAATCTTGAAGATGAAAGTGCCCCCATAGGCTTATCAATCTTATAAATACTCTCAGTGGCTGACTTGAATTTTTTTTTTTTTATGGATGAATTTTGGCATTGTTACAAGCATTATAATAGGCTTACTACCAATGACTACACAAAAATGAAACTTCTGGAAAAGAGACACTGTATCAAGCTAGATAGAGAAATTTTGGGAAGGGTACTGTTTAGTCTTGAAAATGTCATTCATTTCCATTACACTTTCACTATTATGTCCATTATATCACCTCCATTTCACTACTATGTCACCACATTCATCCCACTTTCATTATCATTGGGCCACATTTATGTTTTTCCAATCTTTATTAATTCTAAGCCTTTTAAGTGAATTTGTGGTTAAAAATTAGAAAATGATGTGAATATGCTTATACCTAACAAATGGGTTGAGATTGTTGACATGTGTAGGTTGAAAGGAGGCTTCTAGAAGACCCTTATGTGGCACTCTAAGGCCAAATTCGAATTTGAGTGGAAAGAATCATGGGATCATGAGGATATGTGTCACATCTCTTAATTGTATTGTAACTCTAAGAAAACATGTGTCTTATCAATTCCTATTTTGATTAGGACTCTAGAGGTAGAGGGAGAGATTCATGGACTCTCATTAATGATATGGATTCTCATCTTTTTGTATAAATAGGAGATCTCTCTCCTCCATTTTTTAGCTTGTTAGTCTTTTAGCTTGGAGTTTGTAGTTCTTCCTTGATGGCTTTTGAAAGCTTTGGAGAACTTTGTTGTACTTTGTGATTTTGAATAATTTGAATAAAGCTTTGATGTTCTCAACATGGAAGGAGATGTGAAGTAGATGTCATGGAGCATATTAGAATGTAAGGTAGAGTAGATTTCATTTTGTAAATTTTTCTTTGATTTCATTATGTCATTTGATTGCTTTCAAGTTTGATAGATTAGATTTTTCATTCATGCAATTTTAATTCATGCAAGTGTGTTCAACCGGTTGATTGTAGATTAGTAATGCACATAGCTTTTTAATGACTAATGACATGATGGAATTATCTTGTCCTTCTGCTGATTTATTTTCTTAGTTCTAATTCCAGCACTGTTTATTTCTTTCAGTTTTGTTTTGTTCATTTACTTTTCTGCAAGATAGATATTAGACTGCTCATGTCATTTTCAGTTACCTCCTATAGCCAGAGCGACTCAAATGGTGAGGGATTGAAGTATGAATGCGTAGTTTGATATTAGTTTATTTTTCTGCAAGTTAGTTATTGAATTGCTCATGTCATTTTCAGTTACCTCCTATAGCCAGAGCAACTCAAATGGTGAGGGATTGAAGTATGAACGCGTAGTTTGATATTAGTTTATTTTTCTACAAGTTAGTTATTGAATTTCTTATGTCATTTTCAGTTACCTCCTATAGCCAGAGCAAGTCGAATGGTGAGGGATTGAAGTATGAATGTGTAGTTTAATATTAGTTTCATTTTATGCAAATTAGATATCAGATTGCTCAATTTGTTTATGATTACCTCCTATAGACAGAGCGAGTCGAATGGTGAGGGGTCAGAATATGAGTTGATGTAATATGATTTAGTTTACTTTGCTTATAGTTTTTGAATTGCTTTAAGTTCAGTTTTCTTTTTATACAATAGCAAGGATACTGGGTTTCATAGTCACTAGCTCATTGTTTGGTTGTTGCATTCTATTTAGATTGAAGTAGCTGCATATTTACACTTTTGTTTAAGTACTAACTCCATCAATAACATGTTTTAAGATCTTTTGAAGTGCTAAGTTTTGGAAATTACCATTAGGGACATAGAATTTGTCTTGAAATCTACATCCATACTTGTCCTTTAAAAGTATTCTTAAGACCTTAGAATAGGATTTCCATTTGCATTAGACACTTCAGGAAACCAACAAAAACAAAACCCCAAAACAAAATAAAATCTATAAAACAACGAAGTAAGAAAAAGGTTAACTAAGAACATATGGTGCACCACACTTCATCAGTTTACGATACCCGGATTGATAATTTATGTAGAGAAATTTAAGACGTTAAATTGACTAGACATTTTGGCGTCGTTGCCGGGGATCGAACCCGAGTCACCCGCGTGACAGGCGGAAAATTTTCAGCCACTACACATACAACTCATCCATTCCAAAGGGTAAGTGAAGGTACGTCATTTTCTAACTTTTGACCATAGAATTCCATAAAAAGCTAGAATGATAATTGTTGGAAAAACATTTCTCTTCCTCATTTCATAAAATTGCCAATACCATCAATTGGGGGGGGAATACATTCATATTCATATCTTGCCATGTCCATATCATATTCAGGAGCCCACATACTTCAAACATATATTAATTATTACATTGCTAATATGAGCATACAATGGCTTTTGAAAAAGTGCTTAAAGGATAAATTGGATACAAACAAAATTATGGTTGTCACACAAGACCCAACCATCATGCAATCCAATAAAGATATACTTTGCAACAATAATCAAAATATCATTATGCAAAGTTCAAAGGTCAAAATAGAAGGCAACAACAACAAAAAAATGGTTGTAACACAAGAACCAACCATGTTGCAATTCAAGTAAAACACTTTGCAAAAATATGAAGTTATCAAATGATATCATGCAAAGTAAGCCAAATCTCAAGGATCAAAAAAGTTAATGTAATACATATTGCATGAGGACGCAATAGCTGTAGTTGGGGGGTATGTTGAGTCTTGAAATTTTCATTCATTTCCATTACACTTTCACTATTATGTCCATTATATCACCTCCATTTCACTACTATGTCACCACATTCATCCCACTTTCATTATTATTGGGCCACATTTATGTTTTTCCAATATTTATTAATTCTAAGCCTTTTAAGTGAATTTGTGGTTAAAAATTAGAAAATGATGTGCATATGCTTATACCTAACAAATGGGTTGAGATTGTTGACATGTGTAGGTTGAAAGGAGGCTTCTAGAAGACCCTTATGTGGCACTCTAAGGCCAAATTCGAATTTGAGTGGAAAGAATCATGGGATCATGAGGATATGTGTCACATCTCCTAATTGTATTGTAACTCTAAGAAAACATGTGTCTTATCAGTTCCTATTTTGATTAGGACTCTAGAGGTAGAGGGAGAGATTCATGGACTCTCATTAATGAGATGGCTTCTCATCTTTTTGTATAAATAGGAGATCTCTCTCCTTCATTTGTTAGCTTGTTAGTATTTTAGCTTGTGAGTTCTTTAGCTTGGAGTTTGTAGTTCTTCCTTGATGGCTTTTGAAAGCTTTGGAGAATTTTGTTGTACTTTGTGATTTTGAAGAATTTGAATAAAGCTTTGATGTTCTCAACATAGAAGGAGATGTGAAGTAGATGTCATGGAGCATATTAGACTGTAAGGTAGAGTAGATTTCATTTTTTAAATTTTGCTTTGATTTCATGATGTCATTTGATTGCTTTCAAGTTTGATAGATTAGATTTTTCATTCATGCATTTTTAATTCATGCAAGTGTGTTCAACCGATTGATTGTAGATTAGTAATGCACATAGCTTTTTAATGACTAATGACATGATGGAATTATCTTGTCCTTCTGCTGATTTCTTTTCTTAGTTCTAATTCCAGCACTGTTTGTTTCTTTCAGTTTTGTTTTGTTCATTTACTTTTATGCAAGATAGATATTAGAATACTCATGTCATTTTCAGTTACCTCCTATAGCCAGAGCGACTCAAATGGTGAGGGATTGAAGTATGAATGCATAGTTTGATATTAGTTTATTTTTCTGCAAGTTAGTTATTGAATTGCTCATGTCATTTTCAGTTACCTACTATAGCCAGAGCGACTCAAATGGTGAGGGATTGAAGTATGAACGCGTAGTTTGATATTAGTTTATTTTTTTGCAAGTTAGTTATTGAATTTCTCATGTCATTTTCAGTTACCTCCTATAGCCAGAGCGAGTCGAATGGTGAGGGATTGAAGTATGAATGTGTAGTTTAATATTAGTTTCATTTTATGCAAATTAGATATCGGATTGCTCAATTTGTTTATGATTACTTCCTATAGCCAGAGCGAGTCGAATGGTGAGGGGTCAGAATATGAGTTGATGTAATATGATTTAGTTTACTTTGCTTATAGTTTTTGAATTGCTTTAAGTTCAGTTTTCTTTTTATACAGCAACAAGGATACTGGGTTTCATGGTCACTAGCTCATTGTTTGGTTGTTGCATTCTATTTATATTGAAGTAGCTACATATTTACACTTTTGTTTAAGTACTAACTCCATCAATAACATGTTTTAAGATCTTTTGAAGTGCTAAGTTTTGGAAATTACCATTACGGACATAGAATTTGTCTTGAAATCTACATCCATACTTGTCCTTTAAAAGTATTCTTAAGACCTTAGAATAGGATTTCCATTTGAATTAGACACTTTAGGAAACCAAAAAAAACAAAACCCCAAAACAAAATAAAATCTATAAAACAACGAAGTAAGAAAAATGTTAACTAAGCACATATAGTGCACCACACTTCATCAGTTTACGATACCCGGATTGATAATTTATGTAGAGCAATTTAAGACGTTAAATTGACTAGACAGGTACTCCAACCAATTTTTATATGTGAAATCTAAGTTTCAAGCTTAGGATTTTTTAAGATAAAATATTCATGGTTCCTATTAAAAATAAAAATAACAATAAACAAAACTCATGAATTTTTCCTTTAAAAATCCATATTGAATTTTCTTTTTCTTGAACTCAGAAGATTGCATATTAATTTTCAGCAAAAGTACATAGAGATGTTATCATGATTATTGACCTGCCATTGGGGAAACGAGATAGTAGCACAATAAAATGTCTTTAAGCAACATAAATTGTATTAACAAGTGACAAAACCAAAAGCATAGAAATGTTTAAAATAGTTTATATATTTACTCACCCGAAGGGATCACATCTCTCCAGCCAAACTAATTAGAGCCTAACCCCAAGGTAGTCGAGGAGAATTGAATGAGTGCAACATTGTTGCTACTACAAATACAGATAATTCTGTCACCCTTAGGATAATGCTAAATATCCATAGTCGCCTCCATTTCCTTGCCATGAGAGCATTACAGCCTTGTCTATCATATGCATAATGATTATTCCCTATAAGGGAGGTTGTAAAAAAACTCCATTAAACAAAAATCAGCACAACAATAATCCTTCCCCTGTGTCCATCAATCACCATCATATAGAAGTAGAAGTTAAAAGGCTCATAATAAAATTATAGATCAACAAGATCTATTTGATAAAAGGGAATGTACCTTCAAAGAAGAGGTGATCAAGTTAAAAACTCAGTTGGAGGAAGGAAACAAAATAAGAAAGAAGTACAAAGAAAAGAAAGATCAATGTCAAAGGCTGCAAGATGAAGTAACATCATTGAGAAATCAAGTGAATGAAAAGGATACAACAACCAAGGAACTTAAAGAAAGAACCAGTTACTATGAAGGTCTTGAAGCTGGGGTCGTCTCTCTAAAGGAAGATCTTGAAAATCAATTAAGCAGAATGAAGAACTACTTCAATCATTTGAAGAACAAGAAAATGAGATTCTCAAATTAAAACAAGTGGAAGAAGGAAGAAAAGTTGAAGAAATAATGAAGAAGCGGTATCTAGAAAAAGAAAAGCAATATCAGGTTGAGGTAAATATCCTAAAAGGTAAATTAGAAGAAAAGGATAAACTTTTATGATTTCAAGATAGTACTAATATTTTGGATAATATTCTTAGTAGTCAAAGGTCTCCTACCATCAAATTTTGTCTTGGTTTTCATGAAACTGTCAAAGGTGAATCTAGCTCACAAATTGAGGCAAGGAATTCCAATGCAAAATCTGAAATGCTCAATAAGGAGATAAGAAGTCAACCTTATCAACAACCACGGAAAGAAAGTATTCAAAGAAAATCATTTACTCCTAACTATAGAAGTGTTAAATAATTCTTCCCTCTGATCAATAATGTTGAATGTTCTATATGTCATAATTTTGGACATGTTGCAACTAGGTGCAAAAGTAGAATGTTTCAAGCTAATAACAGTCTCACAGAAAGATCATCATCTTCCTGGTACTTTAAGGGATATTGTTTTTCTTGCAATATATTGATTGCTATAGAAGGAATATGAAACATATAAGATGTTATTCTTGTAACAAGTTTGGGAATGTAGCAAAATAATGTAGGAAAAAGTCTATGGATCAAGATAGACAATATAGTAAGAAACCAAATAAGAACATTGATATCAGAAAATCTGAAAAAGATGTATCCACCAATAAGAAAGAAAAGGAAGATTAGATAATGTGTGGTCTTGTTGTTTGGTCATTTGAAGACGAAGATGAATGGTACATATATAGTGGATGTTGTCATCACATGACTAGAGACAAGAGTAAAATGGAGTCTCTAATGAAGAACCATCATGGTAATGGTATTCTTGGAACTGATGTTTCAGCAAAAGTTCTAGGACCAGGTACAGTCAAAATAGACTCAGGGGGAACTAAAAGTATGAAATTTCATTATTCCACTTTTCATACACAGATCTTATGAATACAAGTCATCTACATACGCAAGTTCGAAAATACACAGTCTTGAATATGTTGGTTTTATGAAGAAACAGTGGGACAAACTCAGGAAAAGGGTCTGATATGGTTCAATAAATGATCATTTTTCTTTTATGTTGTGATGGTTGACGATTATAGTTTTTTGATGTTATTTAGAAGTGCTTTTGGCCCTCATAAGTTGTTGATGTCTTGATGTATAACTGGTTGATGATGACGCCTTGATGATTATTACTGATGAAATGATCAGATCTAACAGTGAACAGTTGGCACAGGTTCAGGGGGAGCATTTTCCATGCTTCTAATAATTCATTGTTGGAATTATGTTTGCCTCACAAGTCCTTGGTCCGTAATGATGCTTATCAATGATGATGATGCTTATGTTGTTGAAGTGTTTAAAAGATGCATCATGCTATGCTGCGGCCATGGGTTGCTTATGATGAAATCACAGATGATACTTATATTGCTTGATCCATAAAATTGTTTTGATGCTTCTAATCAGATTTATGGATGATTCTTTTGATGATGCATATAGTACATATGTTATGTTTCTTACATGGTGATCTTCATAAGTTCAAAGAGGAAAACAAAGCTTGGGTACACAACTTCATTATAAGTGTCACTCATTTCTTCTATGTTGCTATCATCATGCCTTCAAAGATGCATAAATTTCATATGGTGCAGTTATGGATGAGGATACCTATAGTTCTTGGCTCTCACATGGTATGTTGTTTGAAGATTGTTTCACTTTATGGTATCAAGAAAGTTTGACAAATGAATGTGAGCTCATGGTTTTCTTTTCTCATTGATGAGAAACTAGATACATATTGCTATCTCTATGTTGGATACATGGATGATTACTTAAGTTCCATATTGGTAAATTATGTTGGTATAAAAGATCTTCTTGTATGAATAAAATAGGCCAAGAGAATGGATTTATTGCATATTTCATGAAGACATATCTATTTGAAGACATGGCTATTTGGAGATATGGCTCTCACAAAAATTTTTATCATGGTTGATGCTTATCAAATGTGGGATGTTAGAAAAATCCCTAGTGATGATACATGTTTGATATATTGAGGAAAGAACATGTAGTTCTTGCTACGATGATTTGGTGATGATGTGTGGGCATGGATGATGACTATGGTGCTTTCACATGTAGATGATGTGATGTGAATTGTTTTGTGAAGAAATAGGCATTACTGATTGGAGATGTGGCACATGCCTAGTTGATTCATGAAAGGCTATGTTTTTTATAAACATAAATAAAGGCCTTTTCTACCAAAGAAAAAGAGCAAGTTGATCTTGATAAGGTCAAGAGGATGATGTTCATAGCAGATATAAATGAAAATCTATATGTAGCATACTTTGTCACATGTTGATTGCCTTTTCTTGCAAATTGATGATGAACATATACAGGTTTTTGTTCTCGATGTTGTTGACAAATGCTTATGGTGTAGATCATATATGGTATATGATAGTTGTTGATAACTATCATGTTTAAGTATTGAGGGGTTTCCGCAGTGCATTATATTAGATATCATTTTTTGGGATTCAACTATCATGTTCTTGTCATTGGTATTTGTTATAAATATCATGTATATAATTTGATGTAAAGGTCATGTAAAGACATATGATGTACTCAATGTAAAATTCAGCCATGTATGGACTATTGTGGTCAAGTCCTTTTGGAAATATGATGAATTTTGAAACTCCATTGTATCTGGGAAGTTGGTTTAATAATATCCCCACTTGGTTGAGTGATTGATATAAGTTTTTGGTGATATGACAATTTCTATCAATCATAGTGGCATGTACTTCATTGTACATCTATCAGAGATTTTGTCTTGTGCTCAGGGGGAGCATGATCAGAGAATTTAGCATGTGCTTAGGGCGAGCATGGTCAGTTTCAGCAGTTTAGATATGGAAATCTTCATTCAACATTGGTCAACCCTTTGCTCTTGATGTCAAAGGGGGAGAGTAGCTTGGTGTTTGGAGAGTAGCTTGATGCTTTGAAAATCTTGGTGCTTGGCTTAATGTTATTTACAGGTTGTGGTGACCAAACACCAAAATGGTTGCCATCAAGTCCAAAGGGGGAGATTGTTGGCATTATGATGCATGTGTTGTCCTTGATGGAAACTCACTTATAATAGAACACGTATATGGTAACTAGATGAATCCACAAGTCAGTTCAGAGGTGACAGAATGATGGAACAAAATACCAGAATGATGGGTCAAAGGTCTACATATCATAATCAGAAGTTTGATACGGGGAGATTGTTGGCATTATGAATTAGGTGTTGTCCTTAATGGCAACCTACCTGATGATTCATCCTTGATGAAAACCTATTTGATGAATGGAATCCTACTTGATAAGTTGTCTCTTGATGAAAATCTACTTGTTAAAGGTATAAACAGGAAGTGTTTACAAATGTGATAGAATGCATGGTAGTTCAGAGGAATGAGTTCAAAGGAATGATAAAGTTAGAAGTTCAAGAATTATACGCGGGTTCTATTAAGCCAAGTCGCGTAGGCATGGGAGTTTAGTGAAGCAAATTAGTGTATGGTTTTTTCACCATAGTATTCTAAATACCATAGGTCTTTACCATGGTATTGTTTTGGGAAGTTTTAGTGTCTACGGATAAACGCTTAAACCCCTAGACTAGTAGCTGAGTCTAGAACAACAGTGCAAAGCATTCTCTACCTTTTCTATAACCAATAGATTAAATAAGCTAATACAGAAGCCTACCTGTATCTTTCGCTTACTTCTTATCTCCCTTGACCAATTATGTCGCTCCTTTCTGTACTTAATCTGCTTGAAAAGTACCTACACACAGACAGAAGACAAAAACCGATCAAAGCATATGATAATGATCTATTGATTAAACATAGAATGGGATCAAGTTCATAATACACATATGGAAGCATCAATGGACAATACAAACATATCGAAAAAGCTTTGAACACTTTATTAGTAAAAGGAAGAGTTACAACCCAATTTGCTTGATTCAGTATCACTCCTCTAGTTCAATCCCATCCTCTCCTCATAACAAGCAAGACATTTTGACATCATTACAATACTTGAAACAAACTCAAGTCTCATACTAACAGCATCTCCCTATAATTCAATGATTTCCAGCCACTGATCACTTAGATGAGTGGTTTTTTTATAGGTGAATGAAGAAAGTTATGCCATAAATGGTGATAATGAATTCCCTCCCAAACATAGAATTTAGTTCCATGGAGGAAGGGATAAAGGGATTGATGTTCCTTAACTCCCTTCCTCATCCAATTTCGAGCCCAAAGGAATAGATAAACTTGGGAAGCTTTTAGATGCATCCAATGGATAAGAATATTCCCAAACCCCAATGAAATTTCGCTCAAATTCGCCCAGCGCACCCTAGTAGTGTACTGGGCTGCACTGAAGTGCACCCTGGTAGTATACTGGGTTGCACTACAGTGCACTCTGGTAGTGTATCTACCTGCACTGATCCTCTTAGAGACAATTTTTGGATGATTTCAGTCATAGAACTTCTTGGGAAGCTAGGCATTCTGATGGTTGACTTCTTTAGGGCATGTAACAACTCAATTAGGTTTTGATGGGCCCTAATAGTATTGATTTGTAAGTTGGGCCCTAATAGTATTGATCTGTAATAGTTTCCCCCTAAAGAATGAAGTCATAAATATGTATGTCGAGTGAAATGCTTTATCATGTGGAGAGGAGGTTTCAAAGCCGAAGGTGACCTGCATCAATTACAATACATATATCATGATAATTTTATTTTTTTCTCATGAATTTGCTGAGGGAAGGCATACCCATGCTCAACTTATAAACTTTCATTACATGTACAAATATAGTCATCTATAGATATAGACCCATGAATGGATGACCATGAATGTAAGGCCATTGTACATTTGATTTAGTACTCCTGAAAATATCACAGTCCGGATGGATGAAACTAGATCTGGGGTCTTCAATCTCGTTCAATCTTTCGCTCAAGTATAAGTCTAACCATGTGAATAGATGATCTGAGGTCAAACATGGGAAGACATCGTCTGATTACCAGCCAATGATGTAAGCCGTTAACAGATGCGAGGGGAATCGATAATGATAATGACCCTCAAGGTACTACAGTACATTTCGCATGGTGTGAATAAATGATTTGATGTCGAACACCATACAAATTCTTTCAGTCAAAGGCCAGTGATGTCAACCTATGGCCAGAAGCAAGAAACCTACCAATGATGTATGCAAGCCTCAAGGTACTGAAAGGGTGTTTCTAAGTCAACTTCTTGGATGATGTGCTGATGTCGACAAGAAGCGACTCGTTGCAGGAGGGCCTTGATGTATCCCACATCAATGACACAAAACGAGGTAAATGATTTTGGAGATGAAAAATCGACTGATGACAGAAGGTTAAGGAATGGCGGTCATGAAAATGAAGGTTTACAGTATTGTAAAGGATGAAGTTTGAATTGAATGACTTCTCTTGAACATGTCGACGACACTAAGATGAATTGGTAGCATTGACCCAAACAAATTAATGGATGGTATGATAGACCAATGGTGTGATAACCATCAAGCTAAATGACCCAACCCACATAGTCACGGTGATGAGGTGAAAGTGTCATGTTTAAGAGTGAATTGCTACCATAAAGTGTTTTCCCCTTTTTCCAATTTTCCCCAGTCATTGCCGACCAGTACCTCTTTATTTTTAATCAAGCTTGAGGAGGATAACATATGCTTGTTGTATAATTTCACCCTTCGGGTGAATCCATCACTATTTGATGCTTTAACGAGTCTAGCGAAGGTGAAACTTGGTCTTGTCTAGATGGAAAAGTTTGCCGCTATTTGATGTTTTTAATGAGTTTAACGACAAAGATAACTCAGTCCTTTTCATGTTTAGAGAGTTTGAAAAGGGGCAAAAAGGAAACTCCAAAATTTATTTTTCGTAGATTAATCTCTCAAGTCTGAAAAAGCATAAAATAATATAAGAGAGATATCATTTCCAATCATTTAATGAGATGGAAAGGACAAGCGCTCAACAATCTTTTCATGTTTAGAGAGTCTGAAAATGGCTTAAAGAGGACCCCATTTTGAGGAATGAGTGGTGTCTAGGATAGCATCTGGTTCCGGTGATGTTGGAACTTCTCAAAACATGTTGATTGATGTGAATAGGCTGGCTAATAAGACCATTCATTGCAACTGTCCCTCAAAAAGGGTAAAACAACCAAGTGAAAGCGTATGATTGGCCAAGCAGATAGTGACGATGGAGGGAGAAAAAACCAAGGCTCATTTGACACAAAAGGCTGATAGAATGGCAATCACAAGGGTTAAAATGGAAATGGGTTCATTTTCAGACAAGCTTGAACCATAGGGAACTATGCTTGGATTTAGTTTCATGTTTACACAAGCTTGAAACGAAAAACTATGCTTGAATTTGGTTTACATGCGCCCAGCATAATGAAAGGGAGAGCCTCCTATAACCAAATGGAAGTCACTACGGTGAAGCGGGACGGTTATCCAACACCTTTTTGGCTTCGTCCAGATAGGGACAAAGGTGAATGGGATGATTCCCTTCACATAACCCACAGGGAAACTTAAATTTTACCATTAGGTGCATGCCCCCCAAGCTTCATTACATTCACCTAAATAGGCTACTCGTGGCTATCAGGTGGATGGAATGAAGGTTCTTTTACGAGATCAAGTGAAAGACTCGACTGGGATTTTATGAGATCTAATCAAAGACTCGACTTGGAACTTGGGACCTTGTTTCATTTTTTAACGAGGTTGACACAAGACAAGGAACTACCCTCATACTCCTTGGTTTCATTTTTTAATGAGGTTGACACAAGACAAGGAACTGTCCTCATACTCCTTTGTTTCATTTTTTAACGAGGTTGACACAAGACAAGGAACTGTCCTCATGGGCCTGTTTAATTTTTTAACGAGGTTGACACAGTAAAAGAACTATCCTCATGGACCTGTTTCATTTTTTAATGAGTTTGACACAGTAAAAGAACTATCCTCATCCTTGTATCACAACTCATAAGAGGTCATGAAGGAGAGATTTGGTTCCAATGCCCCCAGTACATGATGTACAACATCACTGAATCGATCGTCAGTTGATGTAGGTATGGAACAAGTTTCCACATAATTAACTTGTGGCGAGGATGATACCATTGGTACAAAAGGACCAACTAGGGAAAATGGTTGACTGGAAGCCATATTTGGACCTAGAAATGAAAGCTGGTCAATGGTGACAATTCTGCCTTCATGCAGGAAACAAATCACTCGAAAGAGTGTTGAAACAATAGCTCCCATATCATAAACATAGTCGCTCCCTACAAGTAAATTTTAATCTAATGGTCCTAGGACCACCATCACGTTCAGATAAATGATTTTTCCTCCCAAAGTAATAGGTAACTGAGGGAGGATCCCTAATAGTCTACTGGTTCCTCTGTTAAAAGCCAACAGATTTTGGGTTATAGGCAAAAGCGGCGGTGAACCATGTGCTTGCCAAGCAGTTGAGGAAAGGATGCTCACTTATGCACCTTCATCTATAATAGTTCCAAATACAATCATATTACAAACTTGTATTATGATCTAGAAAGTCACATAAGAAGGAAGACGGAATCCAGGCAGTCGATTCCAATCAAAGGAAGTTACTAGACTATTTGGAGTGGGTACCGTAGAAATGGGAGAATTAACCTCTTGAGTTACAAGAACGGGAGGATTTTCCTCTTGTCTTAATGGAATAGGAGGAATGCCCCCAAGCTCATTAGAATCTGAAGAAACAAAAAGAACCTAAGTGGTATCATATTCACTCTCTTCGGGAAAGGTATGATTAGCTGAAGGTGAAATTGAGTCAACTGTTACCTCAACCTGTTGATTTGGGTTAGGTATAGACTCATAGGATTCACTTTCAGAGAGAGTGGGTTTGACCGACGGTTGATTTGAGCCAGTCAATTCATCAACTAGTGAAGGATTTAGGGAGAGTTTCCAGGTCCAGATGGAAGTCGTTGCGGTGAAGCAGGACGGTTATCCAACACTCTTTTGGCTTCATCCAGATAGGGACAAAGGTGAATGGGATGATTCCCTTCACATAATATAGAAGGAAACTTAACTTTACCCTTCCTTCCATGAATTTTACTACGACTATTTGATGGTGTGTCACAACATGATCTCCAGAAGTTGATGACATAGTATGATGTGAACGGGAAGACCATTCTTCTAAGATCCGAGGAATATCAGGACAATTTCGAAGAAGATGGTCTCCCGCACAAAGTTTGCATGGATATCGAACTTTGTGAGACTTGATGGACGGTTTCTCATAGATGTTGCATTCAAATAAATGGTTTCTTGGTTGCCCCTTTGCTGAATTTTCTTCTTCTTCTTCTTCTTCTTCTTAGCCACCTGGTTACTAGTACCAATACTTTCACCAGGCGAAGAGGAAGAAGGGGAGGAAGAAACAACTGAGGACGAATCTGAAGGGTAAACTTTGTTGAAAATAACACTGAGAGGGGGGGTGAATTAGTATTATCAAATAAATTACTTTCCTTTTCACACTCAGATTTGTATACGCTACTTCGGCTATGAGAAGCTGCGTATATACACTACTATGTCTAAAGAAACCAGCGTATATCAGCAAACTTCAGATTCATTAATTATTTGATCTTTAGTCAGTGCATCAGTGCTTCATTAATCATAAGAACAGTAAGCAGGAGCAGTAAAAATAGAACATATCACCACACACATGGACACAAAGATATAAGGTGGAAACCCAATGTGGGTGAAAACCACCTGCTGCAATTTGTCTCTATCTTCTTTTAAATTAGAAACTTCCTTTTACAATGATTCTGTACTAGTGCAGTCTTATACCAGTACACAGGCTGCTACCTGTAGAAGGCTACAACCTTCTCTCGTTCTCCAACTTCTCCTAGAAGGGAGCTACAACCCCCTTAGCTCTTGTACTAGCTGAGGTACTAGTACGTAGGTGCTGACCTACAGAAGGCTACAACCTTCTCTTTTCTTCCAGGGACCACGTTTCATAAATTTTCAGACTAGATCCATGAATATCAATCAAACATCAAGTATATCTGCATTAACCAAACTCCTTTGTACAAACAAATATTGAATCAACCAATAACTTCTCAGAATGTTGTAACCAGAAAACAGTACCAGTAACCAAACACCAATTTTGAACCCAGAACACTACAGCAATAAACAGAAGCAGTTAAAACATATTTCATGAGATGTATGCTACTTCAACATGAGGGACCTGCGTGCATACATTTCTGTATTGAGGCAAACCAGCGTATACGTTGTTTTCAGATAGTGAACCGACGTGTATACATGCCTTTGCTGCGCTGAACCTGCATACAGATCTATAAAAGATAATTTACCCTTTTCACTTATTCAGACATCAGTTATACCTAGATTATCATACTTATAGATCACGTCATGCGCCAAATAAAACAGATCAAAGATTACACAAAGATACTTCTCTTCAAGCCGCTTTAAGATCTTGACCCATCAATAGAACTTATCCTTCTCCTTGCGCTCAGGTTCCTCCTTAATTCAGATCTAGTTATGCACCAGAACCCAATGACCGTATTCTATATCTTGCTCTTCATAAGATATTCAATACTTCAGTTGATTCCTTACCAAATGATCTCCTTCCCTTTTTATAGACTTAGGCCTTACTCAAACCATGGTCCAAAACCATAGAGACCCAATACTAGGGACTCAATACATGGGTTCAACACTTTGGATGCAATACCAAGGATCAAAACAATAGGTTCAAATATGTCGGACTAAATACCATGGACCAACCATAAGATTTCCCATATGTACACGCTTTTATTTGCATGAAAGTGCGTGCATACGTATACGTGCCTTTTAATCGGTACACCCGCGTCTATACGTGATTTTGTTAAGAGGAACCTGCGTATACCTCATTTTCTTTCATTCTGAGAGCTTGAATTGTGATCTGCCCTTTGAGTGAGTTTCCATCAAGGACAACACCTGTGCCATAGTGCCAAACCTGTGTCATAATGCCAACAAACTTTAGGATCAACTGGAGGTTGATTTTATCCAGTTGCAGGAGTACTCGACTGCGAAGAAATCACAACATTTTGAACCAAGGAGGTTGAAAACAACCATACTAGCAAGCCAGTGGTAAATCCCAGAAGGGACAATGTAGCCATATATGGAGCACCAATATTTCCAAAAGAAGGAAAAGGACTAGGATTCCCATCAAAAGGAATTCCTTGATCGGTGGACTCTGGATTTGTCACCATATTGCTCAACCTAAGATCAACTAAGGAGCGAGCGTGGAGGATGTTATCCGCGGTCAATTAATTTAATTTTAATCAAAGTAACAAAACAAAACCACAAGAGGGATGTTCTAGGCAAAAGGATTACCAAGTTACTGTGAACTATAGACTACCTCCTGGTGAACCAAGAAGTATGGGCAGGAAATCTCCCCGAATGCTATGTTCGGTGTATCATAGTGTACAAGGCGACTGACTCTATTACCTAAGGATGGATAGCAACCTAGTGTTGTCCTCCCATATATACCCAAAAATACGTGGAGGCCCAATCTGTATAAGCGTTGTCTAATGCAAAACCGTATAGTGAGAGCATTCCCATATACTTTACGTACTATAACACCGCCCTATATACCCGAAGGTACATGAATGAACTACAATATACTCACGTACGTGGAATGAGGTATCACACTCGGGATGTATTGCAAACAAGTTAGCGATAGCCGCTTTGTTTTACGACGCCGGAACACGTCTCTAGCCTAGACCTCTAAATGTTTTTTGTTAGGTGGCAATGCTCCATCAGGTAAATTCAGATAAATTTTAAGTTGATATTCTTTATAATTTGCCTTTCAAGGTTCACCAGATGATGTATGTTTGCAATTCCTAAAATGAAACTAATATGATAAGCATTCTTTCCATTCAATTGAACAATGAAAATCCTTAGCTAGTAAGGGATAGAGAAATCGGATCTTTGACAAAAAGCAAAGAGCATATCTAATGCAATTCCCCTACACTATTCTTATCAGCACACACAAACTTTTTCAATGCAACATGCATGTATTTCTTTTCGATTTCCCTTAATTTGAATGAACAAAAAGGAAAACTAATGCACAATCGATCAATAAACTCTTTTCATAAAAATGACTATTTTGCGACAATTTCTTTTCAAAGAAATGAAGATTTTACAACACTTTCATTTTCAAAGAAATAAGGAATTACAACACTTTCAACGAAAATACTAATCATATGCATACATCAACCAATCGATATTTCATGAATGAGGACTTTACAACAATTCAACTTTCGAAGGAAAAGACGATTTTACGACACTTTCTTTTGATAAATATCAATCGACCAAAAACTAACTTTCAACTATAGATTGAAAATGAAAAAGTAAATACATAAGAAACATTTATCAATCCTAGTCTAAGTAGGGCCAGGTAAGGAGATGAAAAACTATTTTCAGAGACAAGACATCATTGACATTCAGCAAATCATTCAAACAGGAGAAAATTGGCTCAAAACTTCAGCTCCTAGATGGGAAACTGACCCTCAAGGGATCAGCGCAGGCTGTAGTGAGAGACAATGTGCTTCAGTGCACTGGCTCTATGTGGGAAGTGCATTTCAGCACATTATGTTCTCCATTGGGCTGTGCTGGTGACAGTAAGCCATTTCTGAAGGCAATTTGGCATAGTTTTGACTCAATTTTCTATGAAATCAGACTGAAATTCAATCAACGACCACAAGTACAGTATGTAGAAATGTCTTAAGAGGCTGATAAGCTACTAAGATGGATGATTCACTCCCCAGTGGAGTCGCCAATTTTTTTTGGGAAGTTTTAGTGTCTACGGATAAACGCTTAAACCCCTAGACTAGTAGTTAAGTCTAGAACAACAGTGCAAAGCATTCTCTACCTTTTCTATAACCAATAGATTAAATAAGACAGTAAAGAAGCCTACCTGTAGCTTTCGCTTACTCCTTATCTCCCTTGACCAATTCTGTCACTCCTTTCCGTACTTAATCCGCTTGAAAAGTACCTGCACACAGACAGAAGACAAAAACCGATCAAAGCATATGATAATGATCTATTGATTAAACATAGAATGGAATCAAGTTCATAATACACATATGAAAGCATCAATGGACAATACAAACATATGGAAAAAGATTTGAACACTTTATTAGTAAAAGGAAGAGTTGCAACCCAATTTGCTTGATTCAATATCACTCCTCCAGTTCAATCCCATCCTTTCCTCATAACAAGCAAGACATTTTGACATCATTACAATACTTGAAACCAACTCAAGTCTCATACTAACAGCATCTCCCTATAATTCAATTATTTCCAGCCCCTAATCACTTAGATGAGTGGTCTTTTTATAGGTGAATGAAGGAAGTTATGCCATAAATGGTGATAATGAATGCCCTCCCAAACATAGAATTTAGTTCCATGGAGGAAGGGATAAAGGGATTGATGTTCCTTAACTCCCTTCCTCATCCAATTTCGAGCCCAAAGGAGTAGATAAACTTGGGAAGCTTCTAGATGCATCCAATGGATAAGAATATTCCTAAACCCCAATGAAATTTCACTCAAATTCGCCCAGCACACCCTGGTAGTGTACTGGGCTGCACTGCAGTGCACCCTGGTAGTGTACTGGGCTACACTGCAGCACACCCTGGTAGTGTATCTACCTACGCTGATCCTCTTAGAGACAATTTTTGGATGATTTCAGTCATAGAACTTCTTGGGAAGCTAGGCATTCTGATGGTTGACTTCTTTCAGGAATGTAACAACTAAATTAGGGTTTGATGGGCCCTAATAGTAATGATCTGTAAGTTTGGGTTGATGTGCCCAAATGGATCTGTAACAAGTATTGGCCCATAGTAATGAGCGCGACAACAGATATTAATCCCGTCAAAGATTACCAACTGCACTAATGTAGTTTTGACCCATGGTATTGGATAAGGGCTAAAGTATATAAAGAGGTGAAGATAAAAGTGTTAGGAGTGCAGGTGATGGAAATCTTATAAAGAGTTATATCAAAATAAAATATGCATGTTATGGGTTTTTGATGATTTTCTTGATTTAAAATAAGTATGCACCTGAGAGTTTGATGATGGATGAGATCCAATAGATCTGAAATAATTATGCACTAATGAATACAATGATGGATCAGGATCATGAGACCTGAAATGACTTTTCATTGTATGATCTGCTCATGGATTGACTAGATCTAAGTACTGACGCATGTTTTTATCTCTGAATATTATGATCTGGGTCTTTCTGAAGTTCTGAAGAGATGCACAATTTTAGGTCAAAATTTGCAGATCTATACATTGGTTACTATCGAGAAAAACGCGTATACACGCGGGTTAGCTTCTTCAAACTCACGTATATAAAGTAAGGAGTTTCTAAATGACTAATCAACCTGACCAGTGATGTTGCTTCTCTGCGGTCTATCAATGATGTCCTCATGATTGATCTGGGTTAAGTGATAATGTCTGAAGTAGAAATGATTGAATGATGAAGTTGAATGTGGTTATGGACTGATTGAAAATTTTTAAGATTACTTGTTGATTGTGATTGAAGATCAGAGACAGATCTATGACTGGTTCAAAGTGTTGCAATAGATCTAAGTATGGTTTAGTGTTCTTTTCATAATTGTAGTAGTGAAGTTTTCAATTTTCAATATTTTAATATCTATACGTGGGTTTCTCTACAGAAAAGCACGTATGCACGCGGGTTGCCTTAAGTGAAGTAGCATATACATTTTGGAATTTGAATGATCAGGACTGCAGTTGATTCTGTGTGTTGATGCAGTATTTTGGGTTCAGTTCTGTGTATTGGTTACAGTGATCTGATTGTTCTAGTTGATTGGTTGATTTTTTATTAAGTGTCAATTGATTGGGTTTTCAGTGAATGGTTGATTCAGTTGTGTTAGAGATTAATGATTGGATTTTAGTGATTGTTTGATTCAGTTGTGTCAAAGATTGATGATTTGGTTTCAGTGATTGGTTGATTCAATTGTGTCAGAGATTGATGATTGTGTTATAGTGATCAGTTAAATTTTGTTTTTGATTGTTGATCTTAAGTGTTGACATTGGATCCAGTGTGAAAATTTATGAAACGTGGTACATGGAGGATGTTGAGGGTTGGAGCCTTCAGTAAGGAAGTCGAAGCTTCCTCCTAGTAGTAGCTGCTAATCAGATCAGGGGGTTGGAGCTCCCTTCCAGTAGGAGATGGAGAACGAGCAAAGGTTCTAGCCTTTTGCAGGTGGGTGTCTACATACTTGTATGAGTCTGCACTAGTACAAGATTGTAAAAAAATTTATATTTATATTAAAAAGAAGACGAAGATGACAACAGCAGGTGGTTTTTTCCCACATTGGGTTTCCACCTTAAATCTTGGTGTTTATGTTTGTTGTTTATGTGTGATGGTTTATTTTGTTCTTACAGCACATGGTTACTGTCTATCTAATGTTTAATAAAGTATTGATGCATTGGCTGAAGACAAACAAATGATGAATTAATTGAATCATAAGTTTGTTGGATGTACGTTGGTTGTCTTAAGAACAGTCACGTACAGACACGGGTTCCTTTCAGTAAAGTCGCGTATAGAAATCAAAATATAAAATGTAAAAAGTTATTAATTTGAAAATACTGATTCACCCCCCCTCTCAGTAATTTTCCCAACAATTGGTATTAGAGCAGGCCCTTTGGCAGAAGCTTGATCGCTTGAAGGAGATCTGTTGAGACAATGGGAAAGAAGCAAAAGAAGAAATCACCTCAAAAGAAGAAGACATCTCTAAGAGACAATGACAGTGTTAGAGATGGTTGACTATTAGGTTGAAGCAAATATTCAGATTTAGAATCAACTCAGAATGAAGATGAACAAGAAAAAAAATGATCATGTACTGATTTTTGGTCCTCTTGTGATACCTTTCTCTGTTCATGCAATATTGAAGATAGTGAATGTGATAGTGAAAAAATTGAATTTTCTCTTATGGGTGAAAGTGAAAGAAATCTAATAGAAGTAGAAGTTAAAATGCTCATAGATAAAATTAGAGATCAATAAGATCTATTTGATAAAAGGGAATGTACCTTCAAAGAAGAGGTTACCAGGTTAAAAACTTAGTTGGAGGAAGGAAACAAAATAAGGAAGAAATACAAGGAAAAGAAAGATCAATGTCAAAGGCTGCAAGATGAAATAACATCATTGAGAAATAAAGTGAATGAAAAGGATACAACAACCAAGGAACTTAAAGAAAGAACCAGTTATTGTGAAGGTCTTAAAGTTGAGGTCGCCTCTCTAAAAGAATATATTGAAAAATCAAATAAGCAGAATGAAAAACTACTTCAAGCATTTGAAGAACAAGAAAATGAGATTCTAAAATTAAAACAACAAGTGGAAGAAGGAAGAAAAGTTGAAGAAATCATGAAGAAGCAGTATCTAGAAAAGGAAAAACAATATCAGGTTGAGGTAAATATCCTAAAAGGTAAATTAGAAGAAAAGGATAAACTTTTACGATTTCAAGATAGTACTAAGATTTTGGATAATATTCTTAGTAGTCAAAGGTCTCCTACCATCAAATCTGGTCTTGGTTTTCATGAAACTGTTAAAGGTGAATCTAGCTCACAAACTGAGGCAAGGAATTCTAATGCAAAATCTGAAATGATCAACAAGGAGATAAGAAGTCAACCCCATCAACAACCAAGGAAAGAAAGTCTTCAAAGAAAATCATTTACTCCTAACTATAGAAGTGTTAATCGATTCTTTCCTTTGATCAATAATGTTGAATGTTCTATATGTCATAATTTTGGACATGTTGCAGCTAGGTGCAAAAGCAGAATGTTTCAAGCTAATAATAGTCTCAGGGAAAGATCATCAGCTTCCAGGTACTTTAAGGGATATTTTTTTCTTGCAATATGTTTGGTCACAAAGCCATTGATTGCTATAGAAGGAATATGAAACATGTAAGATGTTATGCTTGTAACAAATTTGGGCGTGTAGCAAAAGAATCTAGGAACAAGTATATGGATTGTCGTAGACAATATGGTAAGCAACCAAATAAGAACATTGTTATAGATATTTTTGAGCACTGCAACCCCAATCATAAATGTCCATAAAACAAGGGCTCTTAAGTCCCTAAAAGTGTTTTTCCAACCTCTAAAAGAACAAGGTCAATTGATTACATCTTCTCCTAGAAGTTCTCCATGAAAAACTACTCAGAACTGGTCAAAACTGGACCATCTCACCTGCTCCATGGTCAAAGTGCGCTGCATCCCACCTAAATGCACACAGTAGGTGCGATGCATCTTGAAGAGCCCTTCTATGGGGTGCGATGGGCGAGAGTGGACAAATGGCAGGGTCAATCTGCAAGGTGGAGGATCATGGAATCTTCTAGAAACTTCGCTTGTGACACTTGCCTCTCTACATTCGCCCAGGGATGAGTAAGAGATCATCAATCTCCAAGTGGAATCAAGAACTATCAGAGAGAGGACACTAATCAACTCTCAAAAGCTGACTCACCCCCCTTGCAAACATCTATATATGGATCACTCATCCCAGAGATCCAGAGGCTGGAATTTTGGATCTTGTAAGGAAGTGCTGCTGATTTCTTGGTGCAATATCATAGTGTTGGGTGATCTAAGCTTTTCATGAGGTGAAGAAGGGCTTTCTTGCTAAGAGGATGATGCTGGGTCAGAACAATTGGTTGTAAACCTCTTTGCTCTTTCTTGATTATCAATAAAGCTATTCAAGTTTTCCTCCACATTCTTGTATGATTGATGTTATGTGCATTTGTGTGGTCAATATATATCTGGTCCCATATTGTTTATGATAATAGATCTATGTTCTTGGATAGTGTTATGCTGCTTTGATTCTACAAGTGCTCTGTGAAGATGGGTAGACAAGGAAGCGAGTAGCAAAGATCTATCAGAAGGGAGAGGAATCGAGCAAGGAACCAAGCGCAAGACAGAGGTTGGTCTCCTTATTCCCCTCTTATCTATTTCTCATAAAGGAAAACGAAAGTAGTTTTAGTTTGTTTGTTTCTAAGGTAGCTACCAGCCTTAGTGGGACTAGTAGCTCTGCATAGACACTAGTTTTCCCGATAACAAAATGGCGACTCCACTGGGGAGCGAATAGATTGTTTGTTTATCTGCATTTGTTTACTTTATAAAATTACAGATGGAGCCTGAAGTTAAGCCAGCTAGCCTTCGAACTGCATTTTCTATGCAAGTGCAAAGTAGATCAATGTTGCTTCAGTCTATCTCCGGGTTTGGTTTATGAACTGGACAATTGATTTACAAGCTCTCTAATTTCCCTTGTGGTGGCTCTAGTAACCTCTTTAGATCAACCCCTATGATTGATTTACTGATTACCACTTGCTCGGCCTAAATCCCTGAACTGAGCTGCAAACTGTGACCCAGAACCTAGTTAAAGTCTCGTCCCTGGTCTAGCGCGTTGTCTCTTCTGTGAATTCCAGATGCATCGCACTTTCTGAGTGTAGTAGGTGCGCTGCATCTCCAGTTCACTGTGTTACAGGTGCACTGATCAGACGAGGCCTTTCCTGCTCCTAGATTTGGTTTCTGTGTTCACTTTTTTCAGCTCTATTCAAGAGTTTTGCTGCCTATAGTCAGTACACCTCTGTTGAAACCCCCTTCCTTGCCATTATTCTGCCTCTATTGTGCAAAGGACTATAAATGTTTTTATGTATTTTGAGCCATTTTCAGTTCTCTTTTACAAAGAAGTAGCGTAATCGTATTGTCGTTTCTTGATTTGAAAGTGTCACAAGTGTCGTTTTCAGTCATAGAAGAGAATCTGATTGTTCTTAATAGTCAATTACACTATTAATCTTGTATTTGATTTGAATTAGTAATTTTTCAAGTGTCGAAAGCAAGTTCTCATTTCCAAATCGCAAAGTGTCGTCATTGTCCTCATTTTATCTTGAAAAGAAACTTGTTAGTAACGTCACTTTGAAAAATAATTCAGGTTTGCGCTTGGCTTTCTTTTTATCATTCACACATTAAGAAGGCTGAAAACAAATACATGCACGTGCATTTGCATTTAGACTGTTTGTTGGTCTGATTTAGGACAGTGCATATAGTGTGTGCTCTCTACTCTATGTTGAAAGAACGCCATCTCTCTTTCCTTAGTAGCTAGGATTTTCATTACAAAAAGAAGATTAAACGACTGTTTATCATCTTAGATTGCATTTTAGGAATTGTACATCTACATCACGTGGTGAACCTGAAAGGAAAATTTCTTAAGCAAGATCAACTGTAAAATAAATTTGATGAATCTAAAAATGCTTTGGAACCTAATGCACAACATCTAGAAGTCTAGGCTAGAGACATATTCCGATGTCATAAAGCCTGGTAACTATTGTTCTCATTGTTGGTTGGGTGATTCCTCCACCTTGAGACGATAAGTGCTAGTACGGACTTGTGCTCCCACGTACTGTCGAGTATATATTGGGAGACCACAATATGCTTTATCCTTTATCCATAGGAAGCCGTGTCTGCCGCCCTATCGATCGCAATGCACTGAACACAGCATTCGGGAAGATTGACTGTCGTATCGTAAAAAGTATTCTGCAGTTTTGCAATTGGTTTGGTAATCCTCTGTCTATATTTCCAGAGCAGTCCCTTTCGCTCCTTTTCAGACTCCTTAAAGGAAAAGGTCCATCTGAGCACTTGTCACTTCAGGATCATTAAAAATCGAAGGCAACTAGAGTCATCTTTTGTTTTTTCTCGACTCTTAAAAATTGAAAAAACAAGTTGTGTCAAAGCGTCTAAAATTTATTTTAAACGGAATAAATATCACCTTTCCTACGTTGGTCTTAGGTTGAGAAGAATGGAGCCTACCAACCAAGGAGTTCCCCTTGGGGGAAATCCTAGTCCCTTCTCCTCTTGGGGAGATGTTGGTGCACCCCATATGGCCACATTGTCGCTTCCAGGATTGACAATTGGTTTGCCCGTATGGCTCTTCTCAACTTCTATCGTTCAGAACCCCGTGATTCTTGAACAATCAAGTCAGCAACTAAATGATACCAAAGTTACCCCCCAACCCTCTACTTCTTCCAATTCTTCCTCTCCTCCTTCCTCTTCGCTTGATGAAGCTGGTAAGGCCAAAAATCAAGTAACCGAGAAGAAGAAGGAGAAGAAGAAGAAAGAGAAGAAGAAGAAGAAGAAGGAGCCAAAGGCAAAAAGGGGCAACCAAGCATCGTCTAGCGAAAATCCACACACTGCACCGACCAGGCCTAAATCGCCATGTGTCATTTGCAAAGGAGACCACTATCATCGAGATTGTCCTTGCATCCCTCGGATCTTAAGGGACTGGTCTCCCCGTTTGCACAATCCGGTGTCGTCAACCTCTAATGATCATGTTGAAGGTACACCGCCAACTAGTGAAAGTGAAGCCCCTGGAAAAAAAGGAAGATGTAAATTTCCTTGTAAATTGTGTGAAGGCGATCACGCCGTCCACCATTGTCCCTTCTTAGATGAGGCTAAAAGAGTTTTGGACGACCGTCCGGTTTCACCGTTACGACTTCCTCCGGGATATAAGAAACTCTTGCCGAGTCTGTCACTAGTTGAAAATCTGGCTGACACGCTCTTGTGGTCGGCCGAAGCATCTATCATTGAAGATAAACCATTTGAATCCACACCAGACAAAAGTCAAAAGGTCGAGGCGGCAGTTGACCCGGTCTTGCCTTCAGAGAATCCATCTTCAGATGATACAGTCATCAAAGAGAACGAGGATGACACCGTCCAAATTCTTTTCGTAAGCACAGACTCCGATGAACATGGGGGCAGTCTACCCGTTCCTTTACCACAGGAAGGAAGTTTGTCAGAGTCGTATCCAGTCGTCTATTCGGTCCCACCTCCAAGCAACGTAGTTGTTTCCTTCGATTGGAATCTACTAGGCAGACCCCGCTTGCCGGCTAGTGTACCATTTCGAATCATCGCTCAAATATATAGAATGGTCATGGCCGGTACCATCATAGATGAAGGGGCTTATGTGAGTATTCTTTCCTCAACTGCTTGGAAAGCGCTTGGTTCACCATCGCTTTTTCCTGAGATGAGAAATATAACAGGCTTTGACAAAGGAACCAGTCGACCGTTAGGGATCCTTCCCAATGTGCCGATAACGTTGAGAAGGAAAATCGTTCACATGAACATAATGGTAGTCCAAGGACCCCTGGATTATAATCTACTCCTTGGACGAGACTATATTTATTGCATGGGAGCCATTGTCTCCTCACTCTTTAGAGTAATGTGTTTTCTGCACGAAGGAAGAGTGGTCAAGCTCGTAGACCAGCTTTCATTCCCCGGTTCACACATAGCAAATAGTCATATACCAACACTGAATGGTCTTTTCACGCAAGGAATGTCTCATCAATCCCTAGTCCGTCCTCCTGATGAACGCGAGTGATTCAGAGGATATGACTGAAACCCAGGGGGCATGCACCCTGGCCTGTTTCGACAGGAAAACCTTGGGAATAGGGTGGGTTTCCGCAAAGAGTATATGACTGGCCTAACACACCCGTCCATTTTGGAAAATGGGATTAGACCATAATAATATACCTCTATTAAGGTAGGCCTTTCCCGATAAAACAAATGTTTTGTCTGCAAATTGAGGGGTAACCTGAAAAGGTAGGCCTTTCCCGATAAAACAAATGTTTTGTCTGCAAATTGAGGGGTAACCTGGAAACTCTACTTCACTATACCTGGGGGCATGCAAACCTTTTGGCGTGCAAGCAAAGAGCGACCATTTATTTTTTTAAATTTATAGGTCCTCTAACCCTTTAAACTCGTAGGATTGGTCGTTTCCTAACTTGCATAAAGAAAGGATGCGGGGCAAAGCTTTGAAATAATGTCGTTTTTATATATGAGACATCCTTATTATACGACTGGATTAATCGAGCAGTTTTAATGTGGAATTCAAGCTCGTTAAAAATAAACATAAGCAATGAGAAAATGTTCCCCCATAGTTTAAGCTCATTAAAAAATGAACTATTCTCCGATAAATAACCATTGTGAATGTATTACCATCAGCCTTTGAAGCCTTGGACGTGTTCTCATTATCACCTCCACTTTGTTTTGGCCGATCATTCACCTCCATCTGATTGTTTACCCTTTTGAGGAACAGCTACGAAGAGTGATCCTGTTAGCCATCCTTGTGACACCGCCGTGATTGGAAAATTCCAAACCTTACCTAGAATCAGCTGCTACCCATATTTATCACTCGTTCCTCAAAACATGAGTCTCCTTTAAGCTCTTTTCAACTTACTCATAAAATATGAAAATATTGTCGAGCCATTGGCCTCTCCAGCTCGTTAAAGGGACCGGAAGTGCTATCCCTCTTTTATATTTTAATCTTTTTGGAATTGAGGGATTATTACACAAAAAAGATCGAGCGCTTGCTTTGTTCAGCTCGTTAAAAGTATCGAAAATCCATCCCTTTTTTATTGTTTTATACTTTTTCGGACTCAAGGGATTATATGACGAAAAAGGATTATTGGAGTTTTCTTTACGTCCGTTTTTCAGATTCTCTAAAATTGAAAAGGACCGAGTTATCCTTGTCGTTAAAATCGTTAAAACCAAATAGCGACAAACTTGTCCATACAGACAAGAACGAGTTTCACTATCGCTAGGCTCGTTAAAACATAGTGATGGGTTTGCCCGAAGGGAAAATTATAGAACAAGCATATGTTATCCTCCTCAAGCTTGACAAAAATAAAGAGGTACTGGTCAGCAATGACTGGGAAAAAATTGGGAAGAAAACTTGAAGAAACTTTATCGGTAGCAAGTCGCTCTTAAACATGACACTTTCACTCCGGATCCGAGTCGGGTTGGGTTGTTCCATTCACTGGTCACATCACCATGGTTCCGTCACACCATCCAAATTGGGGTTAATGATACCAATCCATCATGTCAGTGTCGCTGATATGTTCAAGAGAAGTCGCTCAAAGAATTCACCTGTGTCTCACCCACTGCAATACATTCACACTCCATTCTTTCATGACCGCCACCCTGAACCTTATATCACCAGATCGTTTTCACCTCCATTAAAATTATTTTCTCCGTTCCGTGTGATTGATGTGGGATTCACTAAGGCCCTCCTATGACGGATCGCTTCTTGTCGACATCAACTCATTATCCAAGAAGTCGATCTAGGAACAACCCTTTCAGTACTTTGAAGCTTGCATGCCTCAATGGCAAGTTTCTCACTTCCGGCGATAGGTTTACATCAATGGCCTTTGACAAAAAGATTTTGCGTGGTGTTCGATGCTAAGTCCCTTATTCACACCACGTGAATTGTACTGCAGTACCTTGAGGGTCATCATCATTATCGGTGATTCCTCTCGCGCCTGTTAATAGCTTACATCATTGGCTGGTAATCAGGCGATGTCTTTCCATGTTCGACTCTAGAACATCTCTCACATGGATCGACTTGTACTTTGGGTGAAGATCGAACGAGATTGAAGACCCCGGATCTAATTTCATCCATCCGGGCTGTGATATATATTCAGGAAAATAAAGACATCAAATGTACATCATTACTGCACAGATAATCATCCAATCTAAGGGATGATGGCTCTACCAGAATCATCAGTCTACACTCAGACGATTGTCTGTCTTATGTACATGAAAATGAATTTATAAAGCTGAGCATGGGAATGCCCGCCTCAGCTATATCATGAAAATATTATGAATATAATGTATTGTGTTGTATCTTATTACAGGTCGCCTTCCAGTTTGAAAGAACTTCAAATCCTCATGATAAAGCATTTCACCCAACATCAACAAATTAACGACCTCATGCTTTAGGGGGAAACTGTTATAGACATTTTTGGGCACTGCAACCCCAATCATAAATGTCCATAAAACAAGGGCTCTTAATTCCCTAAAAGTTTTGTTCCAACCTCTAAAAGAACAAGGTCAACTGATTACATCTTCTCCCAGAAGTTCTCCATGAAAAACTGCTCAGAACTAGTCAAAACTGGACCATCTCACCTGCTCCATGGTCAAAGTGCACTGCATCCCACCTAAATGCACACAGTAGGTGCGATGCATATTGAAGAGCCCTTCTATGGGGTGCGATGGGCGAGAGTGGACAAATGGCAGGGTCAATCTGCAAGGTGGAGGATCATGGAATCTTCTAGAAACTTCGTCTGTGACACTTGCCTCTCTACATTCGCCCAGGGATGAGTAAGAGATCATCAATCTCCAAGTCGAATCAAGAACTATCAGAGAGAGGGCACTAATCAACTCTCAAAAGCTGACTCACCGCCCTTGCAAACATCTATATATGGATCCCTCATCCCAGAGATCAAGAGGCTGGAATTTTGGATCTTGTAAGGAAGTGCTGCTGATTTCTTGGTGCAATATCATAGTGTTGGGTGATCTAAGCTTTTCATGAGGTGAAGAAGGGCTTTCTTGCTGAGAGGATGATGCTGGGTCAGAACAATTGGTTGTAATCCTCTTTGCTCTTTCTTGATTATCAATAAAGCTATTCAAGTTTTCCTCCACACTCTTGTATGATTGATGTTATGTGCATTTGTGTGGTCAGTATATATCTGGCCCTATATTGTTTATGATAATAGATCTATGTTCTTGGATAGTGTTATGTTGCTTTGATTCTACAGGTGCTCTGTGAAGCTGGGTAGACAAGGAAGCGAGTAGCAAATATCTATCAAAAGGGAGAGGAATCGAGCAAGGAACCAAGCGCAAGATAGAGGTTGGTCTCCTTATTCCCCTCTTATCTATTTCTCATAAAGGAAAACGAAAGTAGTTTTAGTTTGTTTGTTTCTAAGGTAGCTACCAGCCTTAGTGGGACTAGCAGCTCTGCATAGACACTAGTTTTCCTGATAACAAACATTGATATCAGAAAATATGAAAAAGATGGATCCACCAATAAGAAAGAAAAGTGAGATCAAATAAGGTGTGGTCTTGTTGTTTCCTCGTTTGAAGATGAAGATGAATGGTACATAGATAGTGGATGTTCTCATCACATGACTGGAGACAAGAGTAAAATGGAGTCTCTGATGAAGAACCATCATGGTAATGGTATTCTTGGAACTGATGTTTCAGCAAAAGTTCTAGGACTAGGTACAGTCAAAACAGACTCAGGGGGAACTAAAAGTATGAAATTTCAGTATTCCACTTTTCATACACAGATCTTATGAAGACAAGTCGCGTATATACGTGAGTTCGAAACTGCATAGTCACGTATATGTTGGTTTTATGAAGAAATAGTGAGACAGACTTAGGAAAAGGGTATGATATGGTTCAGTCAATGATAAATTTTCTTTTTTGTTTTGATGGTTGATGATTACAGTTTGTTGATTCTATTTAGAAGTGCTTTTGGCCCTCATAAGTTTTTGATGTCTTGATGTATAACTAGTTGATGATGATGCTTTGATAATTCTCATTGATATATGAAATGATCAGATATGACAGTGAAAAGTTGGCACAAGTTTAGGGGGAGCATTTGTTATGCTTCTAATAATTCATTGTTGGCATTATTTTTCTTTACAAGTCCTTGGTACATAATTATGCTTATTAATGATGATGATTCTTATGTTGTTGAAGTGTTTAAATGATGCATCATGCTAGGTTGCAGTCATGGGTTGCCTATGATGAAATCACAGATGATACTTATATTTCTTGAGCCACATAGTTGTTTTGATGCTTATGATCATATTTGTGGATGATTCTTTGGATGATGCATATAGTACATATGTTATGTTGCTTACATGGTGATCTTCATAAGTTCAATGAGAAAAACAAAGCTTGAGTACACAACTTCATTATAAGTGCCACTCATTTCTTTTATGTTGTTATCATCATGCATTCAAAGATGCATAAATTTCATATGGTGCAGTTATGGATGAGGATTCCTATAGTTCTTGGCTCTCACATGGTATAATGTTTGAATATTGTTGCACTGGATGGTATCAAGAAAGTTTGACAAATGACTATGATCTCATGGTTTTCTTTTCTCATTGATGAGAAGCTAGATACATATTGCTATCTCTATGTTGGATACATGGATGATTACTTAAGTTGCATATTGGTAAATGATGTTGGTATAAAAGATCTTCTTGTATGAAGAAAATAGGCCAAGAGAATGGAGTTATTGCAGGTTTCATGAAGACGTAGTTATTTGAATACATGGCTATTTGGAGATATGGCTTACTTAGTCACATAATGATCATGACCTCTTACTTTATTATGATACGCTTGGCTCACACATATGTTGTTTATCATGGTTGATTCTTATCAGATGTGGGATGTTATAAAACTCCCTAGTGATGATACATGTTTGATATATTGAGGAAAGAACATGCAATTCCTGCTATGATGATTTTATGATGATGTGTGGTCATGGATGATGACTATGGTGCGTTCACATGTATATGATATGATGTGAATAGTTTTGTGAAGAAATAGGCATTACTGCTTGGAGATATGGCATATTCTTAGTTGATTCATGAAACGCTATGTTTTTTATAAACATAGGTAAAGTATTTTTCTACCAATGAAAAAGAGCAATTTTATTATGATAAGGTCAAGAGGATGATGTTGATAGAAGATATATATGAAAATATATATGCAACATGCTTTGTCATAGGTTGATTGTCTTTTCTTGCAAATTGATGATGAACATATACATGTTGTTGTTCTTGATGCTATTGACATATGCTTATGGTGTAGGTCATATATGGTGTATGATAGTTGTTGATAACTATCATGTTCTTGTCATTGGTCTTTGTTATAAATATCATGTCTATAATTTCATGTAAAGGTCATGTAAAGACCTATGATGTACTCATTGTAAAATTCATCCATGTATGGACAATTGTGGTTAAGTCCTTTTGGATATATGATGAATTTTGCAACCCCACTGTATCTGGGAAGTTGATTTAATAATATCCCCACTTGGTTGGGTGATTGAAGTAATTTTTTGGTGATAGGAAAAGTTCTATCAGTCATAGAGTCATGTACTTCATTGTACATCTGTCAGATATTTTGGCGTGTGCTCAGGGGGAGCATGATCAGAGAATTCAGCATGTGCTCAGGGAGACCATGGTCAGTTTCAACAGTTCATATATGGAAGTCTCCATTCAACATTGGTCAACCCTTTTCCCTTGATGTCAAAGGGGGAGAGTAGCTTGGTGTTTGGAGAGTAGCTTGATTCTTTGAAAATCTTGATGCTTAGCTTGATGTTATTTATAGGTTGTGGTGACCAAACACCAAAGTGGTTTCCATCAAGTCCAAAGGGGGAGATTTTTGGCATTATGATGCATTGTTGTCCTTGATGGCAACTCACTTGTAATAGAACAAGTATATGGTAATTAGATGAATCCACATGTCAGTTCAGAGGTGACAGAATGATGGAACAAAATACATGAATGATGGGTCAAAGGTTTACATATCAAAATCATAAGTTTGATACAGGGAGATTGCTGGCATTATGGATTATGTGTTTTCCTCGATGGCAACCTAACTGATGAGTCATCCTTGATGACAACCTATTTGATGAATGCAATCCTACTTGATAAGTTGTCTCTTCATTAAAATCTACTTGTTAAAGGTATAAATAGGAAGTGTTTACAGATGTGATAGAATGCATGGTAGTGCATAGGAATCAGTTCAAAGGAATGATACAGTTGGAAGTTCAAGAACTATACGCGGGTTTTGTTAAGCCAAGTCACCTATGCATGCGAGTTTAGTGAAGACAAGTAGTATATGTTTTCTGCACCATGTTATTCTAAATACCATGGGTCCTTACCATGGTATTGGCCCATAGAAATGAGCACAACAACAACTATTGATCCGGTCAAAGATTACCAACAACACTAATTTAGTTTTGACCCATGGTATTGAATAAGGGCTAAACTATATAAAGAGGTGAAGATCAAAGTGTCAGGAATGCAGGTGATGGAAATCTTATAAAGAGTTAGGTCAAAAGAAAATATGCATGTTATGGGTTTTCGATGCTTTGCTTGATCTAAACTAAGTATGCACCTGAGAATTCGATGATGGATGACATCCAGTAGATCTGAAATAATTATGCACTAATGAATACAATGATGGATCAGGATCATGAGACCTGAAATGACTTTTCATTGTATGATCTTCTCATGGATTGAATAGATCTAAATATGGATGCATGTTTTTATTATAATGAATTAAATAATTTTTATAACCAGATGAAGTCTTTTTAATAAATATAAATCTTTACTTTTGTCTTTCATTTTTTTTTTTTGTTTCTAAGTTAAATGTTTTTTTCACTAAAGAGTCCTACTAGATTTTATCAATTCAAATAAAAACTTTAAATTCTTAATCACTTCCTCTTTGCCTTATCATGACATCAACTAATTGCTTGCTTTTAATATGAATTTTTATAAGGTATTCTTATCCACCTTTTGGAGAATGTGTCTTTAGCATGGGTATCCCTATTTAATATGACAAAGCTATTACTTAAAAGATGTCTCTATCATGGATAGGCCGACTTCAAATTACGTGGTTAAGAAAGTCATCAACGATGAATAAAATGCCCATAATAAAGCATTCATTTTATGAATCGCTACTTTGTTTAATTATTTTTTCCATCATTATTATGTTTGAGGATACAAAATACGTGCATGGTGTAATGGTAGGGGCGGATGGCTGTTGCACCCCCCACCCAAGTTCGAGTCCTGCAGAGGCGATTAATGTTGTATGTTGGAATAATGTTGTATGTTGGAAAAATGTAAAGGTCACGCACTAGCCTACAAAAAAAAAAGAGGATACAAAATACACAAATATTTAATTTAGGTTGGGAAGTTAATTTATTAAATAAAATATATATTTTTTAATTATGAAGTGTGTAACTAATCATGGATATTACTTCAGAATAATTATGAAGTGTGTAACTAATCATGGATATTACTTCAGAATTAAGTAACACAAAGAGGAACATTGGTAGCATATTTTTATTTTCAATTTAAAAAATAAATTTCACTAAATAAATACAAGATTTAAAATAAAAAATAAAAAATTATTAAGTAAAATAAATATTTCTTTATTCCTCAATTCTTCACGAATATTATATTATATTTGATTATTAATATTCAAAACCTTTTATATTATTTAAAGTTAATTTTGCATTGAAAATATTAGATAATTACATTCCTAATATTATTTTTATTGTCTTTGATAATTACATTCCTAATATTATTTTTATTGTCTTTGATAATTACATTCCTAATATTATTTTTATTATCTTTATTTCCATTTTTAAAGTGCATTATTTCTAAAATGGCATGCACCAACCCAATTGTTTTATATTTATTATGAAAGACAAATAAATTTATGAATATGATTGGTAGCTTGTGGGATGGATATATGGTTGATATATACACAATGCAAATTGCTAAAACTTTTGTTATAAATATTTATTGAGATAATCAAATTATTTGAAAAAGCTTAATTTATAAAAAAAAAAAAAAAAAAAATTGAAAAATCTTAATTTATAATGAATTTGAGAAAATTTTACAAAATTGTTTCAACAATCAAAATATGATTTGTTTGATTGGTAAAAACATATAGTTAATATAATTTTATTAATATATATTTTGAATAAATATTTTATTCATTATTCATTAAATAAATAAAATTCAAACAATAATATTTTATATTAAATTTTAAATAATGTAAATTTAAAGTAATTATTTTAAGTATTATTATGATCAACTATGAAAACCTACATATTGGAATCATGAATGTTGTTAATGCATGCAATAATGGTTAGGGTTAAAGACTAGCTTGAGCTAATAAAGACACCATATTCACAATTACCTAGTCAAAGAACCACCAAATTGAATAGTGTCAATATGAATGTGTTAGTCTAAATATGAGTGCTAATATGAATATGCTAACCTAGGTCATGATAAAAAGGAGCTTGTTCAAAATATGTTTATATATGTGAGAAATTATATGTATTGAAGATCATCTGTGCATATTGTTAATTGGGCTTATCTTGGATGGCTTGGAGGAATGATTGTGATAATCTCCACTTAGGTTCAATTCCGATAGGTGGATTGAAGAGCTTTGTTGTTATTTTAATTTCAATATAAATATATTTTCCATGTGATGAAAGACTAGTATAACAATTACACAACAATTAACTATGCGGTTGCCAACCGTAACCCATTATGGATTATGTGAGCTGGAGGACCAACCATTATGATGTTGATTTGCATGCCCTCAACCCGACCTGTCAATCACATATCTTGCTTGCTCTAACTTCCTCTCAAACGTCTATAGCACGAAATGATAAAGCAGAAACAAGGTGGTTGACATTAATATAAAAACATTGTCCAACAAAGAACAACTATGAAGTGCCTGACATCCCATTATTTTAAAATCAAACCCATTATGGATTATGTGAGCTGGAGGACCAACCATTATGATGTTGATTTGCTTGCCCTCAACCCGACCTACCAATCACATATATTGCTTTCTCTAACTTACTTCCTCTCAAATGTCTATAGCACGACATGATAAAGCAGAAACAAGGTGGTTGACATTAATATAAAAACATTGTCCGATAAAGAACGGCTATGAAGTGCCTGACATCCCATTATTCTAAAATCAAATTGCAAGGTCCATACCTCGTTAGAGTCCTTTCCCATATTGCAAGGTAAATATAGCTTGAGTGAGCCTAACAGTTAAGAGCATGTGTTTCCTCCCGAGAGGTCACAAGTTAAAAACGAGAGGGGGGTAGAGTATGTATGCCTTGCTAGACTTAGCAACCAAATCGCACAAGGAAGTCTCACTTGGATAATAATAATAATATATCCATACCACAAAGGAATATATATATATATATATATTTCATTTCAATTTTTTAATAAAATCTCATTAGTTATTAAAATAATATTATTTTTATTATTAATCTAATAAAATGTCATTCACACATTAATGTGCAGTGATATTCAATGCTATATATAAGTCATATACAATTGAATTAAGAAGATTTGTTAATTACAAAAGCTAAAACATAATAATCATGGTTAAAAATATAGGTAATTACCATGATTCACTTTTATTTTATTATTATTATATTTTGATTGAGTTAAAATGTTTAATATATATGTTCAAAATGTTAAACTAAATACATTATTTACAACATCACTACCATATTAAACAATTGTCTTTTTTTTGTTTGAAGGAAAAACCACTTAAATTTTTAATTTGTTTTATTCAGATAAAATGGGAAGGAAATAAGGAAAAGGGTTAGATTACCACCATACCTACAAAATTATAACAAGGCCAACTAACTTATAACAATCCAACAGTGGAATAATTTTTTATTTTATTTTTTTCACTTTTGGTTCACGGATACCGGGGTCAATGGGTAGTCGCTACATCCAGGGTTGTTCAACACTGAGTGGACGCACCCGAAGGCATCAACACCCCTTGGCCTATTTACTGACCTAACCCCAAGAGCTTTCGGGATTCGACCCTGTGACCTCCCATTGGCGAGGCACTTGATTTGACCGATTGAGCTAACTCTTGGGGCTGTTGAATAATTTATTTTACTTTAATCAAAAAATTTAATTCTTTTACATTTTAGATTTACATATAAATAAAATTAATTAAATTACAATTACAATTAATGAATATATAATCAATCAATATATTAAATTAAAATAAAATAATAAAACCATTTTTCATTTCATAAATATATGATTGAAATTAATCAAACCCAATTAAAATCAATAAATGTAAAACAATTCCATATTTTAATTTAGTTGTTTATGGGTCTTGGTTGGTGAGATGTTAAGTCACTCATTTAATTCTCTGTCCTATTTGTCTGTTATTTTTGAACATGACCCTGATGTAACTTCATTATTACCAAACAAACATTTTTTATTTTTATTTTAAATAAACTATATTTAAACCAAACGCAAGAAACATCAATTCTACCACCTTATTATTATTATAATATAATTTTTTTTATTAAAATAAATATTATCTGCCATATAAATAATATATTCATATACGTCATAACCCCTCCATGTCACAACGAACCCATTTATATATATCTGTTAGTGCTATAATATTGCCATGTGACTGATTGTACGCATGTTGGCAGTAAAATCTCAAACTAAATTTATATATTATGAAATATATTTATAATTTTAATATATAATTATTCCTTTAATTTAAAAGTGAAATATTTGTAATAATTAATAACTATTATAATAATTTATTTATAGAAAGAAAAACATATAAATTTAAATGGGAAGGATCTCATTTCTCTAACCCCATTCTTATCTTTAAAGGAACAAATAAATATAAAAAATTCAATTCATAATAAAATAAATAACAAAAAGAATCTTGATTTTATATATATATATATATATATTCCCATTAATCTTCTCGTGTATTATGACCTTTGTTTTTTGAAAAGTATAATGCAATTACAAGTAAGAAAAAAGAAGAAAAGGAAAACAATAATTTTTTTTTGAAATATCTGATATTTGATATCTTAACATGTGATGTCTTTGAAAAGCCCTGATATTTGATATCTTAACATGTGATATGTGATATTTAGTAGGAAGCATAATCTTTCAGGTCAATTTCTTTGGATCCGTTGATAAATATATTTACTCAATGTAATATTTTTTTTTGCTATTAATAAAATATTTTTAATCAACTTAAAATAATATAGTTTATATTATTTATAATTAAATTGAATAAGAATAGTAGATTATGAACTAAGTATTTTGTATTATTTATAATTAAATTAAATATAAATAGTAGATAGAAACATTATAATTATAAAATTAACAAATAATAATTAAGACAATTTAAATAGAAATAATAATTAAGACAATTTAAATAAATAAAAAATAGTATTAATATATATTTATTTTAATTTTGGATTTACCATGTATTGAGAGGGATCAAATTTTTTGAGGTGTAATTTTTTTTTTTTAAAGTACAAAATTTCAAGAAAGTTTTGCACTTTGAAAGATTTGATGTCTCTTGATGCATGATAGATAAAGAGCTAAGATGTTATAATTATAAAATTAATAAATAATAATTAAGACAATTTAAATACATAAAAAATAGTATTAATATATATTTATCTTAATTTTGGATTTACCATGTATTGAGAGGGATAAAATTTTTTGAGGTGTAAATCTTCTTTTAAAGTACAAAATTTCAAGAGAAATTTGCATTTTGAAAGGATTTGATGTCTTTTGATGCATGATCGATAAGGAGTTAAGATGGATCTATACTGATTAAAATGGAGTTATGTTGGTTACTTGTGTGTTTGTGTAGCATGTATCAAGTCCATGTTGAGCATGGAAGGTATTACACATATCCTTCATTTTGAGCAACACACCTATATTGTGTGTGCATGTGTGTGTATCATCTCTATACTGAGCATGGAAGGAATTGTACATCTCTTTAATTTTGAAGAAATACACAAATAAAATGTTCTGATGACAAATTTCTTCATAAGATTGTAATTTTTCATTGTTTAAATTGTTATTTTGAATGCATAAATGGATTGAAATCATTGAAAATACCTTTGGACATTAGGATTGTGTAGAATACACAACTTAAATTTATGATTCCAACAAATATTTACTCTATTTTGGACAAAATTGACCAGAAGATATATTGAAAAAAAGCTAAAACATAAAATGTTAAACTAAGCAAAATGTATTCTAACCATAATAAAGTTTTTATGTTCAATTTCTTTATATAATATATACATAGTTGACATAAAAATATTTTACTTAACATAGTCATTCAAATATTTTATTTTCAATTATTTTATATAAAACATACACAATTGACATTGAAACATTTTATTCAATATGAATATTAAAATATTTTATTCATAGTCTATAGTGTGCACATTAAAACATTTCATTATTATTAATGTATTCTCTGTTTTACTTGATTATGCATATTGAAAGATTTTTTATTTTTTTGATAGTCTATATTGAAACTTTTTTTGTTTTTAACATTTATTAAACTTGACATATTAACTTCATATTAGGAAGTAATGATAGTGTTTTTTTGTTTTTGTTTTTGTTTTTGTTTTTGTTTTTGTTTTTGTTTTTTTATGTTTAATTAATTTTCTCTCTATATGTATCAAGTTGATATAAGTTTATTTTATTTAAGGAGGACATTGAAATATTTTTAAAAGTTAAAAGAATTACACATGTTCCTTACACTAAAAGTAAAAATATAACCCTCGATCAGGGTGTCGAGCCAATTGGCAATGGAGGTTGGGGTGGGCGGGGGGGAGTGGGACGGAGGGGTAACTCGTCACCCTGCCACCTCTCACATCATTTAATAGGGGGTGATGCGACCTTCCTGCCCCATGCAACAGATGCAAACTTAAATCCGTATTCCATATGATGGATAGTCTCCCTCCATCAGCTTGTCTTGTGCACTGAGTCTTTGATAGTTGGAATTTATGTTGGGTCTAGATGCCATCCCCGCCCACACTAGGATTATTATATCAACAACTTATTAGTACTGGACCAATACTTGGAGTGTAGAAATTCTCACTGTAGATCACCTGATAATGCAATATACTAAAGCAAAATACTTGATCTACTTCTATAAACAAACTTGCGGAAGCTTAATCGATTTTGAGCAAGATCAAATAGAACACATATAACAAAGAAGAAGATTCAATCACACATGAAACACAGAAGAATAGTCTGGGGAAAGCCTCAACTAAAAAACCCCGCTATCTGTATTATCATACAAGTGGAAATATCTCAGGATTACATAAAGCTTAAGCTCACAAGCTATCCAGCTCTCAGTACAATCCCTCATTGCTGCTCATAGACAGAATATACAACACATGTGCCTTCATTCAGTCCTCCAAGCCTCCTATTTCCTTGCGCAGTTTCTCCTAGGTCCTCAAGCTGCCACTTGTGTGTAATTACCTCACACACTGCTCACTAACCTCTGAAATAACTGCGCAACCCTGAAGGAGATAATTCCTTTTGCATGGATGAGTTTCCTTTATAGGAAAATTCCTCCAACTGATAGTACATTGTCTCTTCCTTTAATCTCATCTGGGTCTTTCTCTGAATTGACATGCATGAGTTATTTATGAGAGAATATCCAGTTATTTGGAGAACACTAGTTGCATGCATGCATGCATTAACTTATTGAACTCACAATTAGTTTCTCCAATTGTCTGGAACTAATTTAACTGGACTTAACTCAATTAACTCAGCTAACTAATTACAACTCAAATACAACTCATCCTTATCTCCTTAATTAAGGGATAACTTCATCAATCAAAGGGATAATTGTTGCATGTCTTCACATAGACTTCATGTTTGATTTTCACCAACTAATTAACTCGACATGAATTAATCAATTATTTTTCAAACAGCTGGTGAGACTAAATTCGATTTTTAATTCTCAATTTTAATTCAGGGACTAATTAAAATTGGAATATATCCTGAAATGCTATTTATAGGATTTCTATTTTTTTCTATTTCCAGCGGAGTTGGAGTATATCCTGAAATGCTATTTATAGAAATGCTATTTTTAGCATTTCTTGTTGCTATTTTCAACACTCCCTCTCAACAAGAAAGGCATTCAACTCGAACCCGATCCTGAACCTTTGAAATGTTCTGCATGCAACACTTCTCTCAAGTGTTGTTGCTCTAGCAACTCTAGAAACAAAAAATATCCAACCTGAATCAGCATGATGTCTCTGTCATCAAAGTCTCTGACTGTTATTGCCTCTGTCGACTGAAAACTCTGCACCTCTGTGCCCTTCAGTATATGACTACTCTAGCCTCTGTCACTTTGATCTTTGACTGCATCAATCCCACTCATTCCTCCTGTTACATCCGTGTTGTTGTTGGTCCTTTCTCCCAACACTACATTTGCACTGCACCTCCTCTCATCATGCTGCATCGTGCTGCCCACTGCTGCATTGCAATTCAGTTACTAAGAAGTAAGTAACTGATCTCCCAACTGACCTCCATGTTGGGCTAGAAACACCCTCTCATGCTGAAGCTCCCTCTACCCCTGAAAAGTGCTCCCTCTCTGACCTTTGCATTGCTGCAACAACTCCCTGCATCTTGCACCGCTGCACACCTCTCTGTGCCATCCTGCACTAGTGCAACACTCCTGTGCCTCTCGCATTACTGCAGCTTGCTAGCTCTGTACTGTCTTGGGACTCCTGCACTGTAGCTCTCTCTATCGTTCCATCCACATCCGTCTCTACCCATTCAACCAGTCCTGCTACTCCTTGTCAGGGCTCCCGTAGGAAGTTCTAATCAAAGAGGCTAGGTACCTTAAGGATCCTACCCCTATTTTAGCCTTCTTTGGACTATCACTCCACATCGCCCCACCTCCCACCTAGAGGTATGGCTGCATGTGATCCCTCTGCCCACTTGGCTCGAAATTTCCTCCAACTGGAGGTCTCTACATGTGTGGATGCCTCCACTCGATCTCCTCTCGGCTTCTCCAGTTGTGGCTGCTCCACAACCTCCTGAAGTTGCTTCACCAATGTGGCTCCTCCACAATTGTCTGAGACTTCTTCTGGGACTGCATGTTGAGAGGTAATGTACTCTCCCTCTCAGCCACCAAGTCTCTAACCTTTTCCTTGATCCTCAAGGCTTTGCATGCATCTTGTACCTCAAGTGGATATAGTTTCTTGGCTAGCACACCAATCTGTTTCATCTTTCTTGCTGTCACAAAATTTTTTGGAAAAAGAGCTAATTTTAAATCAGTGATATCTCCCTCATCCAAACTCCGATTCAGCTGATTATTTTTTGAATTTGGGTATTTTTCGCAAGGAATCCAGATCTTCTATTTGTTTTTGAAATTTTGCACAAAAAGTTTCAGATTTGCTCTGCAAACTCACGGCCAAATTTTATTTATTTATTTATTTACTTTTACTTTGAATTCTCTTCTTCATATACTATTCACTACTCCGATAAACTTAGCTCTGATACCATGTAGAAATTCTAACTGTAGATCACTTGATAATGCAATATACTAAAGCAAAATACCTATCTACTTCTACAAACAAACTTTCGGAAGCTTAATCGATTTTGAGCAAGATCAAATAGAACACATATAATAGAGAAGAATATTCAATCACACATGAAACACAGAAGAATACTCTGGGGAAAGCCTCAGCTAAAAAAACCCTGCTATCTGTATTATCATACAAGTGGAAATATCTCAGGATTACACAAAGCTTAAGCTCACAAGCTATCTAGCTCTCAGTGTAATCCCTCACTGCTGCTCATAGACAGGATAGACAACACATATGCCTTCCTTCAGTCCTCCAAGCCTCCTATTTCCTTGCGCAGTTTCTCTTGGGTCCTCAAGCTGCCACTTGTGTGTAATTACCTCACACACTGCTCACTAACCTCTGAAATAGCTGCGCAATCCTGAAGGAGATAATTCCTTCTGCATGGATGAGTTTCCTTTATAGGAAAATTCCTCCAACTGACAGTACACTATCCCTTCCTTTAATCTCAACTGGGTCTTTCTCTGAACTGACATGCATGAGTTATTTAAGAGAGAGTATTCAGTTATCTGGAGAACACTAGTTGCATGCATGCATGCATTAACTGATTGAACTCACAATTAGTTCTTCCAACTGTTTGGAACTAATTTAACTGGACTTAACTCAGTTAACTCAACTAAATAATTACAACTCAAAAACAACTCATCCTTATCTCCTTAATTAAGGGATAACTTCCTCAATCAAAGGGATAATTGTTGCATGTCTTCACATAGAGTTCATGTTTGATTTTCTCCAACTAATTAACTCAAGATGAATTAATTAATTATTTTTCAAACAACTGGTGAGACTAAATTTGAATTTTAATTCTAAATTTTAATCTAGGGACTAATTAAAATTCGAATATATCTCGAAATGCTATTTATAACAATGCTATTTTTTGCTATTTCCAACAGAGTTGAGTATATCCTAAAATGCTATTTATAGCAATGCTATTTTTAGCATTTCTTGTTGCTATTTTCAACATGGAGAAAATTCAGCTAATCAATGGTGTAACCTTCAATTTTTTTTTGTCTTCAGCCAGTGCATCAGTACTTTATTAAACATTAGATAGACAATAACCATGTGCTGTAAGAACAAAATAAACCATCACACATAAACAACACACATGAACACCAGGATTTAAGATGGAAACCCAATGCAGAAAAAAAAAAATCCACCTGTTGTTGTCATCTCTGTCTTCTTTTTAATATAAATAAAATATTTTTACAATCTTGTACAAGTGCAGAATCATACTAGCATGCAGGCACCCACCTGTAGAAGGCTACAACATTTTCTTATTCTCCAGCTTCTACTAGAAGGGAGCTCCAATCCCATGATCTGATTACCAACTACTACTGACAAGAAGCTTCAAATTCCTTACTGAAGGCTCCAACCCTCAGCATCCTCCATGGATCACGTTTCATAAATTTTCACACTGGATCCAATATCAACACTTAAGCTCAATAAGAAAAAACAAATTGTAACTCATCACTGTAACACAATCATCAATCTCTGAGACAATTGAATCAACCAATCATTGAAACCCAATCATCACTCAATGACACAACTGAATCAACCAACCGCTGAAATCCAATCATCAATCTCTGACATAACTGAATCAACCACTCACTGAAAACCCAATCAACTGACACTTAATCAAAACTCAACTAATCAACTGGAACAACTAGATCACTACAGCCAGTACATAGAATTGAACCCAGAATACTACATCAACACACAAAATCAACTACAGTCATGATAATTCAAATGCCAAAACATATACGCTACTTCAATTAAGGCAACTCGTGTGCATACACACTTTTCTATAGAGAAACCCGCATACAGGTCTTAAAATAATGAAAACTAAAAACTTGATTATTGCAATTCTGAAAAGGACACTAAACCATATTCAGATCTACTACAACACTTTGAACCAATCAGAAAATTGTCTTTGATATTCAATCACAATCAACAAGTAATCTTAACATTCTTCAATCAATCCATAACCACATTCAACTTCATCATTCAATCATTTCTACTTCAGACATTATCACTTAACCCAGATCAATCATGAGGACATCATTGCCATACAACAGAGAAGCAACAACACTAATTAGGTTGATCATTCATTTAGAAACTCCTTACTTTGTATACGTGACATTGAAGAAGTTAACCCGCTTGTATACACACTTTTCTTGAGACCAACAAGCGTATAGATCTGCAAATTTTGACCTAACATTGTGCAGCTCTTCAGAACTTTAGAAAGACCCAGATCATAATATTCAAAGAATTTTTTAAATTCATATTTTTATATTGATAGGATTGAATTAATAATTAAAAAGTCACTTAGGACAAGGTATTATAATTTTCATCTTATTGTTGGTATAAGGCAAATGTGACATGTATACGCACTAAGCACAAAATCTGTGGTCATATGGACCAACACATTGAATTGGAGGTTGTACCCTTAATACATACATGTTCCTTTTATTGCCTCCATCTCACACAGACCATAATGGGCTAATGTCTCGAAACTGCACAGTATCGCAGAAAGATAATACATCGATATGATTACACAATAAGAGGGGAGATTAATGGAACCAATCACAATTTAAATAAATAAAATTAAAATATTAAAAAAAAATTGTATATGATAGTTAACTTTATATATTATGATGGAGCACTGTTACAGATACAGAGCTGGAAGCGAATAGATCGAGGCTAGCGATTTTACTCAGAAGGGGACAAGAACTGACCCTCCAGATGGTCAACGAGGGGTCCATTGGGACCCCTTCTTTTAAACAAATAGTCATGCAGAAGCAGAAGCAAACAATGCAGGAAGGAGTCAGAATTTCAGGATACGAAATGCTCAAGCAGAACAGTGGGAAAAATAAGGAGAAAAAACAAGAAGAAGTCAGAGAGCCCAGTAGCAACCCACAAGGCAAAGGAAAAGGAAATGAGGGTTTGGAGAACAAAGGAAAAAATGACACTACAGGACAAAAACTTACAGTTAATAATGAGAAATAGTCAAAGGAGAAGGGGGAACATAAGGAAGGCTCCCAGGGGAAAGAAGAAACGGAATGTGAAACTAGCTCGAACCCCAACAACAACCCAACAACAAACGGAACCTGAAAACCTAAAAAAGCAAAGACCCTCAGAGTTGTCATAATAGATCCGGAGATTCAAGCTTATCGAGAGCACATGGCAGAGCATGCAGTCATTTGCAAGTTTATGGGCTTATGGCCAACTGAAAGAGCACTATGTCAATGGATACGACAACAATGGAAACCCAAAGGCGATGTGAAACTACACTTAGGAGCAAAAGGCTTCTTCACTGTAGTGTTCACCAACCTAGAAGACAAGGACATAATTTTTTATGGAGGCCCGTATTTCTTAGCTTCAGCAGGTCTCTACATGCGGCCATGGAAACCAAATTTTGTTCCAGAAAGAGAAACTTTCACTCAGGTACCAGTATGGATCCGTCTGTTTTCTCTTCCCATAGACTATTGGGGTCTATCAGCTCTGAAACAAATTGGGGATCATTTGGGTACTTTTATCAAAGCCTTAGAAAGAAAATACACCTTGTGTGCAAGAATCTGCGTGGAAATGGATGTATCCAGTGATCTACATGAGGGTTTATGGCTAGAGTACAGGGATGAGGATTACTTCCAAGCAATAGACTATGAACAAATTCCTTTTCGCTGTCGAAGATGTCATGAGCATGGACATCTAATGAGGGAATGCCCTCTGAATAAACAAGAAGAAGTTACTAAAACAGAGCAAGCAGACAGAGGCAGAGATAACTTTGTAAAACCAAAGATAAGACAAAGAGCCAACCGAAGAAGAACAAACAGAATAGAAACAGAACGAGGTCACCATAGGAACACTTTTGAAATCTTAGAGTTAGACACAGACTCAGAGGATTTGAATAAAGCTCTAACCTCCAATGGAGGGCTAACAGATAAAGCTGGGCAAACCACAAAAGAAACAGAAGAAACCATTATTAGCACAGAAGTCTAAATGAAGGAACAAACAGAAGAGCCAGAGGAGGATGCAGACATGCTCACCAGCGACGGGGGAAGCGATGATTTAGAGTTGGAAGAGGTTCTAGCAAAGGAAGGGATGAACCTACCAGTCATGGCCGAGAACTGGAAAGCTCGAGGCATAGAAAACGTGCCGGAAGAAGAAATCAGGAAGGTCAATGAGCTATTTATAGCAAGGCAGAAAGTAGAGTTAGAAAGGCAAAGCAGAAAGTTAGGTATAGCAAGAGGAGCTGGGAACCACCCAAAGAGTCTTCTCTACAACTCAACAAGTTCAAAGCAAAGGAAGACGAGAGGACGGAGAACAAGTGGTGAAGTTTTGCAGGTGCTTGGGATAATAATGATAAACTCAGGGAAGATGAAGGCTCTAAATGCCTTCCCATCTTACCAATAATTCTTCTAGTTAATCATGAAAACCATATCATGGAATGCAAGAGGGCTAAACAACGAAGCAAAGCAGAGAATTCTGAAAAGAAAATTTTAGAAAGAAAAACCGGATATCATTTTCATTTAGGAAACTAAATGTAGCAATACAAGCATGGTTAATATCAGTAAGAAGCTCGGCAATCACATGAATTATATGGAAGTAGAGAGTCAAGGATGAGAAGGAGGTTTAGTCACTATATGGGACTCAAGGATGTTTCAAGTCCTCTCAGCAGAATCAACCAGAGCATTTATAGCCGTGGAAGCCCAACCCACAGGTAACTCTGAATCCTTCAAGATCTTGGAACAGTAACCAAACACGCAACTCAGTTTGTGCGCACTCAGGCGGAAAGCTGGCGAGTAAAAACCCTGCTGGCGCGTGCTCTGGAATCAAAGGAAGATAGTAAGAGGCTGGCTCAGAGTGACCAGGTCATCCCTGAGGCCCAGATGAAAAGTTTATATGACATTTATGAAGCTCTAGATTTCAAAGTCACTGCAGTGCATGAGGTAGTAGATTCTCTGTCCAAGAAGGTGACGGTGCTTATTAAGCTCCTCAGGCAGACGCTCAGTCCAGAAGCACGGCAAACTGGTGGACCGTAGCAAGAAAAGCAGGCGGAATGCCGCATCTATCAATCCCTACAAGCAAGAGCCGACAGCCATGTTCTGGAACAGGCCTTGGACACAGCGAGCAGGTTCGGGAAGTCCCCTTAGTAATTGTGTTCTGATGTTAATTCTCATCCGTCTTGACCGGTTGTTCATATGTCTTGACCGGTGTTTTCTTGGTCCCCCTAAGATCTGGGGTTTTGTCATTACTATAGTGTCTGCGTGTTGAAGGGCTGCGGTCTTCAGCTCAATCTCTCTTATTCTCAGGCGATGTTAGATAGAAGGATCAGCCACCCTGCATGGTGTGCAGTTGACAGTTTTTGGTCAATTTGGATGGAAATCATGGTGTCTGGCTTGTTATCTTCAGGCCTCGATCTGCTAAGGCAGATTTTTTGTACTATATTTTTACTCTTTTAATATAATCCTCTCACTTACACAAAAAAAATATATTATGATTTCATTTTTTTTTGTCAAAACTAAAATTTATTGGTGGTTAAAGTTAAATTAAATATGTTATATTTTGTCTTGCCGCAAGAATAATAAATATGGTCATGTCATTAAAATTCTGAAACTTTAAAAAATATATGAAAAAATAGTAAGTTTATTAAAAAATAAAATTAAAAATAGAAGATAAACGTGTATATATATTTGGTTTACGAGAGATTTTTCGGCGTAAATCACAAGATCTATCATTTGTCGATGTGTTTCAAACCAACTAGTGTGGTTCATCGTCAGGACAAGTTGCAGACCCAGATCCAGCTTTGCATGTTAAATAGCTTTGAGCAGAGCCTCCAATGGCTAACTAGGCCAAATATATATATATATATATATATATATATATATATATATATATATATATAGTGGGTGTTTAGGTAAGGGTTACTTTTTTTTACTTGTAATGAGAGCTGATAGCATAAATGGGGAGTGAGGTTACCTTTCAAATGCCAGTGTGCAAGGTCACTCGTATATTACAACAAGGCAAATCTGAAACTTAGTCTGAGCAGTCTTGCAAAGTATTTGGTTTGGAACATGCAAACTACATGGGAAGGACAATTGGCGCTGAGATCAACTTATAGGGGAATTTCAAGAGATATTATTGTAAATAATGGAGAGAGAAGGCAACATAATAGCTCAGGGTGGCATCCAATGGGAAAAAATAAGTAAGAGCTGGAGGACGACTAGACTAGTCTAGGAAAATACGAATCCTGGTACAAGGGAAGGAATACCTCATCTCAACACATGTCCGCAAATCGAGGTACGTGGCAGTGGATTTCTTAGCAAACTGGGGATGTGGAAAACTGGGAAGCAACCTGGACATCCCGGGGAACGAGATAAATCAAACCGAGGGAATGAACATTCTTAGGGAGATCTTGGGGAAAGATAGGGAAGGAGGACAAAACCCCCAATTGGGGTGTGAAGCAACCCGGGATCTGGACGAAATATAGTTATTACATTAGGCGTAATGAAGAGGCTATGTGGGTGGCCCATTCAAGGACCCCACACAAAGGAGATGGAAGAAATTGGGAAAAGGAGGCAAGTGGAGGATGCCTCGGGAACGCAAATGGGTAGGTGGGTGAACATTCAAGAAAAAAAGATGGCGAGAGAGCTGGGTGAATGCATGCGAAGGGTGAGAAGAGAATGAGAGCCAAGTGTTGTGGGTGGTAATCGAGAGGAGAGCAGAAGAAGGGGCGGTTGTCATCATCCGAATTCAGCCTGCATCGACCTGGATCATAACTAGTACGTAAACCAAACTTCCCTAGGCTTATATTTTGCACCAATGTTGCAAAATTGGAAGAAAGTTTAGAATAAAAGGAGGGTGGTGTCGAAAGTAATTGGAAAATGTTGGTCTTGTCTTGAGATGATGATGTATGGTTTCTTAATTGCTGAAAAAAATGGAAAATTTTGTGAATTTGGGGTCATTTGTCTATTGGTAATGTTTGGACATGAATTAACTAAATTACATGAAAGGCGAGGACGAAAAAATGGGATCTGTGGAGGGTTTGGAGGGTCTCTCACACCCAGGGGAAAGAAATTGATAACTGTCATAGTGAAATTCTGCAATTTGGGATTGAGAAGATGCTATGACTCCTATGTCAGCCTGCGGGGGTCTAGTAGTTTCCAGAATATGTGGGGGTTAAGAGGGGGGAATGGGAAAGACAAGACAGGACTTGGGAGGTTAGTCTAGCTACTAGGGGGCTGCCAAAACCCAAAGGGAAGGAAATAGATTCAACAGTATAGGAATGGGGGAATTTAGACGAGGGGGACTCTGCATGGCCAGGGGGAAATACATTCTCAAAGACCCTGAGTCGAGACGGACTGCAAGGGTGGGCCAAAACCCGTAAAGCTAAGAGGGAGGGTTTGGAACATATCAAGTCCATAGGGTCTTCCCTGGTGGCGGAATCAGAGCCAAAAACATGCTTTCCTGATGTCAAAATCCCAAATCCCTATTGGCAAACTCGTAAGAGTGGAGAGGGACCACTACGGGGATCCTAGTTGATGGTCTCCATGGGGCTTAGAGCAGAGGAGAGAAGTGATAACCTCGTTGTAGTTTCGAATTGGGGACAACCTAGCTTCCGAGAAGCAAACGGGTAGTTGGAATGTTGTAAAGTAGAAATATAAGGAACGATAGAATGATATGAAAGAATTACAAATTGGTTTTAATGTATGCATTTATGTTAACATTACGGGTTTAATTAACTCCTATACTCTTCAGACCCCGGCACTCCATCATCAGGAACAGGTAAGAATGCGAGAGGGGTGGGGACTGAAGGAATTGTTGAAGGAAAAGATGGTGAAAGCAAAAGCAAGACAGGGAAGAAAAGGAGGTCGGCGAGCAGGTAAGTAGGCAGAGAAGAAAATCAAGGGTCTGGTGGCTTCAATGAGCCAAACCCAGGGAAAAAGGGGAAGAAAAATGGGCAAGGAAAGTATGCAGAACTTACTGCATGCTTACCATGCAAGTACCCCAGCACAGGTAAAAGCAGTAATAGCGATGTGGGATACAGAGTTAAATGCCAAGGCAGAAAATGATGAACTTCTAATGAAAGACTAGGAACCATTACTTATTGACCCGGGACATACTAGAGGGTGCCAAACACTGTTCATGTTTGGTTGTGTTATATTCTTTCCATGACTAGCCCACGTAGTGAATCAGGGGGTTAGAGGAGGGGCGGAGCCCCCCCTTTGTTGCACCGATTGTGTAGCGGGAGGGTCACAAGGGGGGTGGCAACCCCCCCTGTCTGGGGGTTTGAGGGGGGCGGGTAGCCCCCCTCTACGAGGTCCAGTGCAGCGCCCCAGGAAATATTTTTTTTGGAACCTATATTAGGTTGGGAGGACCTACCTATGGTTTTGTGCATGATTTTCACACATGGTTTTGGATGCGATGGTTTTCTTTCCATGCATGTATAAATATGTATTGTAACATTGAAAGGAACATAATGAAAAATCAAGCTGGTAGTCCCGGTTTTGGGATCCAAGGGAAAATCTCTATGTATATGTATTTTATGTGTTATGCTCTCACATCGTTTATTTTCTGTGTTTGAGAATTCATATGCAGGTAGTTTCTGTACAGGGTTAAAACCTACATTTGGTATCGGAGCTATTTTGGCTTCAAGGGGATGCCTTTGTTGCTGAGGGGTTTCGCTCAGGCCTGTGGTAGACCCTGTTCAGTGGGAGATCTGCGGGATCGATTCTGGTGGTGAAAGAGGATAGCAAGCAGTGGAAAGATAAAGATCGAGAAATTTAATGGTCAAAGTTTTGAGTTGTGGAAACTCAAGATGGAGGATCTGTTAGTGGATAAAGATCAGTGAATTGCAGTAGATCCAGGTACTAGACCAACGGGAGTGTCCGATGAAGAATGGAAGAAGTTGGATCGGAAGGAAAAGAGCACAGTACGATTATGTGTCTCAGATTCAGTATTGCTAAATGCATCAGGGGAAGCTACAGCTAAGGCTTTGTGGGACAAGTTAGGGACTTTTTACCAATCTAAGTCTCTGGTGAATAAACTGTTCCTACGGAAAAAGTTGTATAACCTGAGGATGAAAGATGGAGACTTAGTGACAGAGCATCTGAACGCATTTAATACTGTGGTAAGTCAGTTATTATCTGTTGATATTAAAATTTCATATGAAGATAAGTGCATCAGTTTGTTGTGTTCTCTACCAGATTCGTAGGATAGTCTGGTTATTGCAATAGGTAATAATGTAATTACCTTGCAGTTTGATGAAATAGTCTCATCCTTGCTGACGGAGGAGATGAGACGAAAAAATATGGAGAGCCAGAATGGTGATGCCTTGTCTGTACGAGGACAGTCCCAAAATAGAAACACAAATAAGTCATCGAGTGGGAGATCTAAATCTCCTAGAAAACCTGTAAAGGTGGTGTGTTGGAAATGCGGAAAGGAAGGGCACTACAAAAGGGACTGTAAATCTAAAGCTCCTGATAAAGGAAAGGAATCTGATGATGCTCCTTCTATATAGGCGAAAACAACTCAGATGAAGGTGGGGATGTGTACTTGGCTTCTTCAAGTACACATGTAGATCATGAGGCATGGTTGATTGACTCAGGTGAATCCTTTCACTTCACTCCCCATAGAGAGTGGTTCTGCGAGTATGAGAAATATGATGGTGGTGATGTCTTCTTGGGGAATGACAAGAAGGATAGAATCATTGGTCGCGGAAAAGTAAAGTTGAAGCTGCAAGGTGGAAGGGTTAGAACACTTTCGAGTGTTCTACATATTCCTGCATTGGCTAGAAATATGTTTTCCATAAGCAACTTGGATGATGCAGGTGCAAAAACAGTGTTCGAGAAGGATACCTGTAAGATGGTTCAAGGAGGACTGGTTTGATCCGGGGAGTTCAGATTGGAACCCTGTACAAGCTGCAAGGTAGCACTGTTGTTGATGGGTGCAACAGTTCTGTGGTTCCTGAAAGTGGAGCAGAAAATCTAGTGGTCTGTGGAGAGAAGACCATGTTATGGCATCAAAGGCTTGGACATATTGGAGAGAAGGGTCTTCGGATACTTCATGGTAAAGGTATGGTAGAAGGTATGAGTAATATCTCTCTGGATTTTTATTTATGTGAAAATTGTGTATATGGGAAGCAGAATCGGGTGAGTTTCCACTCTGGTGGTAGGAGGGCGAAACCAATATTAGAGCTTGTGCATAGTGATGTGTTTGAACCTGTGAAGGTCCCATCACTAGGTAAATCTGTGTACTATGTATAATTTATAGATGACTTCTCAAGGAATACATGGATATATTTCCTTAAGAAGAAATCTAAAGTCTTTGACAGGTTTAAAGAATTTAAGGCTCTAGTGGAAAACCAAACAGAGAAGAAGATAAAGGTGCTGAGGTTAGATAAGAGTGGAGAGTTTTGCAGCAAGGAATTTGAAGAATTCTGTAAGAAGTGTGGTATAGCACGACAGAAGACTACTCCATACACACCTGAGCAAAATGAAGTTGCAGAAAGAATGAACAAGGCATTGATGGAAAGGGCAAGAAGGATGCTCAGTGGTGTCAAGTTAGGACATGAATTTTGGGCAGAGGCGATGGAGAAAGCATGTTACTTGGTCAACATATCACCTTCATTAGCGTTAGAGGATAAGACTCCACAAGAGGTATGGACTGGTAAGAAACCCTCCCTTTCACATCTGAGGGTATTTAGATGTGATGCATATGTACATGTTCCAAAGGAGAAAAGAACCAAGTTGGATAGTAAATCTGAAAATTGCATCTTTATTGGGTATAAGGATGGTTTAAAGGGTTATAAGCTTTGGAACCCAGTAATAAGGAAGGATGTGTACAACCAAGATGTGGTGTTTAGAGAGGTGAAAGATGTTATTAAACATGAAGTCCAACCAAAAGAACCTGAGAAGATAGAGTTTGAGCTTAAGGAGGAAGAACCAGACTCTACAGCAGAGGAGGAATCAGAAGATGAAGAGCCACAAGCTCTGGGTGTGAGAAGATCAGTTCGAGAAAGAATGCAACCAGAAAGGTATAGTCCATCTACTTTCTGTTCAAATTTTGCTTTATCTATCACTGATGATGATCCCAGAACTGTGAAGGAAGCAGTAGATTCAAAGGATGGGAAACTCTGGAAAGAGGCCATGGTTGATGAAATGGCATCTTTGCACAAAAATGAGGCTTGGGATCTAGTGGAGTAGCTAGCTGGAAGGAAACCCATTGGCAGCAAATGGGTGTTCAAGAAGAAGACAAATGCAGAAGGAAAGGTGGAGAAATACAAAGCTCGGTTGGGAGCAAAAGGTTATTCCCAGGTGGTGGGAATTGATTTTGGTGATATTTTTTCTTTTGTTTCCAAGGTAGCTTCTATTAGATTCTTTCCATGACTAGCCCGTGTAGTGAACTGGGGGGTTAGAGGGGGGGCGAAGCCCCCCTTCGTTGCACTAATTGTGTAACAGGGGGTCACAGGGGGGGCAGTAGCCCCCTGTGTCCGGGGGGTTTGAGGGGGGCGGGTAGCCCCCCTCTAGGGGGTCTGGGGCAGCACCCTGGGGAATTTTTTTTTTTGGACCCTATAGTAGGTTGGGTAGACCTATCTATGGTTTTGTGCATGATTTTCGCACATGGTTTTGGACACGATGGTTTTCGGTCAATGGTTTTGGATGCGATGGTTTTCGGTCCATGGTTTTGGACATGATTGTTTTTTGTCCATGGTATTGGATGCTTTAGCATGTATAAATATGTATTATAACATTGAAAGGAACATAATGAAAAATCAAGCTGGTAGTCCGAGGTTTTGGAATCCAAGGGAAAATATTTGTGTTTATGTGTTTTATGTGTTATGCTATCGCATTATTTATTTTCTATGTTTGAGAATTCGTATGTAGGTAATTTATGTACAGGGTTAAAACCTACAGTTCAGAAAGACCATCTAGCAGTACTGGGTCATGAAGAATCTGTTGGCAAGGGCAATGACATACAAGGACAGATAAGAACCAGAGAAAGCAAGGCAAGAGGAACAAAGTTTAAGGGACATTCAGAAGGAAATCTAGGTTGTACAGGTACAAAAATATCACCAGAACCTTCGTTTTGGGAAAATGGAAAAGCAACTCCAAACCTTGCTGCAGAACAAAGTGCCTGGGTCAAGTTTCAAGGACCCGGCTGGTGTCGAGTCTGATGAATGATACCGAGTAGCAGGAAATTAATTTTTGTTATTATGACGGATAGAATTTACTTTACAAGTCAAACCATTAAGTATATAGTAGATACAGTCGCGAACTCAGCATGGATGATAAGGATAAAACTGTTTAAATTTTGGACAACTTTTGATGTTGATCGGTGGACAATAAACCTGGTTTCCTTCGAGCAGGTTGAGGCCAACAGATATATTTTTTACCTTCTTATAGATAATTAATATAAAATGGAAGTACTACCAATCTTACATGAAAAAAATAGCTTGGGGTGGCATGATAAGGTTAAATACACTCTATTAATAGATGATTGAATAAGAACCATATCCCATCCATGGGTTGATAGGATATTTTGTGAAGTTTCTTGTCTTGGTAGGCTCATTCATGGAGATTATGAGGCATATTGGGATTGTAGCACTGCTTATCTAGAAATCATGCAACTCTCCCATCAAGGGAATTTGTGGCAACTACCGGAAATCCAGGTTCGGTTTTCTCATCATTCCAATCTAGAATTGCTTTTCAATTATAGACTTATTGACAATAGCTCTTAGCATAGACATAGCAATTTTTGGATTTTAGTTTTATCTCCATTCATTGGGTTTGTTTATTTTGGGGTTCCTTTCTATCTCGACACAATAATATTTCAGTTGCTTTAAGGATATCTTCCTGAACACCTAACCATTTTTCTCTCCCTGTCTAATATCTCATCAACCCTATTTCTCTAGAAAAAAAAATCCCTTTTTCTACCTCGATGGCTCTCTTAGTCTGTATCTCAAACATTTCTAGTATTCTATCCTAGCTTTAACATTGTCTCATTATCCCTCATTTCATATACTTCACCTTCAGTGCATTTCCCTTATCTAAAGTCAAGACTATGGTTGGGTATTGTTGAAAATAGCAATAAGAAATGATAAAAATAGAATCCAGAAATTCTAGTTTAATTTGTCCTTGAATTAAAATGAGAATTAAAATTGAATTCTATTCTCATAGAAACTTGTAATAGTTAACTAGAGTGAGCTGACTTAGTTAACTTAGGAATTTCAAGTTGGAAGTCTTTATGAAGTCATGTATATGTTCTCCTTATATTATAGGGGTCCAGGATGAGTTAAGTATTAGTTGTAATTAGTTAACTCAGTTTACCGAGTTAAGTCTAGTTAAATTAGTTCCAAACTGTTTGAGGAACTAATAGTAAGTTAACAGACATTTAGCACACTAATGCATTAACTAGTGCTACTCCAGTTAACTGAAGATTCCCTCATAAGAAACTCATGCATGTCAATTCTGAGAAAGACCCAGTTGAGGCTAGAGTGCAGGGACAGTGTACTATTTGTTGTATAATTTTCTAAGTTGTATAGATAGTGCATGCAATCATGAACTGATCCTTTAAGGGATTACGCAATTTTGGATGCACTGGTTTCCCTTTAAGATGGGCTAATTGGCCATAGGAATTGCACAAGGAAATAGGGACATGGAAAGCAGTAGAATTTGCTAAGTGTTGGCCAAGAGTTTTCTTGGGAGTTGTATATTGATTTTACTAATTCTTGGGATTGTTCTTGTGAGAACAAGCATTGTATTATCATCTTGGATTTCTTATTAATGCAATATGGATAGTGGGGTTTTGAGTTATGGCTTTCCCTGGATATTTATTGTGTTATGTACCATTGATTTATCTTCCTCTTGTCGATTATTGTTTTCATCGATCTATTGGCTTCCGTTGGTTGAAAGTAGAAGTAGATTCTTGTCCTATGCTTTCGTACATTGCATGAGATTGTGAATCTATAGGATTTTCTACATGGTATCAGTGTTGAATTCAATATACTAGATGATTTTCAAAGTTTTGAGTTTTGGGTTATAGGTGAAATTCGAATTTGCAATACATACTTCAGGATCAACAAATGGCATTCTACGATTTGTGGCTCGAGTATGTGTTATATGGTAGCTTGAATTATATAGCCTGGAATGGCAGGATGGAGGTCGTATTGGAAGACAATGGCTTGAAGGAATTCATTGATCAGGACATTCCTACGCCACCAACAACAGATGCTCAGAATTTGGCCGAATGGAAGAAGTGTGTGGCAAGGGCGAGGCGGATAATCCTTGAGGGAGTTCGAGACCACATTGTCTCGAGTCTCCATGAGAAGGAAACTTCGCATGATATGTGGAAAGCATTGAAGGACCTTTTCCAGAACAACAATGACCAAAGGAAGTTGGCACTGAAACATAAACTTTGAAAAATCAAGATGGAGGTGGGTGACTCAATTCCAAATTACTTAACCAAGTTCACTCAATGTCGTGATGAAATTGGAAGTGTTGGAATCATGGTTGTCGAGGATGATATGGTGAGTCTTTCTCTTCTAGGACTCCCAAAGAGTTAGATTAGTTATCCGGACTCTGTCAATGGTCGGGATAAGTTGCCAGATTGGGAATGATTGTGGTCGGATTTGATGCAAGAGGAGATCAGGAGGAACACTAGAGATGGGACCTCTTCCAAGCAAGTGGAAGAGGATTTTGCCTTAGCGAGTAAGGAAAATAAGGCCAAGGGAAAGATGTCCCAAAGTGAGGAGGGCAGAAAGAAGGGACTTGATGAAAATCAAGTTTTTTCACTGTCATGAGAATGGGAACTATGGCAAGAACTTCCCACAGAAGAAAGCAAGCAAGAAGGAGCTGACAGTAGCAGTAATAGGTGAAGCTCTAGCTTCACAATTCGAACTTGATTTCACTCTCATTGCATGCATGGTCGACACTGCCATTGGAGGCGTGTGGTATCTTGACAGCGGTGCCTCATTCCATATGACGATGAATAGAGATATCTTTAGTGATTTTAAGGAGAAAGACCTCAAACATAGCATAGAGTTTGGAGATGATGAGAGGTATAGAGCCACTGAGATTGGTGCAGTTGCCTTTCAAAGAGAGTCTAGCTCCCCTATCAGGATCAAAGATGTGATGTATGTTCCAGGACTAAAGAATAATCTTGTTTCAGTCATGGTATTGGAAAACCATGGCTATGACGTGTTTTTTAGTAAGGGAAAGGTTTTCCTTAAACACATCACCACAGGATAGGTGAAATAGATCAGTGCACGGGTCAAGAACATGTATTCTCTTGAGGTTCAATATGCATGAAAATCCTTGCAGTGCAAGGAAAAGGTTAGAGACTTCATGGTTGAGAGGGAGATTAAACTACCTCTCAACATGTAGCCCATCTCAGAAGCAGTCTCATACAATTGTGGAGTAGCCATAACTGAAGAATATGAGAGGAGACCGAGTGGAGGCATCTAGTCATGTAGAGACCTCTAGTAGGGGGAAATTTCGAGCCAGGTGGGCAGAGGGATCACATGCAGCCATACCTCCATGTGTGAGGTGGGGCGATGTGAAGTGATAGTCCCAAAAGGGTTGAAATTGGGTAGGATCCTTTGAGTGGTTTTATCTCATGGATCAAACCTTGCTACGGGAGCCCAAAGTACATGGGAGGAATCAATGGGATTGATGCAGTCGGAGATCAAAGTGACAAAGGGTAGAGCAGTTAGATATTAAAGAAGCACAGAGAAGGGTTGACAACAGCGTAGAAAGGAAGAGTCAACAGAATCGTAGAGTTTTCAGTAGATAGAGGTGATGAGTGCTTGTATTGTAGCAAGAATGTTGCAACTCCCAGGGATACCAGCTTTACTTCATCAACCTAGGGTTCATACAAACTCGGAGGTGATAGCGTTGTTTACACAAATAGATCTAATGATCTACTCTTTTCATTATTGAACTGGGTCGATAGACCACTAGGGTTTCTCAAACCAGTCTTTTATTGACTAGAAGAATTCTAACTACTAGTTGGAGAAGGGAAAATTATCCTAAATGAAAGAAAAATAAATCCTACCTATTTTAAAGAATGAAATACTGAATTGGAAGATGCTTGTAAAGTAACATGAAATCCTTTATCTACTCATTGACACATTTTGCTTGCAAAATAACCCTAGCTTAACCCTATTTATCACATGTGATGATTCAAACTACTGAGCATGGAATCTGATCTAGGGAATATCAACTACTGCACGCATGTGCTAATTAAGAAATAAAAGAAATCCTTTTCTTTATCTTTTCATTTTATGAATGTAAATGCTAATCTTCACTTGTTCTATGGCAAGGATACAAGTACGGAGGAAGAGGGTTAGAATTTGCTTATTGGTATGGATGTCATGTAGAGGCCTAATCCCAACATCAGTGATGATTTTTCTAAATTCAGGCTCAAAACAGGCTGCTACAAGATTTCCTATAGGAAAACTATAGGATGTCCTATTTCTCCTATAGGATCCCCTGTTTTACTACAGAAACATGACGAAAGCTTAGGAAGTGTTTTAGAAGGTGGAATGAAGCTTGGGAAAGGTAGATAATGGGATAATAAGGCATGGATGGGGTGAACACTATCCAAATCTCAATCAAGTGCTTAAATATGGCTGAATTGGCTCAATGGAAATGGTGATTTTCGCTTATTAAACAAGAATTCAGATTGAGATTTTAGTGGATTTTGGCGACATTGGTGGATAAGGCTTGGATGAGGCAAATGAGATGAGATCTCCCTGCAATGTAGAAGCTCCTGCAACAACACACATTCTTGTCTTCATCTATACATAAATTCATTTATACATAGGAAAGATTTATTAAATGGAAAAAAACAGATCTATTACCATTTAATGGCTAAGTGAATGAATGGAAGTGCTTTGAAATCAATACAATACCTAAGAGATCAGAAATGACAATTGCAACTTATCCTAGGAAACTTAAAGATAATGACCTACTCATCAAGAAACCCTAGATTATGCAGCAAAGAAAGAATTATGTTTTTGGGTTGTATGAAAGTGTCCCTCAAGTCATGATCCCAAAAGAGAGAGATGAGGTGAAAACCACTATCACCAGCTTTTCTGAAATGTCTTATGTCACTATGATACCATTTTTCTAACTATCCACAAATGGAAGAAAACTAATTAATCATACCAATATTTTCAAACTAACAACACCAAAATTAGTTCAACAACTAACTATGAATGTAATATAAGCATACATCTACAAAAATAGGAACCTATGTTACTAGGGTTGGGCCCTAACCCAAGAGCTTTAGCCCTCTGAGTCAACTCAGTGCTGGATCAAGGGAATGCTTCTCATTTTCATTAAAATATAAAAAATACACAAGAGTGATTAGTCACAATGTTTCAACTCGAAAATGCTTCTTGGCTACAATGAACAAAAATCTGAATCCTAATGAGGCTCTAGGCCTTCTTATTTATACAACTGAAGTTACCAACAACTTCCTTAAATTTAGGGGGGCTTGGCTCCCAATCTCGAGATCAACTGGTCTTCAATTATCACTGGCTTGGTTTCCAATGATCTTAATGGCTCGACTGCTTGCAACTCTGAGATGATGAGATTCGATGGAGGAATCTTTGAGTGAGTGAGGAGTTAAGGAGGGAGATCCCATATCCTAAAATCCCTCTTGCTTGTCTCCTTTGAGTTCCTTCTCTTTAATTAGCCAAAATTTTCTTCAAAACCAACAATCAATTCACATTAGACCACTAGAAATGACATCTATTTTTACCCTTCTCATTAAGAAAAATATAACAAAACATGTAAAGAATTATGAGAAAAGTTGATTTTAGTAAGCTGGAGAGTTGTATTAAGGTCCATATAATTTACCTATTGATAAACCTCATCATCACCCCCTACTGAAAGTGTTGCTCGTCCTCTGAGCAACTCAATCTATGTACATGTCTTTCATTGCTTTGGTGGCCTCCCTGACATTCCAGGCTTCTACTATAGTCTCCTCCTCTTGTGGATAAAACCCTGCATGCTTCTCTATCTCCTCCCACTGCTTTCTTTCTTCTTCCTCCTTTCTCCCTTCTAACATTCCCAAAAGAAATGGTGGACTGAGTTTCAATCCAATCCAGTTGACTTTGAGTCTCTGCAATGCTTTCTTATACATTTGGATCCTTTCTAGTGCATCCCTCATTCTGCCAAGAGAATGATACTCCCTGATATTTAGGTTGTAGGGCAAGGTGTTCCACCTCCTTTGGCGGGCTTGTTGGCTTTCATCCCCTAGCAATCTCTACATGTCCTCAAAATAAGTGAATTCATTCTCTTATGTAACTAGGTATCTTGGTGCAAGTTGGGGATCATTGGCAATGAGGTTGTGGGTGCTAATGATAGCCATGGAGTTGGGTTGTTCTACTCTGATGAAAAGGGTCTATGTTTATTCTCTTGCCAATACCCTTTTTACTTTTGTAGCCCTAGCCTCCTCATGATTCATCCATAATGTCAAGGCCATCAGTTGTAAGTCCCCAAGCTTTGGATTAGGGTCCCACACATTAAAATTTGTTACGTCAAAGTTATGTAGGTAGAATTCAGATATCTTGGCTTTGTCTTCCAGGGTGCTTTGGTCATAGAGGTCAATGAACTTCCTAGAGTCTTGGAAAGGCATAGTTCCTCTTTTTGCAAGGTTTTTTTCTGAAACTGCAGCTATTGTTCTTTGAGGTATAAGGAATATGATTTTGTTGGCATCCTGCATTGAAGTGCTTCCATGGATAGGTTGCCATAGTTTCCAATTGGCCCTCCTTATCTTGTATTTTCCTCCTTTGCCATGTGTTCTCAGCCTCTAGTTGAGATTTCATCATTCTTTCCCTATCTCTTATGCTACTCAAATCTCTTCCCATTTCTAGTAACTTTTCTTCCATATGGCCTACATCCTCTACACTTTTTGATTTAGCAATTTGCATCCAACAATGTGTTCTGAGGGATGGAAATTTTTTGTGGTATCACTCTGCCCCCCTCAATGAATCTGTAATAGGAGTTGAGGTTTGGCTATGGGCTAGGTTCCTTCAGCTCCCAGGACTCTCCCTTTACTGTTTCTTGAGTATTTTCTACCTCTTTTCCTTCCCTTCTCCCTTGAAATCCTTCCCTATCTTGCTTATGTGTTACCTGTAGTTTTGACAGGGTTTCTCGTAGGACTATTTTTTCTTCCTGTAGGACTCTTTTTTCTTTCTGTAGGCCTTATCCTTTTTGAAAAGGGGTCAAGGGTTCTTTAACTTGTTTTGCCGAGGTTGACTTGGTGACAGGCCTCCTAACATAGGTGATTGGTGACCTTAGGGAAGCTTGTTGTGGTGTGCCTTCTTCGCCTCTCTTTCCTAGAGGGACTAACTTCTCTTGTTCTTTTAGTGAGTCCTCCATGAAAATGGGAATCTTGGTAGGGGTTTTAGGTCTCCCTTTTTTTATCTTGGTGCTCTTCCTTGTTCTAAATTATAGGGGAGTCTACCTTTGCCTCTTTCATTTTAATTTAATATGTGTAATTAGAGTAGTTAAGGCAGCAGCTGCCTCCTTCTCTGTGGGCTCTGGAGACACCCTTGGAAATTCCTCTTCTTCCTTACTCTATATTTCAGGACTTGGGTCATCCTTTTGTACTTCTTCCCTGTTGCATTTTATATCCCTTGTTTCATCTAGTTCTTCCTCCTCTTCTTCCTCTTCTTCATATTCCTCTTCTTCATATTCCTCTTCTTCATGTTCTTCTTTTTCAGACTCTTCTCCTTCTTATTTATCACTACAAGTAGGGTCTCTATCATACTCAATTGATTAAATTTCATCTTGCTCATTCGTGTCTACAAATGTTTACCACATAATAGGGATTCTCAAGTTGTTTAGGGCATCTTCCAATATGAGTTTGATCAATCCATGATGTGCCAGTTGTTGATGCTTTCCTCCTTGTACCTTGATACTCATGTCTATCATTGATTGTAAAAAAAATTAAGGCACATTAACTCTTCTATGAGGAAGTATCTCTTCTCCAAATCTCAGCTCATGGAAGAGTCTAAACTGGTACCCATAGACTATACTGAGTCTACCCTCACAGAAAATATAATTGATGATGTGATATCTTACTTCATTCCAAGTATAGGGAATGCTTTCCCTTCTAACCCCATTTTTGTCTTCAATTGGTTTTTCTCCTTCCAAGAAAAATATCTTCTTGGAAAGAGTACTGCTAGTTTTGTCCTCTTTCCTCCATTGCAACCCTAGAGGGAGTGTAGTGATCTTGCTAATGCTCTCAGGGGTAATTGTTACTGAAAAACCCCTCACTATAGTAGTGGCACTGGATCTAGCTAGAGGTATGAGTGACATTGCAAATTCCCTAGCTACATCATCATCATATCCCCTAAGTAGCTTGAACAATCCTAGCCATTGATGCCTAGTAAAGATTTCTACTACAGGAGTATGTTGGTGTATTCTGGTTATTCTAGTGGGCTCCCTTTTGTTGAAACCCCCTGTCATATTTTATCTCTGTCAATCTGTTTGTATGAGATTTGGGTGGCTACATCTTAAGAGCTTCTCTAGGTGATGAAGGTCTAGAGTTTACTCTACACAATCTCCCACAGAATCCTGTCTATCTCTATGCACATTGTAAATACTTGAAAGAAATTACAAACTCTTTCCTTTTCCTCTTTACAAATGAAAACACAGAGGATGTGGCACCTACCTTTCTCTATAATGCTTTGGTGACTAGAATTCTTGAATTTCTAGCCCTAGGCACCCATTTACAGCATCTATGACAATTCTCCTTGTTTCTTATAGCTTTCCTGAAGTTTCCTGTAGGTGCTCACTGTTTCCTGTAGTTTCTCTGTGTTTCCTGTAGGTGCTCATTGTAGGTAGGATGAGACTAACTTTTCCTTTCGATGGCTCCTAGAGGTTATCTCTGCTCTCAAAATCTCAAAATGAACAATACTTTTCATGAAAGTCAGGTAATATTTCTATTTATGGATGATTTCGTTGAGTGATGTGTTGCCTAGCCGAGTACGTATTTCTCCTTTTGGACTATTGGTCCCACTACTAGTTAACATGCCACCCTTCCTCGTAATCATCACCCACTTTTGTTCACCGTAACTTGACCACCTTTATGATTTATTCCCCTTGATGTGACCTTGCCACGTGTCTAGTTGAATAATACTTTACTTTTCGTTATCGGATTGAGGGTAGCCAAGTTAACTAGCCACCTTCACTTATAAAATCAACTTCCTACATATTCCTACAGTTTAATCATATTCGTACTTATGAGGTAGTATTGATGAGGTGACATACCTGTTGGTCCATTGCCTTATTGATGCATGTTGGAGAGTGGTGTTGATGTGTTGCTCATGACCAAGGTACATCTTCTTGATGTTTTCTCCCTTTTTGTTGATCTTATTTTGCTGATGGGTTGTCTTCTTGTTGATGTGTAGGTGATGGCTTCCTCTGTTGTGGTTGAGCTCTGGAGGAATTTCATTATGCCTACAATTATGTTTCTCCTCTTTCATGGTGCTGAAGGTTAGGCCTGAAGTTGTTGTTTCTTTAGAATAGGCTACTACAAGAAGTCCTGTAGCTACCCTTTTTGAATTTTTGTGTCATGTCTCTGCTTGGAGGATGAACAGGTATTGTAATGAGTGGAAGGTGTGGCCATGGAGTGGTAGGTGAGGTAGGTTGTTGGTGGCATGCCTCTTTGAAGTTATTTTCTCTTTTTTCTTCATTTTTTTCTATTTTGTTTTTCTAACTTGATTTTTTTTATGGACATAGGGGTGACATGGTCATGAAGGGGGTTGGCTGAGGTGTGGTGAAGTCAATGGACTTATTTTTTAATCCCAAAATCATGGAAAATTTTAGGGGCTAATGTTCGCCCAGTGGGCTAATTTTCCATGATTTTTCCACAAAAAAGATTCGCCAATTTCCAATTTTATTAAAGACGATTCGCCCAAATTTTAGAATATAAAATTATTTTACCTTAAAAATCGCCAACATTATATAGAGACTATATATAAAATAATTATAAATTTGATTAATTTTACAAATATATCAATAAACATTTATAATTTGCATATTAGGGATTAGTGAGATTCGCCAATGTTTTAAACTTCAAGAAAATTTTCCATCCTTAAAATTTTCCTTGCCCAAAATAGTCCTGCATCATAATTTCTCCATCAGACTTCTTTCCTGTATATTTTCAGGACTTCCCGTAGTATTGTAGGAAACTCCTATAGTAATTACAGGAAATCCTGTAGAAAGCACAAAATTGCCTGAAATTTGAATTTTCCTGTTGTTGGAGATGAGTATGGATGAATGAACATGGGAATTATGGAGGAGATGAAATGGATGAAGAAAAACATGGGGTTTTGTAGGGCTTGATTCCCTCTGATCTCTATGTCCATTATCTTCTTTGAAAACCTGCAAAAACCAGAATTGTTATGAGTGGGCAGGTTTGAGGTCCCTGCCATTATTTTTGTGCTTTTTCTCTTTCTTTTTTTCTTTTTTTCTTTTTTCCTTTTCTTTTTGAAAGACAACCAGGTTGCCTCAAATGAGGTTTTCATCCTGGTGGCTTGCCCTGGGCGCCTCAAAAGAGGTTTTCACCCAGAGGTCTTTTATTTTCCTTTTTTTCTTTTTTTATAAACACTCTTGGGCTACCTCAAAGAGGTTTTCAACCTAAGAGTGGGACTCAGGTGCCTCATGGAGGTTTTCACCTGGGTCTCTTTATTTTTTCTTTTTTATTTTTTCAAAACTTCAACAGAGCTCAAGAGCTTGGTGAGGTGGAAGTCGAGACTCCTTTAATCACCATCACTGCCTTGCTAATGCTACTGATGAACTCCTTCTTTGACAAAGGATTTTTGTAGACTTTCAACTTGTACCCATTGACAAGCAAAGGGATACCTTATTCATTGATGGTTCTTATCTGAACAGTGCCATTATCATGGAACTTTTCTATCACATATGGTCCCAACCATCTGGTCATCAACTTGCCTTTGAAATCTTTGTACCGAGAGTCATACAACAGGGCCCAATCGCCTTCTTGAAACAATTTTTCTTTGGTATCCTTGTCATGCCAGATTTTTCTTTGTACTTGAGTCACTTATGTGTGCAGGAGGGCCTACATCTTGAATTCATCTAACCCATTTAGCTGGAGAAATCTCTCCTTTTGTGCCCTTGTGACATCTAGATCCAATTATGCTACCATCCTTAAGGTGTTGTGCTCAAATTCAACGGACAATGGAGCCTTCTTCCTATAGAAAAAATCATAAGGGGTGAAGCCAGTGGTGGTCTTCCAAGTTGTATTGTAGGCCCAAGTGGCCTCCACTAGTCTGTCTGCCCAATCCTTTCTGTTGCTACTAACCACTTTGGTCAGAATGCTTTCCAACACTCTGTTGGTGACTTCTACTTGTCCATTAGCTTGAGGGTGGTAAGGAGTGGAATTTTTGTGCTTGATCTTATGTTGGCTTAACAGATTCTCAATCATGTGTGAGGTGAATTGACTACCTTGATCAGTGACCAACTCTCTAGGGTATCCAAACTTGTAAAACACATTCTCCCTCAAGAACTCAACCACTTTTTCTTCTGTGGCTACCTTGACAACTTTGGTTTCAGCCCACTTTGTTAAGTAGTCAATGCACACAATGATGTACTTTTTCTGTCTGGATGGAGGATCAATGGGCCCAATGAAATCCATGCCCCACTTGTCAAATGGCTCGAAATTCACTTGATGTTGCAAAGGAATTTCATCCCTGGGAGTAGGTTTCCCCATCCTTTAGCACCAACCACACTGGCTGGTATACCTTCTTGCATCCTGGTGAAGAATGGGCCATTAATAGCCAGCTTGTAGTACCTTGAATGTTGTCCTTTTGGCTGTAAAGTGACCTCCACAAGGCCCATCATGACAGGACAGAAGGATGTCAAAAACTTCCTCCTCCCTAACACATCTTCTTAGAATTTTATCTGGGCCCAACTTGAAGAGATTTCCCCAAATCCAAGTGAATGGGGTGATTTTCCTTATAATTTTGTTCTTCTCCTTGGAAGACAGATTTGGAGGGAACTGTGCAGATACTAAGTAGTTGGCTATGTCAGAAAACCATTGAGAGATAATTGAAATGGCGAATTAATGCTCATCTAGCAGTTGGTCATCAACCATTCCTTCCTCACTTGCAGGCAAAGTCAATTTGGACAGAAATTCTACAACTACATTTTCTCTACCAGGCTTATCAATAATAGTTAGATCAAATTTTTGTAACAAAAGTAACCATCTAATAATTCGAGCATTCACATTAGGTTTGTTCATCAAATATTTAATGGCAGCATGGTCGGTATGTACAAATATCTGGTAACCAGTAATGTAATGTCTAAATTTATTCAATGAATGGACAACAACTAGGAGCGCTTTTTAGTCACTGTGTAGTTTAACTCGCATTTGGCTAGATTTTTGTTGATGAAGTAAATGGCATAAGGTATCTTGTCATCTATCTAGACCAGACTTGCTCCTATAGCTTTATGAGATGCATCAACATGTATATGAAAAGGAAGAGCCAAATTTGGACCTCGGAGAATAGGTGTAGTAGTCAACTTGTCCTTTAGGGTTTCTAGGGCCTCTTGGCAGCTTTCTGACCATAAAAATTTAGAGTCCTTGGCCAATAGACCAAACAAGAGTGAGTCTACCTTGCTAAAGTCTTTTATGAATCTCCTATAGTATTCGTCCAAGCCTAAGAAACTTCTGACATTTCGCTACTTCTGAGGAGCAGGGAGCCTCTTTATGATAGTTATCTTATTTGGGTCTACTTGCAGTCCTGATCCAGATTTAAACAGGAACGCAACAAATTACAGAGATAACCATAAACACAGATATGCAGTGAAAATAATACTTCATTTCATTAATGTAAAATCCTGAAATATGCTTACAAACAGTAATGGAAATAAACTAGCTAGGGCGATGGTAGCTTATCTCTGAGAATAGATGTGGTGGCTACATGCCTCTGAATTGTGTTACAATGAGGCTCGAAGGCCTATTTATTGTTGAGAAACAATGGAAAACCCTTAAAATTCCAAAACCTAACCCTAGAAGATGAAACGCCAAACTGTGGGCTTCGTTTGGGTAAGTTGGTACATCAACTTCCCGGGGTCATAACTTTGGCATACGATCTCCGTTTGACGCGTACAATAGCTCGTTAGAAATATCTATCCGAGCACTGCCACTTTGGGAGGAAACATTGGTCCATGGGCCCATGTTGCCCCAGATTTCCAAAAAAAATGTCATTTAGGGCCTCAAAACAACTTCGGAAGTTCAGGACCCGAAAAACTACTAAAAATAGTAAGTTTTGCTACAATTAAGGAAACTGAAAATGTTGAGAGAATTACTGGTGGGGGTCCAGGTGGACTTGGCAGGTGGCCACCAAGATCCACCTGGATCATTCCTCCCCCCTTAGGAAGCAATGGTCCCCATTGCGTTGAGTTCCTCCATGAGATGAGGAAACTTTTGCTGAACTTGGTCCCTGTTGAGCCACTTGCCCTGGTGAAGGAGTTGGCCTTCTTTGAAAACTCGATACAGTTGGATATTCTGTTGGCGAGTGTTCTTGATCTGTGTGTCCATGATCTAATCAGTTGCAACTTGTTTCATGCAATCTGGATTTAATTCTATGGGTGTGAGCTGTTTTGCAATGTCGGATGTGTCTAGCAATGGTGAAAAGTATGACCGAAGGCGATCCACATTGAACACTGGGTGCGGGCCAAGGAATGGGGGAATGTTGAGCTCAAATGCATTGTCTCCCACCACCTTAGTAATGGTGTAGGAATCATATCGGAGTGGTCTCAGTTTCTGATAGGCTCCAGTAAGGTGTTCCTTTTGTAAATGCAACCAGACTTTGTCGCCCACCTGAAACTTGTGTGGCACCCGATGTTGATCATGTCGCTGCTTGTACTTGGCATTTGATTTCTCCATAATATCATGGACCTGTTGGCGAATATGTTGGATGTGGTCAATGAAGCTGGTTGCCTTGTCTGTTTCGGACTGGACATGAGCTGAATCTATGTGAGAAGCTGCAAGTGGCATGGCCACATCAATGGGGCATAGTGGTTGGAATCCCAAGCCCACCTGAAAAGGGCTATGGCCAGTGGAGCTGTGAAGAGCTCGGTTGTAGCTATGTTGAACATAGGGGAGGCTCTCGTCCCATGTGCGTGGATGCTTTGAGTTATACATGCGCAGAATGTGCACAATAATCCTATTGAAAACCTATGTCTGGCCATCAGTTTGAGGATGGAAGGCTGTGGACTTCATGAGTTTGGTGTCCAGCATTGACCAGAGACTGGAGAAAAACGTGCTGAGGAACCGACTGTCCCGATCTGAGATGATAGACTGTGGGATCCCAAATTGCACCCACAATTGTTCAAAGAATAGTTTAGCAGTGGCTTCTGCTGTGATATTCTTCTTGCAGGCCGCCATAATGGCCATCTTTGAGAACCTGTCGACGACCACAAAAACACAATCATTTCCATGCTTACTTGAAGGAAGGCCTAACATGTAATCCATGGAGATGGATTCCCAAGGTCGACTAGGGGTAGGCAACGGGGTATAGAGGCCTTGCTTCTTGATGGTCGGTTTGGCAATGGCACAGGCAGTACATGATCTGATGTACTTCCCAACATCCTGTCGAAGATTCGGCCAATAGAAATAATTTTGCAGTACTGCCACTGTTTTCTCGACCCCGAAATGCCCAGCAGCCCGACTGTAGTGTGCTTCCCAAATCATCTTGGCACGCTTGCTTGAAGGAACACAAAGGTGACCCAAGTGGCATAACAGGGCATCCTAGAGGTGAAAACCTGGAACATGCCGACCCTCCAAGAGTGTCTGGTATGTGTGGCCGAATTCTGGGTCTCTTTTGTAGAGGAGTGGCCAATCAGAAGTCTCGTGCCCACAAGAGTTGAGCACGGTGGTTAACGCCATGATCGGTGGTCGACTAAGGAAATCTACAACATTATTGGTGCTGCCCTTATTATACTTGATATTCAAGTGGAACTGTTGCAGGTATGTAGACCACCTCTGATGGCGATCATTCTGCAATTTCCCTTGGGTCTGTATGAACTGCAGGGGTCGGTGGTCTGTGTGGATGACCGTTTCCTTCCCCAAAATGTAATGCTTCCATTGTCGGCAGGCTTGCACAATGGAATACATCTCTTTATCGTACGTGGGGTACTTCCGGACTGTGTCTGAAAGTGTTTTACAGTGATATGCCACTGGATGTCCATGTTGAGTAAGGACTTCCCCAATAGCATAGTCAGAGGCATCTGTCTCGACCTCAAATGGTTGTTGTAAATCTGGTAACGCGAGCACTGGTGTCATGCAGAGGCGATCCTTCAACTCTATGAATGCCTTTTGTTGAGATTCAGACCAAAATAATTTTTCTTTCGCTCCTCCCTTGGTGACTTGACTCAAGGGCCAAGTAATATGAGAAAACCCCAACACGAACCTACGGTAGAAGTTGGCAAGACCTAGAAAGTTGCGGAGCTCTGTTAGAGTGGTTGGAGATGGCCAATCCCGAATGACTTGGATCTTGGCTGGATCCACATGCACCCCCTGTTCATCAATGACGTATCCCAGATACTGAACCTGGGTCATTCCAAAAGTGCATTTCTCCAAATTGGCACATAGCTTATGTTGCCGCAATGTTTGGAGAACCTGTCAGATATGGTGGAGGTGCTCTTCCCAACTCTGGCTAAAGATCAGAATTTCATCCAAGTATACTACTACAAATGAGTTGGTGAATGGCCGCAAGATGTCATCCATTAGCCTCATGAAGGTTGCAGGAGCATTCGTCAATTCGAAAGGCATAACCAACCATTTGAAAAGGCCCTCCTTGACTTTGAAGGCAATCTTCCACACATCAGAGGGTTCGATTGGTACTTGGTGATATCCTGACTTCAGATCGATCTTGCTGAAATATTTCGCCCCCTTTAGTTGGTCCAGGAGGTCATCAATCCGCGGGATCGGGTACCTATTACGGACAGTGATCTTGTTCAGCGCCCGATAGTCAATACAGAGTCTCCACGTCCCATCCTTCTTCTGTACCAACACGATCGGGCTCCCACAAGGCGATGAACTCGGACGGATGTGACCTTTCTGTAGGAGCTCCTGAATCTGCCTCTTGATTTCATCGTTCTCCAAAACGGAGCGCCGATAAATTGGTCCATTGGGTAGCGGCGCACCTGGGGTCAAATCGATGGAGTGCTTGACCTGACAGTGCAGAGGAACCCTTGCGAGGGAGGTCAAGATGTCCTCGTACTCCTCCACGACCTTGTCCATCTGTAGTTATCGTGCGGAGGGACCCTGTCTGGAGGCTGTGGCCACCGTCTTCTTCTTTCCTTGAGGGCATATCATCAGGAAAACAAATTTCCCAGTTTTGGAAATGAGCTTACTGCATTGTTTTGCAGTAATCAAAGCGATGGTGGTACGCGGTGCTACCTCTGGTATCCTGTACAACTTATTTCCCAATGTAATAATAACAGCACGGGGCCTTGATTCATACACAGCATGTCGCTTCCACAAGTATGGTTGTCCTAATAATACATCACAAACTTCAAGGGGAGCAATGTCACACAATACCTCATCCGTGAAGGGCTTGATGTTGTATGGAAGGCGACACTATTGGCTCACGCGAAGATCCCGTCCTTGGTGAAGCCACCCGATGGTGTACGGTTGTGGATGTGATGTGGTCGGTAAGCCCAACTGCTTCATGACCTCTGCCGAAATGAGGTTCTTTTGGCTCCCGCTATCAACAATGAACTGTAGCGGGGAGCCCTTTACCCACATCTGGGAGTGGAAGAGACGCTCCTCCTCCTCTGGATCTTCGGGTTCATTTTTCTGGATCTTGGCGGTAGCAACAGTGGCATTGGGATCCGCATCAATGATCTGCTTCCCTTTATCATTCCCCTTGTCGGGTTCTGACTCAGAGTCAGAACATGCATCTGATTCTAAAACATTTAGCTCAGCCACCAGTGACTGCTTGGCCCGACACTCACTTGTGTTGTGAGTGGAGCTCTTATGGAACTCACACCATTTTCCCGTGTCCTTTTTCGGCTTCGCGGCGTTGTTCTTTGCTTGCAGCTTCGGCAGGTTTTCTTGGGTTGCCCCGCCTTGGCTTTGTCCTTTGTTCTGTGGTTTAGGGCCACCTTTTCCCTGCTTTGGATTCACAGATCCAAAGTCTCGCTTCTTTTGTTTAAACTTCTGCTCGACCTTGACAGCATATCGGTATGCTATGCCAAGCGAGGAGATGTTCAGGAATTGTATTTCTTCCTGGCTGTACTTGTACAAGCAGGCGCGGTATTTGAGTATCAAATGCTGCTTCGAATCCTTGATACCCAACTTTGTGCGAAGGGTATGGAAAAGGTTGTTGAACTCCGGCACGTCTTGGTCCCTTCCCTGCCGTAGCATGGTCCACTTTATGTATTCATCCTCATAGCTTCCAACAGGGTAGTACTATTCCTTGATGGCATCCCAGAATGAATTCTAGGTGGGTGTGGCTGAAAATAGTGAACCAGTACTTTCATCCTTCTGCTCGCATTTGGTTTCTCACCAGTCCTTGACGTGGGGGGCTGCTTTGAGAAGAGTGAAAACAATCTTTTCCTGACTCGAAAATTCATGAACAGAAAAATAACCCTCTAGCAGATTTAACCATTTATCTACGGCATCTGCGTCTATCTGACCCTCGAATATGGGGATTTCAAAATTAGCTTGTACCTTAAAGGGTGTGGCGTTTCCAGAGTGGCTGCTGGAAGCCGATGCGTCACTTCTGGGTAGCCGCTGAAGGATCTGGGCAAAGTTGTCCATCATCGTGTTCCATTGTCGCTCGAGGGCTTCTTTGAGCAAGATTTTGATAGGATCTCCTGCCCCCTCGTCTTTCTTCTCATCCGCCATGGGAGGCCGTCGGGTTTTTCGAGGCTGGTCTTGCAAAGGTTCGACCAGTTCAAGCCCTAACTCCTTATATCCCGACCTCGTTGGGGACATGCAAAGAAAAACATAGAAAAAGCAGACCGCTCTAATACCATTGATCCAGATTTAAACAGGAACGCAACAAATTACAGAGATAACCATAAACACAGATATGCAGCGGAAATAATACTTCATTTCATTAATGTAAAATCCTGAAATATGCTTACAAACAGTAATGGAAATAAACTAGCTAGGGCGATGGTAGCTTATCTCTGAGAAGAGATGTGGTGGCTACATGCCTCTGAACTGTGTTACAATGAGGCTCGAAGGCCTATTTATTGTTGAGAAACAATGGAAAACCCTTAACATTCCAAAACCTAACCCTAGAAGATGAAACACCAAACTGTGGGCCCCGTTTGGGTAAGTTGGTACATCAACTTCCCGGGGTCGTAACTTTGGCATACGATCTCCGTTTGATGAGTACAATAGCTCGTTAGAAAGATCTATCCGAGCACTACCACTTTGGGAGGCAACATGGGTCCATGGACCCATGTTTCCCCAGATTTCCGAAAAAATGTTGTTTATGGCCTCAAAACAGCTCCGGAATTTCAGGACTCGAAAAACAGCTAAAAATAGTAAGTTGTGCTACAATTAAGGAAATTGAAAATGTTGAGAGAAACACTAGTGGGGGTCCAGGTGGAATTGGCAGGTGGCCACCAAGATCCACCTGGATCATTTTCCAGGTGGATCAAGTCCTTCCTGGGATATTGAGTGACCTAGAACAATCCCTGCAGTCATTAAGAATTAAAACTTCTTGGGACTAAGGGATAAGTTCATTTCAATGCATTTGTTTAACACCTTTCCCAGGTTAGAGAGAGCCTCCAAAAAATCGCACCCATAGGGGGTGAAATCATCCATATAAATTTCCACAGAATCATGGACTAGCTCTAGAAAGATACTCAGGACTGCTCTTTGGAAAGTGACAGGGGCATTGCATAAACCAAAAGGAAGGACTCTATAAGAAAAGGTACCCCAGGGACAGGGGAAGGTGGTTTTATCTTGATCCTCTGGGTTGATCTGGATTTGATTGTAGCCACTGAATCCATCCAAGAAAGAGAATAGCTTCTTTCCTGCCAGACCATCTAATACTTAGTCAATGAAAGGTAGAGGGAAATGGTCCTTTTTTGTGGCTTTGTTTAGCTCCCAATAATCCACACAGATCCTCCACTTCCAATTTTTCTTTGGAACCAGAACTAGAGGAGACACCCACTCACTATCTAAGATGGGATAAATGAACCCTACATCCAACAACTTATGCAGTTTTTCTTTGACTATATCCTTGAGGGTTGGGTTCATTCTCCTCTGAGGTTGGCGGACTGGCTTGCATCCTTTCTTGATGTAAATGTGGTAAGTACACACTGAAGGGTGCACTCCCTTCATTTCCTTGTAGCTCCAAGCAAGGCATCCACATGCTTTCTTATCATGTCACATAACTCATCTTATTGGTGTACATAGAGAGAGGGGTTGATTTTCAATGCTCTTTCAAGGCTGAATTCTATCATCTTGACATGAGTAGGGTTTGATTCAGCTAAGCATAGATCAATCTGAGGGTCATCTTTGGCTTCCTTTATAAACTCCTCAAGAGACATGGTGTTGGGGATTGATTTTGGAGGATGTGTTCAATCAGGTCATCTTCATCAGGTTGCCCCCTTCCTATAGTAGCATCTAGGGTATAGATTGGGGAAGAGTAGACTTCATCTTCTTCCTCCTCTTCTAACCATAAAGGTATGTCATGATCTAGAGATGGTTGAGCAGGAGGGTACAAGACCAATTGCTTGGATAGATGACCATTTTTAATGGTCATATTCCCAGCCCTGCAACTTATGTAAGCATCAGAAGTGGCTAACCATGGCCTCCCAAGGATGAGAGGATAACCATTGAACTTGGTCTTAGGTTGGATAACTAATAAGTCAACAGGGTATTTGTTTGAAATGTTTTATTTACTTGCTAAATAATCAAATCAACATCTCCAAACACCTTCAGATTCTTGATTCCTCTGTCTTTTGCTGCATTAAGGCCCAACAACAAAGCCTCATACTCTGCTATGTTTTTTGTGACTTGAAAAACCATCTTAAAGGATAGTTGAATGCTTTCTCGTTGTGGAGATACTAGCACCACCCATGCTACTACAATCTCCCTAGAACATGCTCCATCAAAGAACATCTCCCAAACCTGACTTCCTTGCTCTTGTTTGGCCTGGACTGTTGGTTCCCTGAGCTGCATTACGGCCTTCTGAGACTCTTCTATTTGGAGAATGCATGCTCCAAAATCAGTGTCCACTACATATATAGGATGGTTTGTAGGATTCTTCTCATCACTGATGATGTATGCCAACTATGCCTCTCTATACAATCTCCTGCTTTCTCCTCCAAACACTGGGACAGTTGCATAAGATAGATATTCTGTAATGTCCCACCTAGTCTCTTGATCCACCCTCTGGACAGCACCATGCCAAATTTAGAAGGCACAACTGCTACCACAATATCCATCATCATACTCTTCACGGGCAACTGAGTTAAGGTGATGGCTAGATCTTTAATCAATCCAAGGCATTTCACTTTCCTTGAATCAAAAGAGAATAAATCATGATAGGGTCTAGTGATATCAAGGCCTAACTCTTCCATGACAGCTTTAGGCATTAAATTGTGGCTGGCCCCTATGTCTAGCAGGAAATTGTGGAGTATTTTATCATCAATGGTCAATGAGACATAAAAATATGGAGAATTATTATCAACAAGTTCAATCATGGGGCTGAGCACAATGGCAGGTTTGTCATCTTGCAAATTAACAGAGTCAATGGAGGTTTGTGTGGTTCCTAGCTCAAGGGCTTCAAGGATAGGCTTCCTAAATACTTCACTCTTCACCAACTCAACCAAAGGCACAGATATTTTCAATTTCTGAACTTCTAACTCAAAGATGAAAGAAGAAGATGATTTATCAGAACTTTTTACCTCTTGAACTAGAGCTTTGAGGATGACTGGATCAACTGTTGGTCTTCTCTGCTTAATATTCTATGGTTCTACTTGGACAGTAGCTCTTTGGGTAGGATTCTCCCTGGAATTTTTTGCATTGGATCTTATATTATATCTCTGCTGATCACCAGTTTGTAGAACAGCTCCTCTATCCCATTCTTGGTTGTCTTGTTGATGCAGTAATGATTCTTCATAAGCAGCCAAAGTCAAAATGCAGCGCTGCCTTTATCTTCCATGCAGTGAATTTCATCCTCATCTTCTTCAAATTGTTCTTCCTCCATGACTACATTTTGGAAGGGAGCTTTAACTTTCTGATCTTCTTTTGAATCTTCACCCCTCTTCATTGTTTGTAACTGCTCATTTTCTCTTCTGAAAGGATTTGGATTTCTTGGAGCAAATGTGTTTTACTGCCTTGTTTTTGCTGAACTTTGCTCAACCTTTAGCTTAGAAATTTCAACAGCCAATGACTCTATCATCTTGGCCATTTTATCTAATTTAGGCTCTGAAGATGATGTAGAAGAAGTAGATGCCTGATTTCTTTGTCTTCTCCTGTTAGCTTGACCTTTGAGCTTTTCTGCAGCCATAATATTATACTCTACTTCTAGGGTTGCATCCTGCATGTCTGCTAGAATAGCACATCTCCTTTCTCTCAACAACAAGCAGAAATTAGAGTCAAAAGCATTGGCATAAGTGAGTTTGGCAGAGGTGGGAGTAGGTTTTACCTCAGCTGGTATCTTACTATACATTCAATTGAATCTTTTATTAAAATCAGGCATTAATTCCCCATTTTCCCTCTTCAAGTTACCAAACTCAGTATGATAATACAACAAGTCTTTTTTATCTCCCCATTGCTTCAAAAATGCATCATCTAATGCTTCAATATCTGTTATATATCTCTGGGGTAATTCTCTAAACCACTTCCTAGCCTCTCCATCAAGGCTCTGGACAAAAACTCTCATCCACACATCATTTTCACTTATATCTAAATTATCAGCATAACTGTAAAAAGCTTCAAGGTGTTCTTCTGCTATCACTCCCTCTGTTCCAGTGAATTTAGGCATATATTTTTGATATTCTCCCACAGGCATAGGATTTAAAGGCACAGGCAATACCAATGGTCCATATCTGGCAGCTACAATTCTCTCCATCCTCATAGGTGCTTGTTGTCTTGCCATGATTGGAAAATGTGGAAGAATACTAGCAAGTTGAATGGTAAAGAGTAATGTGATGGATGGCAGAGATAAAGGGATGCTTTGGACTATATGGGAAGCTTTCTTTGGACTGAGATTCAAAGGGGAACTAACTGCACAAGGGGCTAAACTAACCTCTAAAGGTTTTTCTTTATTAACAGTGTTGTGCTCTAAATCTTCAGACTGTAAATCTTCAGCAATGACTTTATCTTTTAGAGATGAATAAAATTTCTTAGGCTTACCTGATCCTGATGCCCCTTTCTGTGAAGCTTTCTTGGATTTAACAGTCCTCTCAGGTTCAAGCACTGACTCAGCTGGAGATTTCTAAGGATCTCTTCTAGTATGTCTCACAAACTGAGCCAGAACTTCAATGTGGAGTCGCCAAATGATGGTCTTCCTCCAATGGAGTCGCCAGATAGATGATTACAACCAAAAACTGCGTTCAAACCTTGTCTATCATCAAAGCTTGAAGCTCTTTCATTCTCTCAGAGAAGCTGAGCTTCGATTCTCCTCTCCCCGGCAACGGCGCCAATTAATGTTATCACCCCAAGAAACTCTCCTAGGTTGTATATCATAGATGCTCGGGAACATTACAAACTCAACAAAAAGTTGGAAAATTGATGGATGAATGAAACAAATGCTGCATATTCAACCCAGATAACCACTTCTACTGTGCTTGACCCCAAACATGGGTGAACACCCCCAGACTACAAGGCTTTAGACCACCAATTACTCACAGTTTAAGGAAAATGTGATGATGGAGAAGACTAATCACACCAGAAAATGCATAGGACCCTATGATGGCCAGCTGCAACCAGTTAAAAGGTCTGTAAATCTGTTTTCTAATACACAGACAGGATGAAATATCTCTGGCATTAAAATAACATAAACCTGCAAACAAATTCAAGTATACATGCTAAATCCTAACACAGAGGTGGGATGACAGCCCCTCTAATGCTAAACAATAATAGCACATGAATAAATGTGAAACAGGCACAACCTGGAATAAGAAGAAAGTGAGCAATCAACAGCAAAAGAAGCTTGTATTAGCTGGAAATGCAGACCAGAAGCTACAGGTTACACAGTAGTTACAGTCTCCAGAAGTTGAAGCTTACAATATAATAACACTCATCAACCTGATTACATCTTGTTTTTCAGTATATATGGAGTTTCTCACAAAATTGCTCTGTTGCCCATACGCGGAGGGGTCATAACTGACCACCAACCACATTTACAAACTATTATGGGCCTCTGATACATTCTGACTATTTTAATTAACAAATTTGACATTCTCTGGTACTTTGTTGTACTCCTTGAACAGGTGGAATGTTTCATGAATAAATGTCCATAACTACTGAAGGAATTCAACTGCTCGAGGCAGTACTTTCTCGTCCTTGACCGTGTTGTCTTTGAATGTGGCAGCTGAAATATTAACAGCGCAGTGTATTGAACATGGGTTCCTTTCTCCTTCGGGCGCGCAAGACTGCTCAAAACACAAAAATTTCATTGAAAACTGTCGGGATGCAATGGAAGACACAGAGGCAATATCAGCCGTCGGATCACGAAAATGCATGATGCAGATTGGATCTAGGTAGCTATCAGGAAATAGCACAGGCAGGCGAATGAACATGTGCCGTCAGATGAATAAAAACAACGGAGGAGATCACGCGGGAAGAATTATCGAGAGGCAAGGCGGAAGAGAGCTGTGAGCCGTCGGATCATAAAAATCGATGGTAGAGATTTGATCAGAGAGGCTATTGGGATATAGCGCGGACAGGCGAACGCGGACCGTCAGATCATATGATGGACGATCGGATGGCTATTGCATGAGGAAGATGCTCACAAGTTAATGGGCGGGGACCGTACAGGAAAGGCGGTAAGCGGTTTCCCCGCACCGCTCTCCGGGCACAGGTGGTATCTGTATGAGGGCAAGCAATGCAGTAATATGATGACGCATGGGAGGTGGGAAAGTGCTTCCCCGCTGGCTATCAGACGAGCAGGTTGGCAGAGCGGGGGAAGCGTCGATCATTGGATCTACGGGAAATGATCGGACGGTCACAGAATTAAAGCATGTGCTTCGGGGTTGATGTGACAGGAAATGTGACAGGTAAGGAGCCGGCTCGGGCTTTATTAAAACTTAGGGTTATGAACTTTATGATATGCGCGGTTTATAAAGGTTATCGGGGTTATCAAGGGTTATGGGGGTTTATAAAGTTATCGGGGTTATCAGGGTTAAAGGAGAAGGAGGAAACAGAGGAGTGAGGAGTTAACAGAGAATAAGGCAAATGAAAGGGAGAGATAAAACAAACTGCTGCAAACCCTTTTCAGCCCAAACCAGCATTGCATGTTCTGATTTCATCCATCAAATATTGCAAACTGTAGCATAGCTAACAAGTATATCATCAAAAAATTCTAACACAAATTTTCTAAGGAAGGGTTTAAAAATGGAATTCATCAAACCTTGAAATGTAGAAGGTGCATTGGTAAGGCCAAAAGGTATGACCAAAAATTCATAATGACCCTCATGAGTTCTAAATGTTGTTTTCAGAATGTCTTCAGTCTTCATTCTGATTTGATGATATCTTGAACGAAGATCTAACTTGGTGAAGTAAATTGATCATGCAATTCATCTAGTAATTCATCAATGACAGGAATGGGAAACTTATCTTTAACCATACGTTCAATTTCACTCTTTTAGGCATAGGTATATCTGTATGGCCTGATGTTTGGAGGAACACTTCCTGGAATCAGATGAATAGCATGATCATGTTCATGAATAGGTGGGAGACCTTTGGGAGTCTCAAATACCTTGGAATGATTTTCCAAGGATTTTTGGAGATCTGGAAAAATAGATGATTCCAATGTGGAAACGTATAGCGAACATAATTGTGCAATTACACCTCTTTGTTCCTTTTTTAGAAGCTTTTTCATACAGTTAGAGCTAATTATCTTTCCCGGTTTCCCTGCAATACCCCTTAATTCAACTTCCTTTCCTTCCACAGAAAATTTCATGAAAAGTTCTTGAAAATTAAAAGCTATTGTACCCAAGGATTGTAGCCATTGGACTCCTAGTACAACATTAGCACCTCCCATTGGAATGGAAAGCATTGGGCTATTCAATACATATTCTCCCATGGATAGCTTGATATTATGGAACTTTCCAGAGCAATTTATCGTTCCTCCATTTGCAACCATCACTTGACACTCTGGTGCTGGATATAGGAAGCAATTCAATTCTTTTGCTATCTTACAATGAATAAAATTGTGGGTACTTCCTGAATCAATCAACACTATTACCTTTTTCTTCTTGATTTGTCCTTCTATCTTGATGGTTTGAGGAGTGGTAATTCCAGCCAATGCATTACAAGATATGGTCGGATTCATTTCTTCTTTATCTAGGTTTTGTTCCTAGAGTATATCCTCTTCTTTTGACCTTTCTTTCTCCTTTTCTTCTTCCTCTTCACAATTGATGTAGAATAATTTCTTCTCAGCACACTTATGACCTTTAGTGTATTTGCTATCACAACTGTAACAAATCCCTTTTGCTCTTTTTTCTTCCAATTGTTGTGGTGTCAACCTTATAGGTTGTGGAAGACTAGGGGCAACAACACTTCCATCTTTATAGTTGTGAGTGGTATGATTCCTGGTTGCCATAATTTTGCTTTCCATTTTTCTTACTAACCTGAATGCCTTCTCTAATGAATCAAGTTCCCAAAGGCGAACATCATGTTGGATATTATCCTTTAAAGTCCCTATGAACACATCAATCCTATGCTCCTCTAGAATATTTTTTACCCTTATGTTCAATTTTTGGAACTCCTTAATGTGCTCCATTATTGAACCCTTTTGTTTGAGACTTATCAATTGGCTAAAAAAGTGTTGCTTTTTGTATCGTCATAATGTGCTATCAATTCTTCCGTAAAAATTGCCCAAGTGAAAATTTGTTTACGAGAGCAAAGCCATTGATACAATACAAACTGATTTGGTTCCAAATATAAAGTTGAAAACGTACCTTTTGTGTGTTTTGCACATTATTGAGATCGAAAAATTGCTCCATTTGTAATATCCATGTTGCGGGATCCTTGCCATCAAACTTCCTCATATTGATTTTTGGAATATGGTGGGTCTTCGGTCCAACATTAGAGTCTATGAAATCATGATTAACATTTCTTTTGTTCTCATCATGAGTTTCCTTTACTACCCTTTCACCATTAGTAAGTGTTTCTTGTAGAAACTTTGTCAAATTTGTCTTCAAATCTTCCATGCCTGTCTTCAAATCTATCTTCAAATCATCCATCTTAGCTTCCATGCCATTCATCTTAGCTTCCACGCCCTTTATCTTAGATTCCATGCCATTTATCTTAGATTCCATGCCATTTATCTTGGCTTCTGTTAGCTTTTGTGAGAGTGACATTTGTTGCACTTGGTCTTGTAATTTTGATATATCATGTAGCATTTCTTCCTCTTCTTCATGAGTCATGCTAGGGCTTTCAGGTTGCTTGCTAGGTTTTTTCATTTTCTTTCCTCGGGGCATCAGTTACCGATAATAATGCTCTACTATGCCCTTTGAATTCTTCAAAATAATTTTTCAAACCAAACTTAAGAAAAAATTTAAAAAAATATACACACGTTTTTTCACTTTGTAGGAGCTCGATATTGCCTTTGATGTATCTCTGTAATTTTGGATCATCCAGTTTAAAATTGCGACTTTCGATAGTCCTCTGTGTCCTCTTTCCAATGGCACCAGTCTAATCCAAATTGGATTCTCCAAGGAAGAGTTATGCCAAATCTCCCACAGTGACCTGATTATAGACTAGTTCAGTAGTGTGGACTTGTACGACATTCCACGAGTCATTGTTTCAACATTTTTCTCTAAAAAATATATACAAGAAACTACAGTCCATCCTCTTTCTGTACCTTCTTACGAAATTTCAATCCGATGCTCAGAGAGAAATTTATGACTATTTTCCCCATGTCACTTGTTTGGAATGTAATTCAGGAGTCTGCAAAAATACCAACTTCCTCAGATCATATCTCCGCAAATATAGCGCGAAAAGCTCTGAAATTCAAGCCCGAGGTTCAGTGCGATTTCTTCTCAAATGGGTTTTTTTTAGCTTCTGAAACGTCGCAAAAAAAAAGGTTATGGAAAATGCCACGATCACCTATTTGGAGCAGCAAAACCCTAGAATCCAAAGCTCTGAAACCAAATGTTATGAAACCAGCTCAAAAAAGATAGAATGGATAGATCAACGCCTTAAAATTCAGCATCTTCAAGGGGGAAACCTCCTTTACATTACATAAATTAACAATTCTTGGATGATTCAAATGACAAAACATTCTTTCTATATATAAGAGTCTAAGGAGTCACAATATAACCCAGCCAACCTAACAATAATAATATAAAGCCACAAAAATAGCAATAGAGGGATTCTATGGGGCACAATAATAACAATATGGGGACAATAGGGGCACAACAATATTAATAAGGGATACAACTACAATAGTAATGGGGTAATCACTAGTATTATAGGTACCTAACATGGACCGTCTCTTTCTTAGGGGTTTAATTACTATGAATTCACATTGCTATCATGGCTACCTTCATCTCTCTTTACACCTTCAGTATTTCTTATTTAGTTGAAACACCAAGGTATTATGTGGATACTTGAGTTGCAACATTGTATTCTACAAATACAACTCTCATAATTTTATTTGCTTTTGGGGTTATTGTAGCTTCTAGAGTTGTAATTTCGTTGTCTCGTGGTGGAGTTTTAGCAACTGTGGCTTCTCCAAATCCAGGTTGTAACACATTCTAGTATATACGAATCCATCAGCCATGGTATTTCTGTGTGGTGGATAATTCCAAATATGGCATTTTTGAGTGGTGGATAACATTTTATATCACTATATTTCCCCTAGGATCGCTGAATTTTCCCCTAGGATCGTTGAGATTAGAATTTGAGTGACAAAAGAGATGTCAAAATTGACTTGGAGTATTTAAAGCTATCTCAAGTTCTCATAAAGGATTGGATATGAAGTCCTTTGTTAAACCACATTGAATTTTTACAGTTTATTCAATATATTCATGTTGAGTTAGATATTTCCCCTAGGATCATTGCATTGGCCCCTAGGATCATTGAGATTAGAATTCTAGTGACAAATGAGATCTCAGAATTGACTTGGAGTACTTAAAGCCATCTCAAGTTCTCAAAAAGGATTGGATATGAAGTCCTTTGTTAAACCACATTGAATTTTTACATTTTACTCAATATATTCATGTTGAGTTATATATTTCCCATAGGATCATTGAGATTAGAATTCAAGTGACAAAAGAGATATTGGAACTGTTTTGGAGTACTTAAATCCATCTCAAGTTCTGACAAAGGATTGGATATAAAGTCCTTTGTTAAATCACATTGAATTTTTACAGTTTATTCAATATATTCAAGTTTAGTTGGATATTTTAAAGGTCTTATTTACATCACATTTTATCTATGATATGATACATTGACATAAGGATCATAACATTTTGGGTGTTATGTGTTGCCTTTGATTAGTCTTCGTTTTATATGGAATTTATTTTGGATACTAAGAATAGAGGAATTATTTCATCTACCTTTTTCCACTTGTCAGACATTCATAACTATACTGAAAGTTGCAACATATGGTAATCTCTTAAACAAAGTTTTTAGCTTTTACATGTTTTCGGTTTTTATGAATGGCTATGCTTCATATAAGATCGTTGTTTTATGCTTGAATTTTTACTTGCCATGTTTCCCTTGGGATTGTGGAGATTATAATTTGATCAATAAAAGAGATCTTTGAATTGATTTGGGTACAATAGGAAATCTCAACATTCGTAGAAAATATTGGATTTTAGTTCTTTTGTTGAGCCACTTTCAATCTTTACAGTTTTTTCAATATTTTCATGTTAAGTTGATGTTTCAAAAATTTGATATCATATCCATTTAATGTATGATATGATATTGGCACAAAGATCATAGTATATTAGGTCCCATATGTTGCTTCTAATTAGTCCTAACTCATAATAAGAATGACTTTGCACACTTTATTCACTCTTAAGACATTCTCAAAGATGCCAAAAAACTGATATGGTTATTTTTAATCTCTTGAACAACGTTTTGATTTATGCATATTTTGGGTTTCAGGGTATTTCATAGTTATCCAAATACACATTGGAACTTACATTGCAACAGACCAAAAAGGGATGGTAACTTCATCCACATTGCAATTTGGTTACAAACAAAAAATTCATTCCACCCCTATGCTTGATGGCCTCCATTTTCTGAATTTCCCAAACTTGTTGAAGTGCCTACCTGAGACAAGTTTCTACCATATGCTTGAGTCCAGTTTACTCCTTGTAACCATGGAGTGATTGAATAGACGAATTGTCCACTTGTGCTACTAACCCCAACATTAACTGGAGGTGGATTATAATACATAGGATTTACCCCTGCACTAGTAGGCGTATAGGGGGTGGGTATAACACCTGGCTAATAGTGGGGGACTTGGATGTTAATCAAGTCTTGGTATGATGGTGTATGATCTACAATGTGGTCCATACTCTTCCCTACCTGTCACCCCTTCTTTTTCCAACACTTGTTGAGCCTTTCATGCCTCCCTCTCTTTCCTTGCCAACTGTTTTTAATGTTCGTTCTCCTCCCTTTTTTTTTCTTTCAAGCCTTTCCTTTGCCTGAGTTGTTACTGCTACAATCCTTGAATCTCTCTTTTCCTTGGCCAAATCCTTGTTTCTTTGTTTAGATTCCTGAATTTCATTTTTTCTACACTCATAATTGAACAGTAGGTTCATATATTCTTTGTTTGGCATGATTAATTTTCTGTCTTTGTTGAATCAGATGCTATGGTTTTTCTCTCTAACTTCACACACAGAAGCCTAATGTTTGTCAAAACTACTTGAAAAATATCTGCAGCAAAAGAGAGACCGCACACTTGTGACTATGATACACTATCATATTCCAATGACTTTTTATTTTATTCTTTTATTAGGTTGGTTTACAGAAGGCGTTATAAAATTGGAGATAAGGATTTGTTTAAATTTGTACTTCACAAGAATATTGGTAGGTTTTTTTTAGTATCTATAGGCCTATATTATACTTCATTGTCTTATTGATAAGAAAAAAGGGAATAGATAACATGTGTGAGGAGGATTCTATTTCTTTTCATAAAAGTTGAACATGGAGTTTTAACTTGGCCATTTGCATGGTGCCTGCCAATAATGTTTGTCAATTTGAGTATCATTATCATCATTGAGCGGGATGTGAGGAAGTACTTATAGAAGTTGAGACTTGGTCTATTTCTTCCATTGTGTTTTTTTAGGTTTTGAATAGCTATTGATTGTGATATTGATATTAAAAACTTCTTTGCATAATGCATCAAATTTCTAGTCCATCACATTCTGCTTTTACATTATGGATTGATGTTGACTACCTTTGTCCTCCACCACTTGAGCAACAAAGGTCTTGTTCAACCAATATAACTCAATAAGTTTAAAACTCTTGGTGTCTTTGGTTCTTAAATAACTAGTGTCCAGGGCCCATTCATTAAACTTTACCTTTAGATATTCCTTGGAGAGTTACTGTGTTTTTCACTTGACAACCTACTCAATGCTATCCACCTCATATTTTCTTGCCATATAGAATCTATAGTGGAAGTTGACAAACATTATCATGGCATTTGTCTAGTGATGTGTTGTGGCGCTTGTAGGGAAGGGTATAATTTGATAGAGGATGAAGTGCCTATGTTGAGCCCACATTTGTTGCATAAAGAGAATGAACCTACATCTTTAGTGATGGCGTAGGTTTTAAACAAAATGAACCCTGGATTTCCCATAATGGAATATGATATCATCATCCTACTCAAATCATTTCTTAAACTATCACTTGGATGAGCTAGCTTTGTATTGAAATCTCTTGTTCTCCTTCCTTAACATCGTTTCATTATGCTAACATGCACAAGCTTATAGACTTAGCTCCTATAGGCATGTCAAGGATGTCCTAGTCTTGATGTCCTCCATTGTAACTACCTTGTGTTCATTTTACATTTGTGTCTCAACTAACTAAAAACTAACATACTATAGTTTCCTTTTAAAATAGACCAAAAACTTCCAAGCAATTTTGAAACAAATTTATTAATTTTTTCTTAGAGGCATGACAGTTATTGCATACACACTACCAAATTGTTGTGATTAAGGAATCATCAAGCCCATGTGTTTTGACTTATTTTCCTGATTAAGGAATTATTAGGTCTATGTGTTTTGACTTAGATGCTTTGGTATTTTTGTCTATGTTGTATTTATTTGGTATGATTACTTTTTTGTCTCTATTGACATAGATGCTATGGCTTTTTCTCTACATTTTCACATAAAGAAGTTGAATTTCACACGCAGAAGCTAAATTGCATGTTGGGCATGATTAATTTGTTCTATGTTGACTCAGATGCTATGGTTTTTTCTCTGCAATTTCACACACATAAGCTAAATTGCACACATAGTTTTTTCATATGGTAAATTAATTGAAGATTTGGAAGATTAAAAATAACAGAAAAAAATAAAGGAAAAAAATGAAGTTTATACTATAAATTAATGGAAGATTTAAAAAATTAGAAAGAAAATACTTGAATTATTCAAACCTGATTATAATCTGCACAATATCTGATGGAGTGAATCCAGTTGCAGATGCGTAGAATGAAAGTTTATGAAGCAATTGTGAGGTGGTTTTATAGATTTCTGTTGTTGAATTTGATTGGAAGGGAGGATTGACATGGATTCTTTTTTTCAAATTCAAATGTGTGTTGTGGATTGATTTGGATGTCATCCAATGGCTGATAAAATCTTATGGTTGATCCTTGTGCTTTCCTTTGTGTTTTCTTGTGTTTAATTCCTGAATCTTGTGTTTAATTCCTGAATCTTGTGTGTTGGTGTCATTTATTTCTTTGAGAAGGTTTCATTGATGAACATATATGCAATTATGGATGACACATACATTCTCTATGCTTATGCAAGTAGTAATGAACTTTCATCATAGCTGCTCCAGTTTATATTTATTAGGGTGGGTCTTATGTGGTATGTGTGTTATAGCTCCAAATCTCACTCCTATGGTTTGTGATGCTGTACTCATGGCCTAGGGCAACCCCTCCTTCCAGACCTGGTCCTAAAATTTAAAAAATAGTGTTTTATCCCTTATACGTGACATTGCCCTGAGTTAAACGCGTGTATACGCGGGTCTGTGTATACCCAACCCACGTGTATGTATTAAAACACTTCGAAAAAATATAAAATTCCTTATTTTCGGGCGGAGATCGCGGGTTTTACCTGCTAATCACCTGTTAGTGCCCGTGGCCCAACTGTTCCCAACCAACTCCCAACTAAAAAACTACTTTGGGAGAGGTATAAAAAGAGAGAGGTATAAAAAGACCTCAAAGGGAAGGCCAAAAGGAGAGAGAAGAGAGAGAAAGGTTATTATGCTGAGATTTTTCCCTTGACCAGGTCTGAAGTCCCTTGTACCTTCTGCACTTCCCCCATTTTGTGCAGGAAACCTTTGTTTCCTTGTGTGTTGATGTTCATCCACCATTTATGAAATCATGGAGAGAGTCATGGAAGGAGTTTGTTAGAGGCTTGAGGCTGGAACGGATCCAAAAGGAAGCTTTGCTTGGAGCCTGCTGAAGGTGACTCAGGTGAAAATATTCCTTTTTTTATGTACTTTATTTGTCTATAATAAAAGAAACACATGTCTTGGTTCCCGAAATGAATCTTCTTTATGTTAATGATACTCATGTTTAGAATTCATATGTAAATGATTGTTTGGATTTCATAACTAACTACCTTCCTTTATAACATGAAGATGGTTTCTTTATAAGTTTTTGTCCATATAATGTTGTGTTCTTTGAATTGGTTGTTTTTTAGGACAAAAGAGAAGAAGGGAACTCCAAGAAGGGTTTGGACCCTAAGGGCCTTCTCAAATGTAGGACCAAAGGTACGTACCCTTATCATAGAATTTTCTTATAATAGCATAATGGCTGTGTGAATGCATGTTTCTTTGAATAGACAACTTTCAGTCTGCTAGGGTTTCAACCCAAAAAGCCCTAGGGGAGCAATTCCCTCCAACAGAATTGGCGACTCCACTGGGGACAACACTCTTGTTGTTCCTAGTTTGGGTGTTTTTCAAGCCAATCAGGGCTCAGCTGCCTTGTCTGCTTGCTGTTACTGTCTGGTCTGTTCTTGAACTTTAAGCTTTGCCAGTTTCTTCAGTTTGTTTTTTATTTTTCTTGAAGCTTTTCATATACGTTGTTTTTCTTAGTTACAGAGGCGTATGTACGCATGTTTCTTTAAGTGAACCCGCGTATACGCAGGTTTCCTTAGTTACAGTAGCGTATACACGCATTTTGTACATAAGTACAGTCGCGTATATCTTTCAATTTTCAAGATTTGTAAATCTTTGTGTCTCTGAAGGTTTGTCTGGTAGTTTGAGTCAGTCTAAAACAGTCACTTTCTAGTATCAGTCTTTGTTTTTACAGCGAGCATCTTGTTCCGAATTCTCTCTGATTATAAGGAGTATTGGTCTTGTTTTTTGTTGATTGCAAGCGTCATCATTTTTTGCTAAAGCACACAAGATTTCTTGCTAGGAATCTTGGTTGCTCTGATTCATCAGGGTAGGAAGATTGATCTCAATCTTTGTGTTAACCTTGCTTTTGGTGACTTTTTGTTTGCTTGACAAAAATCGCTTTTTGTGACCATCCACTTCTTTGTTTCATGAAAGTTGTTGTTTGACACTTTCTTGGAATTTGTCTTTTTGATCTTTTTGGTTTTCATTGCCAAAGCTTTCATTGTTGCTTTTGATTGTTAAGAGCGATTTTAAACACATTTATTTTTGTTGAGTTTTCATCCATTGAGTGGTGTCGATTCGCAAAAGTGTTTGATTGCCTATTCTTCAATCACAAGTTTCAGTGTTGTTGAGAGCATTTTTTGAAAAGACTCTTTTTGTTGTTGCTTTTGAAGAAAATCTTTGTGAAAATCTTAGTTTTGCTTTCTTGAACTTGGTTTTCATTTGGTTTCCTTTTAGTGAGTGAAAGTGCTTTATGTTTGTCTTAGAACTTGTTTTTAGTGTTTAGACGAAATGAATTGTAGCATCTCATATTCCATCTAGACATTTTAAGTGGCAAGATAAAGATTGATAAGCAAGCAACTTTCATTTTTTGTTTTTAGAGTAGTTTTAAAATCTTGCATCCGCATATATTTGTTGCATTAGGATAGATTTGCATATCTTTTTAGGCATACATAGCTTTGTTAGCTTTTGTGAATGTGAAGCGTGAATTAATGAAAAGAAAAGAAAATTTTGTTTTATTAGAAGTTGCTCTAAACCCTATAGAAATTGTTCTTCATCAAAAAACGGAAAAAGTGCATGTGCATGTAGTTAAGTTTTTATTAATTTCTTTTGCGTCAAAAAACACCACTAGTTTCACTTCCGTTACCTTGTGACTTAAAGAATAGCCTAATTTAAAATCAAGCGCTAACTAAAATTCACTAGAACTTTTTTGTTTTAGTCAGTTACACCAACAAGTTTAGGATTTTAGGGCCTTGGATTAGGCGAGTGGAGAGTTAACTCTCCAAGGCCATATAAACGTCAAACGTAGGAGTCTGAATAACGAGAGAAAATCCAATAGCGTTAGGAAGACCAGGAAAGCTCCGGATCTGGGAGTTAAGCACGAGGGTCTGCGAAGACAGGGAAGAGAGATACCCCCTCTCCTACTTGTCCAAACTTACCTCACGACTGTTCCGCCTGGCTTCTGCGATGAGTTGGTATCCATAGTTGCTACTCCTAGGGATCTACACAGGTGGCTGCGGAGGGGAATCCCGTGGCACCTGAGGTTGACGTTGCATCACTCTCGACATTACTACTGGAGGGCACCCTTGTGAAGCTTGGGGGCTTGCACCGGCGCAGGCTATTGTTAGGAGGTCAGCGTAACTTCCTCTGTTACCTTCGCTGATAGGACTGGGCTGTCATTATCCCAGACTATCTTCGAAAGGCCCCTTACTCCACTTTCTCGTATTTTGGTGTCCGGTCCTCATCACTCGGAGCGGAAATACTTGGAAGTTGTTTGACTGGTTGATATATTTAGGGACTTTATAGTGTGTGCTCTTTGTTCCTTGTATATAGTTGGCTTTAGGTATTTTTGTCTAGTCACGTTTGGACTTTGTGTTCTAAGTGACCGGCTTACCACTCTACCGATCTTGAAAGGCTTTTGGTCATTCTTTCAGAAGTTCTGGAGTTTCCTCCTCAAGGGAAAAGGTTTTGATTGCTTATCCATATTCCTTGAAAAGTTATTTCTATATTCTCGTAGGGGAAGGGTCTTTGTATTAGTTTGATATGCCTAATATTCCTGTGGAAACCAACCAAGGTACCCTTCCAAAAGGGGATCCTTGTGCTTTTCCTTTCTTTGGGAACGTTGGTACTCCCTTGATGGACACATTGAATATTCCTGGGTTGAATGTTGGACTACCCGTTTGGCTGTGGTCCACTCCGAATATTCCAAATTCCCTTGAAGCTTCTTCGTTGAATGCTTTATTTCAAGGGCATCATATGGCTGCTAATTGTTCATCTTCTTTCAAAGAGAAATCTAGGATTCCTTTTTCTCCTCCTCCTTGTAATAAAAAATCTAAAAAGAGGAGAAAGAGGAAGTCAAAGAAGAAAAATAATTCTATCCCTTCATCCTCAACCTCTGCTAGTCATGTTGGAGATGAGTCTTCAGCCACTGCAAGTCATGCTGGGGGCACAAGTCTAGTCACTGCAAGTCACACTAGCAATTCATCCTCAACCTCTGCCAGTCATGTTGGAGATGAGTCTTCAGCCGCTGCAAGTCATGCTGGGGGCATGAGTCTAGTCACTGTGAGTCATACTAGCAAAGAGTCACCGACCTCTGCAAGTCATGTTCAGGACTCTCCGCAAACCACTGTTAGTCATGTTGGCGGAATGGAGGTTGATAAGAAACCTGGACGTAGAAGTTTTAAACCTAAGTTCCCTTGTAAGATATGCAAGGGAGACCATCTTACTCATTTATGCCCTGGTATTCCAGAGGTTCAAAGGATATGGTCTGATTCTGAAAGTACTTCTACTCCTAGATCTGATATGGTTTCTCATCAATCCCATCAACCATTGGTTGATAATGTGGTAGCACCAGTGCAATCGTTGGCCAATTACACTCCTCTTTTGGGGGGTGAAGTGCCTAACAAAAGAGTCTGTTTGATCTCTAGTAGAGAGTCTTGTGGTATAGGGGACATTCCGGTTTCTTCGAATGTTCCCCCTCCAAGTTCTAAGAGTGTTTTCTTTGATTGGGATAGTCTTGTTGAGCCTCATCTTCCTTCTGCTGCACCTTTCCAAATAAAGGTCAAAGTGAATTCCACAAATGTCTATCGATGTATGGTGGATGAAGGATCCTCTGCAAGTATTATATCCTCTTTCACTTGGAAAGCTTTGGGTTCCCCAAAGCTGTTAACAGCTCAGAGTCAGTTGTTAGCCTATGATAGAAGACCTGGTGAATCTATGGGTGTTCTTCCTCAATTTCCTATCACTTTAGGTGGGAAGACTGTTTTAATCGATATGATGGTGGTTGATAGCCCTTTAGACTTTAATATGCTACTTGGGCGTGATTATGTCTATGCTATGAATGCTGTGGTGTCTTCACTCTTTCGAGTAATGTGCTTTCCTCATAACAGGAATATTGTCACTGTTGATCATCTTGCATCTGACAATTACCACCCTAATTCGACTTTACTGCAGAATACCCCTTGGTTTGTTCCAAGTATTCAAGTAGACTCTACCCCACCGCGGCTGAATTATGTGGCATTGAATCCTCAATGTTCAATCGCTTCTAAGAAGGATCCTTTGACCTATTATTCTCCTTCTTGGGACTTGGTCCCGGCAGTTGACCGAGAGATTCTTCCTATAGGGACATGGGACCCCCTAATTCCCTCTTTTGATCCTTGTAGTTCTCATGATTTCCTAGAACTTGTTTTGCCTTCATAGGAGGAACTCTTTGAAGCCATGAGTTTTGACTACCAAAGGAGCCCTTGGTCCGATCCCTGTAAGGGGTTTGTCCAAAAGAACTATTATACGTAGGCCACAAGGTTGCATGGTTCCCTGTACCATATTGTATATATGAGGTACGCATTTTCAAGTTTTGTATTCTATAACACAAAGATTTTATATGAAGTTTATATGTGGGATGCATTAACTTCTCATCTAGTGTTCCTATTTATGTTTACAGAACTTGGAAGATTTCTCCTTTGGAAGTTTATGGTTGGTCCGTACTGATAGGTAATGGTTCTCGAAACTGGCATATAGGTTAGGTTTTTCCGCATGCATTGTGCACTTATCAGTTTCCTTTCCCATTTGGCCTCAGGATCGACCCCACCAAGTTATGATGTGGAACCTTCTCATTGCTTAGAAGTATCATGACTTGTGTGGTAGAGCCTATCTTATCATGGGTGCCCTAGTTAGTACCTTGTTGTCACTTGGCACTCATGCAGACTTTTTGTCCTTAGGCTCGGGAGTCCTCTGTAGTCCTGCCATGACTTATGCGTTGAAGACTCATTCCTCTTAGCTTCTCCGCTTTGTTCTGGCCTTATACGCTAGAGGCTCCTTTGTGTTGAGTTGTACTACTGCATTGCATGTTGACCACCTACACCTTTTGGCCTAGAGCCGGCTTCACTTGGACTCGTGTTTAAGCCAACTTTTGACCATGACGACTACAAAATCAACCTTGCATACCTTTGACTTCTGCATCTTGACACACCTTGACCCGTGGAAGGAACATACCTTTGGGTGTCACTGACCAGTTTTCACCTCCCTGCATTGAGCATAGGAACGTTCCTTTCCCAGGAACTAGATCATCTGTTTCACCGACACTCATTCTTTCCACTGTACCATAACATTCTTTTATTCTTTTTCCAGCTTAACAGAAAAAGACAAAAAAATTAAATATTCCAAAAAGAGCGGGAACAGGACAGTATTTCCATTTATTGTTGGCAGCTAGAGTCAGTCGTGTCGCCCTTGAACAAAGCACTCAAAACAAAGTCTCCTCCACTTGGGTGGGATTTAGTTTTACTTAGGTACGCCATAACCTTGGTATTGAGTCAATTCTCCCCCGATTGGTTATCTCTTCCAATCATATGGAGGGTTCGTTCGTAACTCCTGCATGGCGAACTTATACAGAGTCATCATATGCTGCCACATAGTCACATTGAGTCGTGCTTTTGTTCAAGGGAAGTTAGCCTGAGTCGGCCTCTCTGCAGTGTCTCTTGACTCATTTTTCAGTCGGCCATCCCTGGTTGTCAGTGTCATGTCTATTATCACATCAGCTATATTGGTCCCATACTCGTGCCGGTTTGAGAAGGTCCCCATTGACTTCTTTCTGGCGGGTCTTGTCCTTATCGACGACGACACCTTGCTCTGAGGATAGGCCTAGAGCTGCACCCTGGACCTATTTTCATTATTGATAGGTCACCTTGTGCTCAGCATCGATCAGTATCATGGGTCTTTGACTGAGTGGTTTCCCTTGTGTTTGACATCAGCTTACATTATCACACAATGGGATTCGTGCAGTACCTTGGTTTCCATTTGACCTTATTGGTGGATACCTCGCCTCTGTGTCAGCTTTCATTATTGGTTAGTTCAGAGGGTTTCTGTCGTGCGCTAGCCACATCTTGTCTACGCCGTAAACGTACTTCGGTTCGGTTACTACATCTTTTTCGTCCGATTCCTTCCACATTATTGGCCTATGGGTTACACTCATGCTAGATTGATGAAGGATTCCTTAATGCCTTCCTTCTAGCGGATCTTTCCCTATCAACTCTGACTCATTGTCCTGGGGCAAAGATCTAGAGTCCATTTGGCAGTACCTTGGGGTTTGCAGTCATTAGTGGCAAATCCTTCGCTATCGATAGTGGGAAACCACCATTGTCTCCTGATCGATAGATTCTTACAGGTGTTCGACTCCAGCTCATCTATTCACACTTGTTAGATTGTACTGGGTACCTTGATGCTCATTATCATTATCGGTGAGTAGTCTCGCGTTTGTTAACGGTATACATCAATGACCGGTAATCAAACGATTTCTCACATGGTCGACTTCAGATCATTTATTCCCATGGTGTAGAAATGTACCACGGCGGTCGGTGAAGACCTCAGGTTGTATCAGCATTCATTGGTTCACTTGACAGTTGCTCCTGTTGCTGCTAGTTGATACCACTCCACTTTATATGTTGCAGTCAGTCATGGCGACATTCTATATGCTGGCACCTGAGTTTGCAGTGTAGTACCATCCTATTCCATCATGTTCAGTTGGTACCTTTTTGGGATCAGTCTTTGATATCAGTGATCCGTTGCATCTTTCAGCATCATTGACAGTCTTATATGTGATATTCAAACATGTACTTGCTCATCATGATCAGATGATCCATTATGTATCTTTTAGTCATTTATACTTGTATACTTAGTGGATCCGCTTGTACTTGATATGCGGACATGCTTTACTTTTTCTGAGCATGGGTATGCCCGCCTCAGACAGTGTTTCTTTCTGATCTCCTTTGGTGGCTTGGCAGGCTGAATTCTGGTGAAGTCCTCCTCGGTTTTTGACAGACTTCCTTTCCATGTACTTGCATAATATATTTCGGCCATCATGTACCCCTTCTGACCTCATATATTAGGGGGCATCTGTTATAGCTCCAAATCTCACTCCTATGGTTTGTGATGTTGTACTCATGGCCTAGGGCAACCCCTCCTTCCAGACCTGGTCCTAAAATTTAAAAAACAGTGTTTTATCCCTTATACGCGACATTGCCCTGAGTTAAACGCGTGTATACACGGGTCTGTGTATACCCAACCCGCATGTATGTATTAAAACACTTAAAAAATATATAAAATTCCTTATTTTCGGGTGGAGATCGCGGGTTTTACCTGCTGATCACCTGTTAGTGCCCGTGGCCCAACTGTTCCCAACCAACTCCCAACTAAAAAACTACTTTGGGAGAGGTATAAAAAGACCTCAAAGGGAAGGCCAAAAGGAGAGAGAAGAGAGAGAAAGGTTATTATGCTGAGATTTTTTTCTTGACCAGGTCTGAAGTCCCTTGTGCCTTCTGCTTTCCCCCATTTTGTGCAGGAAACCTTTGTTTCCTTGTGTGTTGATGTTCATCCACCATTTATGACATCATGGAGAGAGTCATGGAAGGAGTTTGTTAGAGGCTTGAGGCTGGAACGGATCCGGAAGGAAGCTTTGCTTGGAGCCTGTTGAAGGTGACTCAGGTGAAAATATTCCTTTTTTTATGTACTTTATTTGTCTATAATAAAAGAAACACATGTCTTGGTTCCCGAAATGAATCTTCTTTATGTTAATGATACTCATGTTTAGAATTCATATGTAAATGATTGTTTGGATTTCATAACTAACTACCTTCCTTTATAACATGAAGATGGTTTCTTTATAAGTTTTTTTCCATTTACTGTTGTGTTCTTTGAATTGGTTGTTTTGCAGGACAAAAGAGAAGAAGGGAACTCCAAGAAGGGTTTGGACCCTAAGGGCCTTTTCAAATGTAGGACCAAAGGTACGTACCCTTATCATAGAATTTGCTTATAATAGCATAATGGCTGTGTGAATGCATGTTTCTTTGAATAGACAACTTTCAGTCTGCTAGGGTTTCAACCCAAAAAGCCCTAGGGGAGCAATTCCCTCCAACAATGTGTCATGTTGGATAGTATGGGATGGAATTTTTTCTTATCAATTTTATCTTGTTTTCTAAATCATATCTAGAGGTACCTGGGACAAGATGTCTTGTCAAATTGTCACAGTAAAGGCTAGTGTTGGACAGCTGGAAGCCCAATCAATATATGGGCCCATTTTGGACATATTTGAATAACTTATATAACTTAATATTATATATTTATGTTTTAATTATGAATGATTTTTTGTCATGTTTTGATGGTTGTGTGGGACCAGTACTATAACAACCACTGGTCTCTGCACAACAATAGAAGTCTCTCCCCTAATGGAACTTTTATAACACCTAGTGAGTTCCATTATTGATGTTTGGTAGAGCAACTATGCTATTGCACGAAAACAATCAAAATTTGTGTCACTTCAACCTCTCATTTATTAGTCAATGTATTTGTAAGTCTTGTCTGATGGTACACAATCATGATTACATAATAATAGGATTACCAATCACATTTGGAATAAATAAAATTAAAATAATAAAAAAAACTGGTATTATAAAGTTAGCTTTATAACATGACATTAAATTTTTAGTCAAATAACAAATAATACATGGTCAAGCGACTGATCGATCATGTTATCCACGTGCATGTGGGAGGGATAATAAAGAGTTTTACTTTAAATATGTCTAAAATTTATATCATGATAAAAGTAAATATAATAAAAAGACTGTCAAATAAAATTTTGCATCGTGCGCCTGCGGGAGGGATCATAAAGAGTTTTACTTTAAATAGGTCCAAAATTTATATCATGATAAAAGTAAATATAATAAAAAGACTGTCAAATAAAAATTTGCATCAAAGAGAAACTTGTTAAAATATATGATCTATCAACATCCTCGTGCTCTCATCAAAATCATGGGTGTTGTGCACAACATGTGTAATTGTATATATACATAAGATTTTGTACTTAAAAATTAAATTTTAATGTTTTAAAATTAAATGAGAATGTAATCATTAAAACAAAATAATAAAAAGTTTCAAATTCCATGCAATAACTCATGGTGTTCCCCCTCCATTGGACCTTCGTGGTGTTTGCCATTCATTGCGCCCTCATGGATAACCTGTACAATACATGTATATGTATATATTACAAATTTAAAATTGCACATGAAAATGCATAAACTCGCAATGTTAAAAAAAGTCAAGTATCAACTTCTTCAAATTGTCTAGATGATTCAATACCTGTAACCAACTCAAGTTTCAAATTCCATGCAATACCTCGTGGTTTTCCCCCTTAATTTCGCCCTCATGGATGTCCTGTACAATACGTGTACATGTATATATTAAAATTTGAAAATTGCACATGAAAATGCATAAACTCGCGATATTAAAAAAATTGTTAAACAACATTTTCAAATTGTTTAGACAATCCTATCCCCATTGTTGACTTCATTGCTAAAGTCTCTGGAGAATGGAAACTGTCTCCATAAACCTAAAATTCGAAAATTTTAAAACTGTAAGATAGAGATCTCATTTTTAAATTAAACTTTCTTCAATTTATAACAAAATAAAAATGAAATATTCAATACTTGTGACAAGCGAAAATTTGACACATCTCCTAATAGGGAGGGAGAGGGTGGCATTATGTTGAAAAAATCGGACAGAATCATAATCTGTTAATATTTAATTATATATGTAATTATCTATTTTAAAAATGTGTCTTCGTGATAGTGATATAATAAAAGTAGAATAATAATATCAACATGAACTCTTAAAAAAAACTATCTCTCAACATATTTTGATTGGACCCTGAACCTGGGACCATGATATTATCAAAATTTTCGTTCGACAAATGAGTTAATTACAAATGGTGATCATATGATACACTCATGTTAGATTATATCTAAAAAAATTAACGAAATGTATGTGAATAAACATTAACACATACATTACATTACATTAAAATATCCACCCTAACCATTAACACATATCGATCGCACACCCTCTTCCTCATGACCAATTAGATATTTCCAACCATCATGACAACCCTTTTCATATGCTTTAACCTCTTCAATATTTATATTATCTATCTCCTCATTTGTTTTATATACAAAATTAGCACATGCACCAGCTTGTGCTCTCTGTTGATTTAGACTGACATCAATTCCAGTCAATGTAGTTTGGATGTTGTCTACACTGGCATCCCTTGCTTCTCGACCAATCTGAGAAGTGGAATCCATCTCGGACCAAAAATTTACCACATGAGGAGGTTGAGGTGCAAAAGGTGGCAGAGGGAGAGGCAATTCAGTATCCCTTAATGCACCCTTATGTTCATATGTACGACCTCTCCCAGTACCATAAAATTCAGATGGAAGGTCAATATAATCAGGTCTCATACCCAAAAAGAATTATGCATAAAATAATTTTGCAAAATAATGTGGAACCTCGTCATTCCATGGCATCTTTCCATACGCTACAAGGAACCTATCATACAAATGGTGGGATATATCAGGGTGCTTGAAATATTTCACCTTGAGAATCTTTCTTTTTAGCCCTTCTTTAAAATTAAACATAGATTTTGTATGTATTTTTGTAACCCTTCTACTTACCTTGGAACATTTATTGAAACCCATCACTACTTCCTTTCTATGCTTCATCATATCTATAAAGAAATCAGTTTTTGGCCCGAGCTTCTTGTAAACATCAAGAAATGAGCTTAGAGAGTGCACAATTATTTCTAAGCTTTGTCAACTCTCTGTAGGGAGCTCCAAACTCACAAGATATTTCTTCAATTTTGAATAATGACCTATGCACCTTTGTAACGTACATTGTTGGACCTTTTTTTCCCAAGGAAGTTCATCAGGAATATCAGATGGATAAGTGGTAGTTGGCGTATGGTATACTTCTTGAATTGTCATGCTTCGCCTACGTTTATTTTGATCAACATTTTGACCCCCTGCATCAATATAACTAATATAAAAACATGTTCAAATGTATTTATACACATGAAATATAGACATGTACATGTATATGTACATACAGTTCATTTACATGTACAAATTTGTTTTAAAATTAAAAATATATATATAACCAAAATGATGAGGATCATGATGATTCGATTGAGATGGATGACCACCCGGAGATGGTTGAGCACCATCCCACACAAGTACATGAGTTGATTGAGCTTGTTGACCACCGGGAGATTGTTGACCACCCTCATGCGACGACATAGTGGGAGAAGCTTCTAAATAATTAGAAATTATAACAAATTAATTAAGTTAAATTGACAAAAATCTATTCAATATATGTACATACATATGATTCTACATATTTATCATTTAAGTAAATGCACATAAACATATATATACCATACCACGATGATGTGAACGATGGCCCTCCATTGATTGATTTGATACTCTCTTCGACCTAGTGGATGCTCCTAAAAAAGATGAAATTTATTATAAATTAATAAAGCTAAATTGGAAAAAAAAATCAATTTCATATGTATGTACATATGATTATATTCAAATATCATTTAAAAACTTGCACATAAACATATATATACCACGATCATGATGTAACGAATGATGGACCTCCCCCGATTCATTTGATAATCTCCTTGATCCATGACCAATCTCGTCAGCATGCATAGAAAGTCGCCCTCTAGTCGATGCATGAGACTCAATTGATGCTCGCCTCGAAGAATCAAGTGGAAAATGTTCATGTGATGACTCAGGCCCTCAATCCATGATATATGATCTTAAAAGAAAAACCTTGAAGTTACCTCATGCATTTAAAAATGTTTAAAATTGTTATTTAAAAAGATCAATAATTCAGTAAATTAATGTAACTATCTCAGGGTTTCTTCAAAATTATTTGGTGTAAATTTTGCATTTAAAATATACTCAAGACTAAAAACACAAATGCTAAAGTGCACATTTTGAGAATTAAATACAAAATTTTCTAAAACATGTTAGGTTCACCAACTTGTGCTTACAAAGTGGGGGTACACTTAGTGTGGTATTGAAAAAAAGACATGGTCATTAAAAACAACTCATTTATAACTAAAAAATACACACATATCAAAGATAGCTTACAATTTTCATCAATAAATTTTGATGGAGAGATTCTTAAGACCAATTCATCTTTCACACACAAATCTTCAATTAGCATTGCCCCATACAATAGATCACTAAACATCATATTAACATTTGCACAATGTCTTATGCTAAATGATTGAAATTGACTAACCATGTTTTTTGCTTCTTCATGCAGTTGTTTTAGCCTCTCATTTTTGACTTGGTACACGCCTTTCATCTAGTTGCACACAAGTTCAGAATTGGTGAAGACTACAATTCCATTGGATTTGTACTCCCTAGTTGTTCATAAGCCTTTTATCAATGCAATATAATATGTTTCATTGTTTGTTGTCCTTCCAAGTACCTTCCTTTTCCTTTGGAGGACTTTATTCGTCGCAATATTGCATAGCACATAAGTAATCACTGCTTGCCCTGGATTGGGATAACAAGAAACGTCTATGCATAATGTCCATTTTTCAACCATGTTTAATGGGTTTTCTAATCCCTATAAAAAACAAATTCAATAAAATGAATAATATATTTATTTATTGCAAATGCCTTAGTTTATGGGAGAATGATGAAAAATAAATATCTATTGTGATTGAATGATGGAATATTACAAGAAGGATTTAGCCTATAATTTTATATTTGACACTTGGATATGATGATTAACACCAACAAAGGAATATATGATGAGGTCAAAACATGATGAGGAAGAAATCATTATATGGACTTATGTGGGTGCATCGAGTTTGGTATGCAAAATGGATCGTTATGACTTATTTCCCAAGGTTTCCTTAGATGCATATCATATCCTAATGTGTATATGTTGAGTCATATTTGATTTTCTAGTTATGCCAATAGGCGTCTCTTCTTGAAAATGGTCAGGCCAACCTTCGTCTACCCTTTTTTCATTGCATTGACATCTGTCCCATGGTCTGACAACGACATTTTTCCTCTATTGACATCATCACCACACAATCCCTCTAAAGTGAGGAACTAATGGCATTTATTCTTTTAACATCCCAAACCAAGACAAGGGGAACAATTATAAGAAATGACAAAGGGGAGTACAATTATAGTCAATTGGAGCTATAGACGCCATGGTGTTTGTTCTTTTTGGTTTGGAGGTGGAAACAAAATTTATAAAATTAGAATTTACATATTCGAATCAATATTGTAACAAGCTATGTCTATGAAGACACATAACTGGTTATTAATGCTCCATTTTTATTTAATGAATTAATTATTGTTCTTCTAAACTGTGAAATGAGTAAAATTAACAAAATATGTTGCCAAAAAAATCAATGGATGATTTTTTTTTGTTATAGCAATAATGGCATCAACAATTTTTTTGTTTGCAAATTTATTCGAATGATGAACAAGTTGTTACAAAATCATAGCTTGCCATGTATCTCTCCCCATTAGAAAGCCAATTGATGAACATGGTTTAAGGTTGTTTTCATTAACGATGTGTTGAGAATCCATGACAATTTGTGTTGATGAATCCATGAGGTCTAGATCAGTTGATTTGTGTGAAGTTTTATCCTACCAATTTCAGGGGCAAATCTCAGAGGAGTGATTGACTATGAAAGCCAGGAGTAAACTATTCCAATGGATGCTTTTCTCGGAAGTTAAGGGAAAAAATTACAATTTGTAATGATAAAATGAGCATCCTTTTGTTATAAGTTAGGAAAAAAAATTACAAATTTGTAATGATGAAATGGTCCTACTTTTCTCAAAGTAGAAAAAAAAAATTACTGATTTTTAATCATGAAATGAGCTTTCGAAAGGAGAAATGTGTCTTCCGACAATTATCACGATTTTATATTGGTTAAACTTCAACACTTTTAATAAGACAATGTATTTTTCTTTTTGGGAATGAAGAATAAATGTTTTTTTCAGGAAAGTTAAAATGATTTGTAAATTGGTGAGTAGTTTATTATTTAATGGAAATATTTGAAACTTCCACTGTTTTAAATGTTGGTTTAGAATCTGGTATCATTGTTGTCAGTGTAAATTCAGTAATTGAAAGGTAAGAATATTGTGTCAAATCTTTGTTGATACAAGTTGAAAGGAAGATTCGTCCAACAAAATTCAATGCTTTTTGAAGGGGAAAAATGTTTTGTCCTTGTATTTTTTCTCCACAATGCACACTATGGCTTTTGTTTACTGTATCTATCGGATGTGTTAGATGTATTTAATTTGATGTATAAACATAATTATTTTTTTCAATAAAATAAAATAAAAAATAAAAAACAAAACAAAACAAAACAAATAAACAAAAAAACAAACAAACAAACAAATAAACAAACAAACAAAACAAAACAAAAAACAAAAAAACAAAACAAAACAAAAAAAAACAAAAAAACAAAACAAAACAAAAACAAAAAACAAAAAAACAAAAAAACAAACAAACAAACAAACAAACAACCAAACATTTTTATTACTTTGTTGTAAAGAAATTAGTATAGCGAGAAGTTACAAATTGAATTATTAATTAATTTCTATTAATTTATATTAAAGATGTGTTTGACATGATGGACGCAAACAAAAAGGGGACTATATCCTTAGATGAGCCGAGGGCAGGCATGTAGAATCTTTCTGCTAATATGACAGAACCAGAAGTTCTGATGTTAATGGAAGTTATGAGTAATTCCCTTACAGTGTTTACATATCATGTTTAATAGACTAGATCTACAATGTTTGCATATCATGTTTGATAGACTGGATCTACAATATTTTGAATTTACAAATTTGGTAAAGGTCTATTTTTACATCAGCAAGCCTCATATTAAAATAAACATTTGAATATTATTCACACACAGACGATTAGGCTTTTAGGATTTTTAAAGTCTAACTCAAATCTATTTTGCTATGTCAAATGCTTCCTCCATCAAGTCACCTTGTTGTCGGCCTACAAATTTATATTATACACATCGACTTCTTAAATAAACTCATGTCGCCTTATTTTCAGTGGGAGACAACTATAAATAGGCATATAAACTTCGCTTGAGGTGCAGAAATATAAGTTCGATAATTTCAAAGACAGAAGTTCAATGAATTACAGTCAAGGATAATTTGTTAGTGCATAAGGTTGAAGTGTCATTGTAGAACCAAAGTTTACCACCACAAGTCTGGACTATCACCACCACAGGACCGAAGTCCAAAATATATATTTGTTATAATATTATTAAAGGACCAAGTTATATCTATGTTTCCACCATAGGAACGAAATATATCTATGTTATATTATTGATGGACTGGATTATGATGCCACTACAGGACTGACTAAAGTGTGACACAAATAAAATATGACATAAGCACAATAAGGAATGTTACAAGACCGAGTCATCATTACACTACATAACTAAACTATGACACAAATAAAATATGTCAAAAGTAAGGTAAGGATGCCACTGGACCGAAATATAAGAAAGTTTCCTCAGATCAAAGTATGATTAGGATCTCAGGACCAAACCATGAAGAATATTGTTACATCGACTGCTACAGGAATGAAGTATGATTGGACTGAAGTATGACATGAACGAAGTAGCCTGTCGCAAGACCAAAGTTTACCACCACAAGTCTAGGCTATCACCACCACAGGACCAAAGTCTGGGCTACCACCACAGGACCGAAATATATCTCTATTATAAGATTATTAAAGGACCGAGTTATATCTATGTTGCCACCACAGGATCGAAGTATATAATCTATTTTATTATTGATGGACCAAATTATGATGCCACTACAAGACTGACTGAAGTGTGACACAAATAAAATATGACAAAAGCAATAAGGAATGTTACAGGACCGAGTTACGATGCCAAGTTACAAAACTAAAGTGTGACACAAATAAAAATGGAAAAAAAATACTTTAAAATAGAGATTCTAATTAAAAATAACTATTCACCGAACATTCAGACTTGCAGTGTTCAAATCATACCGAATGAATTGATCTTATAGAGATACGGACATATATTTATTTTCCTTGTAAATCGATGATGAGACACAAATACAGAGATACCGTTATTTTCCTTGCAAATTAATGATACAAAGCATGGGGTTATTTTACTTATCTTGCAAATTACAAATCGATTCCTCCAGTGCACTGATAGGCCAACCAACAACCAACGTGAACCAACAACCACCCTAAACCAGCAACAAACCAACAACTACAAAAAATTTTGCAACAGACTCATAATTGTCATATATATAAACATTTTTTCGGTCAAATATGTTTTTCGACCGAATATTTTTTTGGCCGAAAAGTTTTTTCAGACGAAAAATCTTATTATCATTTTTTCCCCTCTGGAAAAAAATAAAAAATAAAATAAATAAATTAAAAAATAAAAATAAAAATAAATAAATAAAAAATAAAAATAAAAATAAATAAATAATAATAATAATAATAAAGAAAAATAAAAATAAAAAATCTGTTAAACAGTTAGCGTTAATCGAAACGGACAATTTTTAGGCAAATCGTTACAATAAAAGTTCGATCAAAAAATATTAAAAAATTTAGCCAAAAATTTGTTTAATTCGGTTTAAAATTTACGATTATTTTTTTGTGGGAAATTCTCACGAAAGTGTAACCCAGCTTCACATTTTCACTCAATAAATGTTAGGCCAGTAGCCTTAAGTGTTGTAGGTTTTATTTTACTTTGAAAAAAATTCTTAGAACATCATATAAACAACAACCACAAGTGATAAACAATTCGAAGAAAAAAATTAGCATTGAAATCAACAATAACATTAATATTCAAATAGGGTGGTCTTTCCAACCTTAGTGCGAATGGTCATGACTCTCTGCTCCATGGAAGATTTGTAAAAAGGGAAAAGACAATTCCTTCTATTGATTGGGGGTTTGTTCTCTCTACAAAGAAGAACGTTAATACCCTTAAGGAAAGAGGGTTGATTGGCAAATTCACCGGTCTTTCGCCCAATTATAACTATGTTTTAGAATGGACCATTAAAAATCAGGAAAATCATGAGCCAAATGGCATTTTGTATTGTGAAAATGGTCATTTTTCTTTTCTTTTTGAAAGTAAAGAGGACATGGATATGATCTATAAATTTGGGCCCAATGTCATGGACTCCAGGTGAATATTTCTCACCCATTGGACTCTGGATTTTAATCCTACCATGGAAATTTCTTATGTTTTTGTCTGGATTAGAATGTCGTATAGTCCCCTTCTTTGCTATTGTGATGGCATTTTCAAATCTATAGGTAACAAATTGGGTCGATATATTACCATTTCTCAAGGCAACAAAAATAACTTCTCATGTACTAGAATTTGTGTTGAAATGGATTTTGCAAAAGGACTCTTAGAGGCGATTCAGCTTGACTTCGAGATTTGGTCCCATCTCCAGGCCCTGTATTATAAGCATAATCCTTTTAAATGCAATTTTTACCATGAGTATGGGCACTTTGCAAAAAATTGCCCAAAATCTCCAACATCTCAGTCTCCACCTATCCCTCTGTTATATTCTCAAAGCAATGATGAGCAATGGGGCATTCAAAACCATTTCAAGGAAGCAAAAGAATCATTTGTCTAAGGGGCCACATTCCAACAGGTCCAAATCTCGTCAACATCCTCCCTCCAATAATAGATATGAAGCTTTGAAGTCCTCAGATGTCAAAGACATTAATGAAGAAGATTAGTCAAATCCAGAACAAGTGCCTTCAAAGAACATTAATTCACCCGCCAAGGAAGAGACTTCTTCTAAGGATATTGACAAAATCCATCATTGAGATAAGAAGGCAAAAGAGGTCGATTCAGAGGAAGAGAAAGAAGTCAATCCCTCCTCTTCTTATCCTTCCTATTCAAATGTTCTAGAAAGAAAACTACGATCATCCCCTCTATTAATAAGAAGCAAAAAAGATCGAAGTAAGAAAACCCCAAAATCTAATACCTCTTGTGATCCTAGTGGGGGTCAACTCCAATTAAATCTTAGAAATGTTTCATTTTTGTATCATCTTGTGCAAGCAATTTGTAAGAATCTATTCTTGTTCTCAAGAAACAATATGTTCAAAGTCTAAGAAAGTTTAGTATTAGATTTCCCCTTCTTCTTTTGTTAGAGGAAAAATGATTTTTTATAACCATTAATTTTTTTTACTTATAATATTAATTTTTGTTATACTTTAGGAAATTTTACTTTATATAAAATTATTATTCTAGTAAACAAAAATATCAATATTCAAATAAAAAAATAACACATTAACATCAATCCACACACTTTCATTTTAAAACTAACTTTCCATTAACTAAAATAAATATATATAAAATTAATAAAATAATTTAAATAAACAAATCATATATCATTATCATTAATTATAGATATATTATTTCATTTATTCTCTTCATTACATCAACATTTTACTAAAGATTTAAGAAAATTATAAAATATTATGTTTTATAATGGCTTGTAACATGCGAAAAATATAATCTTTAGAATAATATAAATTCATTCAACTCTTGGCATGAAACATATCACATGGTGCTTTTCGTTGAAAATTTGCGTGGGGGACCCTAAGCCTCTTTTGTCAAGTTCACGATCTTGCAACTTGATTATAATGTTAAGGTCAATCTGAATCATTAATCGCACAATTGATCGCCACACTTTTGAAGTCATATGCCAAAATTGCGGTGAAGTTAAAGTCAATTTAAATATAGCATATTTTGCAAAATTTAATTATTTTTCATATATTTTTTCTCAAAGTCATTAGGATATTGGTTAAATGTCGTTATTTATTAAAATTTTGATGAAATAAAATTGAGTAGATTTATAATGTTTTTCCTTTCTTTTTTTTCTTTTTTAATTTAATTATGGTGAGTTGTTAATTACTTAGAGTAATTTGGGTAAGGTTTTAGATCAAACTTAGTAGCTACTATTACAACACTAAGAGTATATCCAATAACCCATAAGCTAGATATACCAAGAATGTATGACTTAGCAAGAACCAAGACTCCAAATGGTGGGGGAGTCTACTCCTTGCGCTTTATCACAATGAGTCAAAGATGTGTCCTCGTGAGATCTGAAACTAGATGGAGGGATTTGAAACAATATTTTTTTTCACAAAGTGCCTTAACAATAGACACATTCACTTTCAATTCAAAGCCTTGTGAACTACAATATATATATATATATATATTACTTTATTATATCATTATTAAATTAATTTATTATCAAAATATTTTAATTTAAAATAAACACTATAAATAACATAGTACCTTCCCTTCTTTTTTTTTGTAAATTGATCAGTAGATTTCTATTAATATGAGGAGAATAAAAGTTTACATTGCAACCACTTCCTCAGTGATTTCCAAAAACATTCCTCTAAGTAGACATGCTTTGAACTATTCAAAAAGCAAAAGGCTAGAATATCCTAAAACTGGCTTTTATACCTATCCAATCTTGCTACTAGAAACTAAAACTAAAACTATTGTAAACTATAACACTTAGAAAAAGAAAAAATATCTACCATAATACATATATATGTCAAAATAGCGAAAACTAACTACATCCTGAGAGTAAACAACCCCAAATTTACCCCTTGTAGGCCAGCACTCAGATTTCTTGGTGGACTTTTTAGTCCAAGATTATGATTGGCAATGTGGAAGTAGAGTTGGCCTAAGGAGAGGCTTGAGTCAGATCATTGATTACAGCAGACCCTTCCTGTTGTTTGTTCGACTCTATCTCTAGGTCGAAGATGAAATAGTGTTATATGCAAGACAATCGAACAACAATGTCATCCAAGTTGTATCTAATGTCTCTCAGAATTCTCTTTATATCCTCCTGACCTGTAAAGAGCTTGTAGTTGTCTACTTGCTTGTCTTTGATGACCATGTTGAGAAGAGTTTCCAATTGACGGTGTAGATTGATGGAATGAAGGAAGTGTATCCTTCACTTGCGAAAATTCTGCAGGTCTGGAACCCACTTGAGACTACTACCTCTGAGTTCTGAGTCCAAGTGGTAAACACGATCTCTAAATTCCTTAGCCTCGACCTGAATAATTTCGTTTCTAACCTCCAATGGCATTGCTTCGAAAAAAATTGTATTGATTCCCAACCAAACAGTCTTTGTCGACGAGTTGAAGGGGACCCTGAAACGTCGCCTCTACGAGTGGGAGTGCATAATTTGTTGTGTGTGGAGCATGATTGTTTAGAGGTCTTTTGTTTCAGTCGGATGTATACCCCAGGAAGTTTGTACACCCCTCCACGTGGGGGGGACTTGTCCCCCTCGTGGGGGTCTGAGGGGGTCAATCCCCCCCGACTGGGGGGTCCGAGGGCTAGCGGTCCCCCAACGGGGGTTCGGGGGCAGTGCCCCCGAAGCCAAAAATAGATGTAAAATTGCCTTGTAAAAGTATAGTAATTTCTAGTCAATCTGGGCCGTTCATTAGGCGGATGATCTGACGGTAGAACTTATTAAGGAATTTAGACTTCTGTGATCCATAACATTGTTTAGAAAATCTTCGGCAAAATCACATAATCAAACTATTGTCGACGCGTTTCGAACCAACCAGTGTGGTTCATCGTCAGGACAAGTTGAAGAACCAAACTGGAAAAGCTTGAATAAATAGAGCGTGCAGAGACTCCAACAGCTATCAAGCTAACGACTAATTTGACCTAATGCTCCTGGTCAAACCACTAAATTAGTAAATTAATATTTCTAAAAATAGCTAAATAGGTAAATGAGGGAATTCGATTGTTAATTAAAAATAAATAGATATATTATCATTAATATCTCAAAAATAATATTAATATTTTAATTATTATATCTCATAATATATATTAAATAAATTATTTCACTATTATATAAATACAAGAGAAAGGTAATAAATCACTATTATTTTAATAATTTAGTTACACTAGGTAAATGAGTAATAATTATTTAATGGTCTCTTTACTATTTAGTTCTTTAAAATATATTAAATAATGGTCCATTAAAATACTAAGGTATATAAAATAATATATGTTTATTATCTACTAAAACCTTATTATTCGTAGAATTAGTTATAATAGGTAAATGACATACTTTAGGGTAAAGCCTAATATTATCATACTTTATCCATAAAACATAATGGTCAACTAATCAATAATCGATCAATATTTTTATTCCAAAAAATATATTAAAGGAACTAAGTCCTTAGGTAATTATATCATTACCTATATGTATATTACCAATAGAATAACTAATAATGTAGGTATGTCATAATTTATCGTTAATGGTCAATTTTTATTAATAATCAAAATTTATTCAATATTTATTTATTCCAAAAATATTGAAGTTAACTATGTTATTAGGTAAATGTATTATTATTAATAAGGTTTAAAAAGGAAACATAATTCTAAGGTTATAATAGAAGAAAATAAATAAAGGAAAAATCAAATCTAATAAAAAAGCCCAATAGCATCTAACTTAATAAAGACCCAATACTCCAAAAAATCGAACAAACCAGCTAAAAGAAAAAAGGAGGGGGGAGACAGACACCCTAAGACAAAACGAAAAGGGAGAATGAGGAGGCTAGGAAGATAAGGCTGGGACCCAGCAACTGCTAATCTTCCAGCCGTCATCCCTATTAAGATTGTTCGGCCTTTTCTCAATTTCCAGGGCCTCTCTAAATTTGCGATGGTGAAACTGCGCAATTTTGGCAATGACTTGAGCCTTTTCTATACATACATGATGCATAGTCTTCTCCGCATGCTCAGCCAGGGCTGAGGACTTGGCCCTACCATGCCTTAAGTCAGCAGAATGCTCGCTAATCCGCTGATTGATAGAGCGACCAGTCTCACCAATATAAGGGGTCCCACAGGAACAAGGAATAACATAGACGCCCTTCATGTCCTTAGGGTCAATCGGGTCTTTCACAGACCTGAGGGAGCCACGGATAGTCTTGAGAGGTTTAGTTTAGAATTTTTTGCCCTAGAAGGCAACCCCTCTCTTTGTATGAGGGCATTGTATTTGAGGCTGTGATATAGATGTGTATTCTCTGAGCAAGAAACAAAGAGGTGAGACTGTGAGAGAAAACAGAGGATATTACAGCGGATTTGTTGTAGGTTGTGTCTCTTCATTTTGCTAGATAATAGAAAGGAAGGACTGGTTGTTTGGGGTGGACGTAGCCCAAACTGGGTGAACCACGTATATCTATGTCCCTCTTATTTTATGCGTTTTCTGTGTTTATATTTCTGTAATAATTTATGTGTTCCATTGCTCCATAATATATAATTTTCTAACATAATTATGGTGCCATGACAATAATAAACCTACAATACAAAGAGAAAACATTAGTGGTGGAACAACCTGCGTGAATGGACTTGAAGACGTGAAGGTACAGTGTGGTAACAAGAGGGTTCAAGAGACGTAAGGGCAAACCATTAACTTTGAAGTTGACATTGCAATGACTCCCAATGGTCCAATTAAAACCAAATGGAGAAGGTACTCAGGTACCAAACTTCGCACACCAAAACAAGACAGGGAAAGGAAATCTTGGCAGAGTCCAAGTTATCAGGAGTTGTCGAGGGAAGGACTGGAACAAGTTCAAACAAAGGTTCAGACCCATAATTATGAAGATAATAACAATGGACATTAACCCTTGTAAGAAGTAAACAACAAAGCTTGACAAGAGAGAAAATGTGAGTGGTTACCAGCAAACAATGTATAACCCACCGTTAATTGAACTACAACAGGACTAGACGTAAACACAATTACTAGAGACCCAAGATTGAATTTAAAGAGACCGATCGACCTCTGCAAGACAGTAACCAAATGTTGCTTAGACACTTTGAAAGAGATAGGTTGAGAGATTACCCTAGTACCCAACGAGCACCCAACAATGATGAAGTTGGCGTAGGACCAATATTTAATCATATAGGTTAAGAGCAGGTAACAAATACCTCTGCTAGAACATTCCTTAACAATAACAGTGAAGGTGTGGAAGAAAATACCTTTGTATCTATGTGCAACATGAGAATGTTGCCAATATACAGAGAGTTGTAACGTGACCCAAAACCTCTGCCACCCTGAAACCATAGCCATGCAAATATAAGGCACCTAAGATGTAAGTGTATGATCGTGTGGTATAAGGAGAGGTGTTGGTATGCTTTCCATTGCAAGCTGAGTGTATAGAATGAATCCATAGGCTCACCTTCTGATAGTGTGAACCATCATTTGCTCATAAATGAGCTTACCTTGGTTGTCAAAGGATGAAGATGCAACCAATATACAATGAGAGGGGAAACCCATATCCAAGTTGGTAGAAGGGAATGTATAGTAGGGAATTTTATCACACACAGGGATTAACGCTCGTATCTTCACACATTTAATTCACTTCAAGTTACACATTTGAAAACCATGATGTGATATGAAATATTTCCATGCTAGTGTCCTACACCTCCAAGTGTAAGGCGCATCACTACAACCAAGGGCCGCCACCTTGTTGACCACCCAAATTTTGCACATGCCCATTATGATGAGGCCGTTGTGAAAAAACCACCGATGATTCTTGGTATCGGAGAACAACATTCTTCGTTCAAAATATGAGCATCTCGTGGCTATAATGAAGTGGTCGTATAAACACCCCCATCAGGGAATGTAGTACCTTCCCAACTATATATATATATATATAATTTAAATTAAATAATTAAACCTTTACTATATAATGACTATAAATATTATTACTTAAAATTACATATATAATATTTTAAACTTCTAAGTTAATTGAAGTCATGGTTTCTTCTACATAATTGTCTTTACCGATTTTGCAAGGGGGGGATATGCCCCTCCTTTAGTTAGATTTTTTCAAGATTTCATAAATATTTTGGATCTACTGGTATTCCCTTTCAATCTCCTCATCTTTGACATCCTTTTCATAGAGAAACTGGGTGAAGTGGGGTTTATGGTTTATTAGAGAAACCTTAGCTGGGTGCATCTTGACAAACTAGAAATCCAAGGTTTTACCTACCAAAAGTGATGTAAGATCCAAAATATGAGGTTAAATCCAACAAGATTATAGAATATATTCAATATATGTAAGATCATGCCCTGACTTGCAAATTCATCAGACTATGGCCCTCTAAAAAGTCTCTATTGTGTGGATCCAAAATAAATGTAACCTCCAGGGTCAAATAGAACTAGAGATAGGGGCAAGAGGATTCTTTACATTCATTTTCTCTATCGTGGAAGAAAGATTGAGTATTTTTTAAGGATGCCTACATTTCTTTGATAATGCATGGCTCTTAATTCAATTTTGGAAGGAGTAGTATAATCTAAAGAAGGAAGACTTCCTTGCTTCCCTAGAGTGGGTTCAACTCTTTTCTCTTCCAAATGAATATTAGGAGGAAACCATTGAAGGGAAAGCAATTCCATTGGCATCTTTTTCAAGGTATCAGAGGCAACTAAGATAGGGAGGTATGCTCAGATCTGCATATATATAAATATCTCCCATCTTCTTCCAGCTTCAATAAATATTTATTATTATGATAGACTTTGGAACTAACCTCTAGATTATGAGTGTGTCCCCTTTAGATGCAAATGTTGTCATGAATACAAGAATCTTATTAGGGAATATTTGATGAATGCTAAGGAATCACTCGAAAAACACCCCTCTCAAAAAGGACAAGATGATTTGGGGAAATTTCCCCATAGAAGAAGAAATTTGAGTCCTCGGGGTGCCTCAAATCCTCACTTGATTCCTAGATCTGGAAATAGGTTTGAATCTCTCTCCCCTCCGAGGGAGACTCTAGAGCAAGATAATATTCAATCAAGCCTACAACTAGTGCCTATATGAAAGTTTCTAGAAGAGTACCAACAAAATCCATTACTATAGGAAATGGTTCACTCCCTAATGGAAGAGACTAGCCCTACTACAAGATATGGATCTAGATGATCATGGAAAAGATATGAAGGACATGCTAGTTCCTAATGCTAGGATTCTTTACAAGGCATATCTCCATTGTAAGGAAGAAGACCAATTGGGCTCAAGCTCTTCAAATTCCTATCTTGGGGTTCACATAAAGGAGTTCAAGGTGGTCTCCAAGGAAGACAAGGAATCCAAAAAATGAGGCCATAAGATAAATAAGGCATGGATCCAAGCAGAAGATGAACAATTAATCAACTCAGGGAAAATCATGCAAATGTCAAAGGCATTTCCTCCCTTGATTTCTTGAATCTTTAAGGAGGTTTCTATGTAGTAATGATTGTCATAGTTAGTTTTTTATTGTTTATTGTTGGTAGGTCACTTGCTCATCTTAGCGAAGCTTGATATGAGGAATATCCTAGATTTTGGTCATGTTTTTTAGATCACAACTATATATAATTTTTTTATTAATGGAAGGATCCACTAGCTTACAATAAATATATATATATATTATATAATAACCATATATATATAATCACCATATATATATATTGTATAACAATCATATCTATATATATATATGGTTATTATACTATCTATATATATATATATATAGTATAATAACCATAATAACCACATATATATAATCACCATATATATATCGTATAATAACCATATCTATATATATGTGGTTATTATACTATCTATATATATAGTATAATAACCATATATATATATATATATTGTAAGCTAGTGGATCCTTCCATTAATAAAAAAAATTATATATAGTTGTGATCTCAAAAACATGACCAAAATCTAGGGGATATATATATATATATATTTCAAATAATTTAACCTCGATGGGGATGTTAAGGGAGATTTAATACAAATGGTTATGGAAATGCTTTCATTGCCTATCCTCCATGCATGCCACCACCCCCCAATGCATTAATGGGACCTCCCCTCCCAAGGAGGATGGAAGATGCCCCTTGGAACATCCTTTGTTTCATCCTTGGCATGAATTTTATTTGTTCCACCATGCTCCTCCTCCTACATAATTGGCTGGTGGTCTTGCTACTCCTTTAACGCCTCTTGATGTTACCTTCATCTTTCATGCATTCTGATCACTACTTGTTTGCTCGAGTGTGGATGTCTTTATCTGCCCCACTAGATTTCCTTCCTCCCCTTAAAACCTTTTTAGATGGAAAGGGACTCACCCCAAGCCTGTCGTCATTGCAAGCTACCTGGCATGATATTATGGTTAATTTTTTTCATAATCGACTCTTGTAGCTTCCCTCCTAGCTCCATTGTGGTCCTTGTGATGTCTTACAACCTTTGAACACCATGACCCATCAACGAGCTTGTTGTGTGCATGAAGTGGTTGTGGTGCTTCGAGAGACTCTAGAGCAAGATTGTGTTGAGTCCTCAGCCTATAGCTTTCATTAACACACACCTCTGAACATTCAAGAGGAAGTTCAACTAGTGGAAACATAAATTTGGTAAAAATGACTACTCACCTTGGATTTGGAGTGCATGGAAAGCATAGCCTCTCGAGTTCCTAACACAGATAATTCTACAGGCCAACATAATCACTATCTTCATATCGTGGACCTGTACTAGCATGTTAAGTTGATGCAGGGAAATACTATTATGGATAGGAGACAAACGTAGGTCAACCTTATGTATAGACTAGACGAGCTGCGAGATCTAATGTTCTATGTGGAAGGGAGGCTTTCCAATCTTGAGATGGGATTGTTGCGCAACTCTCCAATACCATTGTCATGTAAGGTTGAGGAGCAACCCATCAACCTCAAACCCTCATTGTCTTCATGATGCTCAAGTTTCTCATATTTCATGGTTTTAGTCCTTGTTTCCCATGCTTTCCCATCTAGGTTGTTAATATCGCATTTCTAGAGTGTATGTATAGTTTTCTTTCCTTGTTAACTCAGCCACTGCAAACTCTAAAGGTTGCCCATTTTGGTTCTTGTTGGTGGTTTCCCCCATGATGGGGCATCATTATCTTTATGTATTTTTAAGTTTTCGTTTGTCAATTACGTTTCATCTTAGTTATCCTAGGCTTTATATTCTATTATCTTCAATTTTCTTTTGAAAATAGCAAGCCAGAGAAAATAAAAATAATATTAAAAATATAATTATCTAATATTTTCAATACAAAATTAACTTTAAATAATATAGAATTATTTTTTAAAAAATTCAATATTAATAATCAAATATAATATTGAATTAGTTGGTGGTTTCCCTCCGGATGGGGCATCATTATCTCTATGTATTTTTAAGTTTTCGTTTGTGAATTATGTTTCATCTTAGACTCTATATTCTATTGTTTTCAATTTAATTTTGAAAATAGCAAGTCAGAAAAAATAAAAATAATATTAAAAATATAATTATCTAATATTTTCAATACAAAATTAACTTTAAATAATATAAAATATTTTTTAACAATTCAATATTAAATATCAAATATAATATTGTATTAATTACCAATTAAGGAATAAAGAAATATCTAAGGTAGTTAATGAAAAATTAAAAAATTAAAAAATCATTAAAATTCATTCTTTAAATTGAAAATAAAAATATGCTACTGCATGTTCCTCTGTTTGTTACTTAATTCTAAAGTAATATCAATGATTAATTACACACTTCTTAATTATATATATATATATATATATATATATATATTATTTAATAATTAACTTCTCAACCTGATTAAATATTTGTGTATTTTGCACACCCAAAAATAATAATCAGGGAAAAAATAATTAAACAAAGTAGCGATTCATAAATGTGAATGTTTTATTATGGGTATTTTATTCATCATTGATGACTTTCTTAGCCATGTCATATGAAGCGGGCCTATCCATGCTAGAGACACCTTTTAAGTAATAGCCTTGTCATATTAAATAGGGAGGCCCATGGTAAAGACACATTCTCCAAAAGTTAGATAAGAACACCTTACAAAAATATATATTAAAGCCAGCAATCAGTGGATGTCATGATAAGGCAAAGAGCAAGGTACTAAGAATCGAAGTTTTTATTTGAAGTGATAAAATCTAGTAGAATTTTTAAAAGAAAAGAAATTAAAAAATTAAAAATAAAATTAATTCATTAAAAAATTAAAATAATAATAATAAAATAAATTTAACTTACAAACAAAAAGGGGAAGGCTAAATAAAGGTTTATATTTAGTAAGAAGACTTTATCTTGTTATAAAAATTATTTAATTCATTATCAGTTTTTTAAATTCAGAATTTTATATTCATAAGATTGAATTAATAATTAAAAAGTCATTCCAACAAGGTACTATAATTTTCATCTTATTGTTGGTGTAATATTGTTTTGTACTTTAAATAAGAACAACTAAAATACCATTATTGTCATACAAAATTACCAAAGACTATAATCTCCACCTTATTTCCAAAACATAATAATTTTTTACATTACAATTAAAACTATACTAGTTATTGTCATCGTGAATCTATTATTTCCATTGAAATTCCCTTCAATAAATGACAAGTCAAAGAGACTCTTTATCCTAACTTCCTCCTCTCTTTCTCCTCCCAAGATTTATTATCTACATTCTTTCCCTGCACAGAAGGGAAAAATAAGAGAAAAAAAAAACATATCATAAGATTTTTCGAACTAATAACATAGATAAAAGTATTAAGAGATATAATTACAAAATTTTGAGATATTAATCTTACTATTATCTTACCGCAGGTAGGTATTACGTATTTGGTAAGAGGGTTGATTGCAAATTACTTTGTTATTTGACCAAAAATAAAATAACGCTTTCTAAAGTATACATTATAAAAAATATATGTTTTATCTTTTAAAATATTTTATTTTGATTTTCTTATATTTCATTGGCTATCATCTTATTATACAATGATTACTTTAAATTAATACAATGTATTGTCGTACCATTACCAATACTCAAGTTGCAGCTGGGTATTTATGAAATCATTAAACTGGGCATTAATTGTTTGAATGTCAAGGAATGAAACACTTCTTTCTAATTTTTTCTCACTTTTTGAAACCTAATATTGCTTTTCATAGATAATCTTGCTAAAATTTACATTAACTAAGTCTTGGTTTTATCTCTCCCACATTTCTGCTACCATTTCCATTTTGGTACTGCCTTCCATATTTCTTACCGGATGGTGCATTGTATTGTCACTGATAGATCACGACCCAAACCAAAATGCTACTCCATTTTGTCTCTCATTCAAGAACTATTATATGTCATTTCATTGCATCTAGTTCAGGAGGGAGCACTGAAGCCACAAGAATAATTGAATGGGCCATCATAAATGTCCTCTCATGGTGTCTAACCATTATGGAATTTGATAAACTATTTTTTTTAAGATAAGAGACATTGGAAGAATAATTAAAAGGTCCATTACAAATGTTCTTTGTCGGTGTCTCTAACCAGTGATATTTAAGACAAATTCACATTGATATTTAAGACAAATTCACATGGCTAAAGCAATTGTTAAGTTTTTTCAAATCCAATTAATAAAATCTAAAGATTTCCTGTACTCTGCAATCTCTAGAGTCGAGCTAATCCAAATCCAATCTTGTAATCTAAAAATTTCTTGTACTCTGCGATCTCTAGAGTCGAGTTAATCCAAATCCAATCAATAAAATAAGATTGCATGTACTTTGCAATCTTTGGAGTCTTAACTATATTCCTAAAACTTATAATAGTATGCATGTAACATAATCGTGACATTTTCATTTAGTATTGTTGTGGCATTAATTGTAGTTATTTAATTATGTATTAAATTCATTACTTGGATAGTGACATTAAATGTAGCTCTTTGATTGTAACCTCGATGGAAAAAAATTGTGTTTATTGATGACATTATGGAATGAATGAAAGTTCGATGCTCATGGTAAGAGAATACACATCACAGTAAGAGACAACACCTATGTTGCAAATTGAAATCATTGCAAACGTACTATAATAGATGGTAATCAGTTGATATATGGTCATGGGTTCCTAAGATGGATCTCCATTGTTAATCTTATATTTATTTCAAATTACTATTTTTCAATTAAAAACATACCAATTATTATAAACACTATTTGATTGATATAACTTGATATGATTAAGGGGAGATGAAGAGCATCCCATCAAATATTTCATAGTCTTTGCAACTTTAATTGGTCCGCGATCATCCCATCTAACGATTTGCACCTTTCCCAATCTTTTCTCGCTCCTTTGATTCCAACCATTCATTCAACCCAACACAGTTAATTCAACAATGATGAGGTGTGGAAAGTATGCAGAAATTGCTCATATACACCAAAATAAAATCTTCTAGTTAGGATGAATAGATTATGGTTTTTTAAAGTTATATTTTCACAAGCATTGAAATCAAAGCCTTGCTTTTAAATTGTACAAATTACCAAATAGTAAAAATTGAATTCTAAACTGTAAAACTAACTTGAATTCAGTATGTTTGCTCTAATTTAACTATTTAACTATATTTAAACTAAGCGGCATGACTCGTACTATGTAGCACTTGTTATTATAATCATGAGTTACAAATGCAAATTTTTAAATGAGGATAATATTGTTTTATGCTAATTACTTTATAAAAAAAAAATATTAAGTATGGTAAGGTAAGTGACATCTACAATCGTAAGATAAGTGATATGTACTTGAGAGAATAATTGTACTATGTAGCAAAGACTAGCATGTTAATTTACTTTCATGGTAAATAGGTTGGAAAGGATTTTCCAAAAGTAAAGGTGATTTTAACTATCTTCCTTGTTATAACTTGCTTGAGAGATCTATTCACCATATATTTTATGGTAGTTGCGAGATTTCCATTTAGTCCATCTACAACTATGTCATTACAACCACAATGTTGGGATGGTGCAATTAACCTAAGATAATTTTCTCTCTTCAGAAGCATGCACTTTGTAAGATACAAAAGATGATGCCAACCCATTGAACCTAAATATCAGGATATTCAAATCAAATGAAGGTACTATACTAGAACAGGTTCAATCGAAAAGGTGAAAGCCATAGAAATGTGAAGCTTGTATTCTTCGTAGTTGATCAAAGCTAAAAAAATTGTTGCTTCTAGAAAATCATTCTTTCTTAGGTAAATGTACTATAAACTAAAGAAATTAACTATAATGTAAAACAAACAATAGTGACCATTAACTAACTTTCTCTAATTGGCTTTGATCCTCTAAATCGTACCATATGATCTTTTTCATTTTCCATAATAAATAATTCCATTCAGAAGACAAATAAAGAAAAGAGAGTTTAAAATACACCCTTTTACACAAGCAACATATTCCAAGATATTTAAATTGCTTAAATATTCTATGGGGCATATAAGAGATATATATATATATATATATATATATATATGCTCTTTTTTTACACAAACTTCTCCACATGTACTTATCATGTGTAGGTTGGAGTTGGAAATAGTGGAGTCTTATGGTGGTTAGTATAATTTACAAGAAGAATAAGTGTAAATAATGGTTAAAAAAACCATTACAACATAACCTATTTTTTACCTATAATTTGAATCATGTGATCATTTTGATGTTTTATAAGAAATTTTCACTTAAACAAAAAAAAATTGATAACCCCTCATATCTCCTATGGATTTTTTTTTTCTTCCTTAAATCATGAATTCAACATTAGGAACCCATCACTAAAAAGCCACATTATTATCCTTAATAATTTGTCCATATACTAACCTGGGTCTTAGAATTTGTGCTAATGGGTAACTCCCAATTTGTTAAAATCTACATTTCAATGCACATGTACATATACCCAAATAAGCATATCTACATTTTCCATAGAGTTTAACTTTGGAGGTAAGTCATTCAAACATTGAAATCTAAGAAAAACAAAACATGATTGAAGTAAATCATGAAACTGTGCAATATAATTAATGGAAGGGGAATATATTATAGACCCAATAAGGAAAAGCATCATAGGGTCATGCCATCTCAATTTCCATATGACAAACAATAAACCCTCAAAATAGGGTGCTTCATTCAACATATTATAAATCTTGCAAAAACATAAGCTATGAAAAGAGATCTTACCTTTGAGTTTGTTTTTCCACATGGTTTTAATGTAAGTGGCCCTAACGCAATGTTATCAAGAACCCAAAAACATAATTTCAATCTATAACCATTGCCTTCCTTTAGAGTAAACCACAAAACCATTGATTTAGAAGTGGATGAATCACGGAGAATAAAGTTGGGTAATTCTAGGGACAATATTGAAAGGCTTAAGAGCTTCACAATTTGTTCCAAGTATTCTATAGATTATACATACATCAATTTTGGAAAAAATGCCCAATTTAATGTCAAAAAGAAAAAGAAAAAAACATAAGTATATAAATTCTTTGAAGAAATGTCCATACATTCTAGAGACTTAAAGTTTAGATTACCTAGTAATTATTGTTTCCATATTTTCAACCTCTCATCCTCTTGGCAAGCCATATCATTTTTTATCAATTAAGATGTAATTATATTTAAAGATGCCTAGAAAAAATACACTTGAATCACCATTTAAGGAAAAGTATTAAACCTTGTTTTTCTTGAGCAATTCCTCAAGGAAGAGAAGCGTGTAGAAAATCCTTGAAACCTTGCAACTCCTAATGAGAGAAAATTGATCACAAAAGAGACAACATTTCTCTACCAAAAAAAATTGTGGAAAGAAAATAATGAGTAGAAACGCAATCACACATTGAACAAAAAATTTATCGTGGGAACCCAACTAGGAAAAATCTCCACTTGCTTATATTGAATCAACTAAGCAATCTTATCTATTACATAGAAATTGCTTTAAACCTGAAGCTCCATTGCAATATTGATCAACTCTCTACAAAAATTTCTAACACTTAGGAAAACAAGGCATGTTAGGAGCTTGTATTTCCTAGCACAATTATTCCCATAAAAATAGGAATTTATCCTATTTCCTTGTGCAACTCCCAAGAGAATTGTTTTGCTTGCTTCTCAAGCTCTGCACACAAAAACATGTGTACCATAATAAATACAATTTGTGCCTTCATTAAATCTCATTAGGAAATTCGAATTGTGTGACCTACTAGGGCTAATTTTAGTAGTTGCAACTAGTTAACTAAGAGTAAGTTGAGTTAACAGAAAGTCAACTACTCAACTAAACTCAAGACTATCTCTATTCTAGAACTAGAGATCAATTAATTGACAGAAACTAGAGTTAACTCCACTAGATATCTAATTTTAGCCATCAACTAGTCCACAACTCACTGTATGCCATCTAACCCGAATTAACTGACAATAACTTAGTGATATGCCCCATCACACATGTTAACTAAAAGCTAACTCAAGAAACTATGGGATTGAATTTGAATTGGAATCTTTAACTAAGGCACAAGTCAAAGAAGCCATTCCTTGTTACGTTTTCAACACTTCCTATTAGCGAGGAATGGATTCTTGGAAGAACCTTCTCCATCTAGATTTTTCTTCAACTCTACCAAATTCTTTGTTGCCTTCTGTGAAACCTACTTTTAAGACCCATTCTTTCCCACCATGCTCTATGAACTCACCACTGTAGTCATAAGTGCCATGTACCCTATGTGCCTGGGTGTCTACTTCTTGATGATGCAAGACTCAACTCTTTTCTGAGCTCACTTAACCAAATCATCTACCCGCTTGGCTCAAAATTTCCCTATACTTGAAGTCTATGACTAAGTGGTTGCCTCTGCTCGCCCTCGGCTATGGTCCTCATCATCATCATCTTGTTGGTTAGCCCAACTTCCAAATAGCTTAGACTGAAACTAAGATACTGGTTGAGGCTCCACCTTGAGAGCTCTATCCTGCTCTCGCTCAACCACCACATCTCTACTCTAGTAACTATCTACCTTGCTACTCAAGGTTTCACATCCATCAACCTCCAATTTGTAGAGGCTCTCGATCCTTACCCCAATTTGCTTGACTTGTCCTAAAGCATAATGCTTGAGGTAGGCCTTCCCTTTGCTGAATACAACATCATACCCTTTATCTTCAATGGTTTCTACTTAGATAAAGTTCTTATTCAATCCTGAAACATCCATCACATTCTTGAGATGGAGAAGGGAACCAAAATGCCTCTTAGAGCTCACTATACCAATTCATTTAGTCATGCATTTGCCATCATCTCTAAGCTCGATATGGAATTGCATGTCTCTCTCCTCCAAACTGTTGAAGATATATTTGTTCCCTACCATGTGGAATGAAGCCCCTAAGTCATTGTACCACACATTACCTCATTCTGAGTTTTCCATGCAAGCTATCAAGGATAAATCCAATTCGAACTAAGAAGAGAGTGTTTCTCCTCTTGTTGTTGTTGCAACATGTTTGTTGAATTTCATGTTTGGACATTTTGTATCATAATTTCCAAACTCATGACAGTGAAAACACTTGATCTTTCTAAGATCCTTCTTTTCCTTGCCTCCATTCTAACGAGACTTATCTTTCTTAGGCCTTCTTGCCCTTGGCTTTCTTCCCTTTGCCAGCTAAAGTAAAGTTCTCCTCGTCTTCTGTCACAGATGAGATTCCATCCCTTGTGTTCCTCCTTATCGCTTCCTACACAAGATCTAACCACAGTCTCTCCCAATCAGGAAGCTTCTCACTACCATTCACTACATCCTCGAAACTATGCCAAGATTTGTGAAGCCCAAGAAGAGCAAGGTTCACAAGCTCTACTAGTGGAATTTTCTCTCCAACACTTCCAAGTTCATCCCTTGCTTGAGAAAACCTATATAGATATGTAACAATGGGCTCATTCTTGCCCATTCGAATGTTCCTCAATTTGGCCTTCAAAGAAAATTTTCTGGCATCACTGCTACTTTCAAACAAATCAGTAAGGGCCTTCCACATCTGGAATGGAGATTCCTTCCCATGAAAATTAGTAACAATATGGTCTTGAGAGGGAGCCCACAATGGTGTTCATGTGCCAATAAATATGATCAAAGATATTTTGTGAAAAGTGAGAGAGTTATTGCCTTATTTTTTACGTATGGGAAAAAGTGAATAATTTATTATTCTTGTTGCTCCCTTCATACAATTTATAAAAATATGAGAGTCTTATATACATGTATGGAATTGATACCTTGGTTTAAGGATTATTGAAGTAATAGTTTAATGTAAATAATTATGCATACTATCTTATGCAATCTCAATGTTTGCAAAGAAGGAGAGAGAAACAATATTGGAAATATGTAAAATTCCACCTGCCCCACCCAAAGAGGGGTATCCTTGTGCATCCCCATCAAATACATCCTAAGGGGAGTCCATCTCAATTGTTGGTTTAGGGAGAGAGGGTGTGTGAGAAGGGGAGTCTTTTATAATCATATTGTTTTCTATTTCCATGTTGTGGAGAGCTATATTTATATAAGATGGAGCTTTTTCTTCAAATATTTCTTGGTTTCTCTCTAACAATATTCTCCATGCCACAGTTAAAGGAAGTGCTTTATGTTGTAATTTATGATTTGTTGAGAGCCACTATGTAAGACATTCCTTAATGGTGGGACCATCTGAGACATATGTGTGGCCTTCAGGCTATTGAATTTCCTTCCATACATCATGTGTAAAGGGGCATCTTATAAACAAGTGTTTCACTAATTGAGAGTCCATTAAGAAAAGGAATAAAATACTAAGGCCATGGAAGGATCATTTTTGTATATTACCCCATGTTGGGGCTTTGTTTCAGAGGAGTAGCCACATAAAAAAATCTCTTTTGGAGGACAATTTAACTTCCAAAAAATTTTCCCCAACCATGGTGACTCATTGATTCCAATTTCCATTGCCATGCATAGGTACCCAAATTTTGGATAGTATTTATCATGTGGACTAGGATCCCATATCAATAAATTTCAGTGTTGGATAGGGATACATGTGAATGTTTTATGGCTGTTATGTATTGATCCCAGGTGATTGCAAATTCACCATCTAGGTTGAGATATCCATAATACAACCATTCTTGATTATTGTTGTTAGTTTTTTGAGCAAAGGTGTTCCACAATCCCATCCCATGCATTTTTTTGTTTCCTACATAGAGAAAGCGACAAATGATTAGTACACAAGAAAACAAATAGAAAGCAAGATAATGAAATCTAACATGAGATATTAAGACTACAATGCAAAAACAAAAACATAGAAAGAAAACAAGAGTTTGGGAAACAATAAATTTCTTTATTGATGTAAAAGGAATGAAATCTCTCCCAAACACACTAAAGGAAGCCTTGGAAACAATGATCCTTTCCTCTCATAAAGGAAGGTCCCTCCTTTCCATCTCATGCAGGTGTGATTCTCTTCTCAAGGAGTTTCTTGGACACTCTTTGAATGGAGAGCTCCAAGATTACAAAGCAATGACAATTAGTTGGAAATTTGGGCAACATAATCTTGCAATGACTTCTCTCTTGCAAATGGTCCTCACTGGAGTGGTATTTATAGGCCAAGTTCCACAACTTGTCCCAATTTGGCTCATTGATGAGATTTGATCTTTGAGTGAGCTTTTCATCTTGGTGGTAGATAAGAGGAGTCCTTTGGAGGCTCCATAACTCTCCCTTAATGATGTAGAGGCTCAAGGTTGGAACCTATGTCCTTATACTTTCACCTACCAGGGGGAATTTAAGGTGACTTGCCCCACAAATATTTAAAATTTAACTTCCTATGGTTTTGTATGGCTACCAAAGAAACAATCACAGTGATACATGCAAACTTAAAAGACTGGATTTGTGTGGATTAATTAAAGTTAGCTTAGTGAAAAATGATCCTTTGTTTGTGAATGTTTGATTTATTGACCTTTGAGAACCTTTGATTTTGGTGATCTTTGATATATTCTGGCATTTAATTGGCACATTTGAGTCTGCAATATTTAAGTGATAAAAATTTCCCCTTGCTGTGAGAGGTTAGGAGCATACATATAGCTAAAAAACATCACATTTTGCTTGCATGGTTGTGAGTCTTGTTGCTTCTTGAGAGAGATACCCTAGTCCGAGAGGAAGGAAGGATCCTGAAGGATAACCATGGAAGCCATGGCTAAGAAGGAAATATATACAATATACATACAAGGAGGGCATGTCCCATGCTCGTGATCATGACTATTACAATTATGATTACATTTGCATACAAGAAGGGTCTTACCAAAAATGTTGAGAACATGATTACTAATGTTGAAGTAGATGACTACTCTACCCTTAAGGGTGGCTTGATAGAAGAAAATATCGATGATGTACATGCTCCCATATATCATGCATGACCTAATGAGACTATAGATGGAAATATGTTGGCCTAATGGATGGGTCTTTGACCAAAATAGGAAACTACAACTATCACAAAGTACAACAAATCCTATTGTGAAATAGTGATAGATTCAAATTTTTGGAAGGCCTATGAAATGGAAAATGATGAATCTCACTATTCCATCCAAGGTTCATATTGAAAGATGGTATGCAAACCAAGGTACTACTTCCTTCCTGGGAAATGAGAGCCAATGTCAACAAAAAAGAAGATATGATTGTTTGGAGAAAGAGGTTCTTTGAGAAATCCACTTGAAAAAAATTTAGATACTGAACCATGATAGGTGTAGATGTCATGGTAGACGAGGTCAACAAAAAATGGAGATTGTAAAATTCCCATGGTTGGAGAAAAATGATGTTGGCAGCAATCAAAACAAACTGAGGTAGGCATGCCCTCAGAGTCGGAAGGATATATGCGGGAGTGACAGGTGGTTTCTTTGATTGACAAGGGTGGGTCCACTACAATACAATGTGATGTATAAGGGTGAAAGCGGGTCACAACATGGAGCTAGTATTGAGTGGACGGGGTGAAAATGTAAGTGTTCCAACCATGTGTGACACGAGAATGTTGCTAGGTAGTATGTGAAGAATAGGGTGAATGGTGAATTTCTTTCTTCCAAAGAATATTTGTACAATTCCCAAAAGAATATAATTATGATTTTGAATGTAAACATGGAGACAAATTCCCCAATGTGTGGTAGCCTATGTGAGGTTGTATGGGAGTAATTGCAGAGGGTGGGGGGGACATTGGTTGGTCTTAGTGTAGGGGTGATGAATGGATGGAGATCATGCAGATGGCCTAATGTTGGTGGAGGTGTGTGAGGCCAAGTGCAACATGCAATGGCACATTTATGATAATAAAATTGATAGGTGCTCGGGAATGAAGGAGGTTAGTAATGAGATGAGGGTGAAGCATGAGGCATTGACTCGAGTCATGGAAAAAAATGATTCCCAAGTGAGGTAATGCAACATGGATGTGAGTAATGCAAAGAGTGATACTATGTGATGCCATCCATGAGGGTGGAAGAAATACCTATTGAACAAAGACATTTACTAGGTGCAAAAGGAGGGTGACGATAGATGTGGTCCAACTATAGGGGCTCTATGGTTAACTCAAGGGGAGTGAAATCATATATGCCAATGTCTTAGAGCAAGAATATGCCATGCCAATTTGAATAAAATTATACCTTTATTGTGTTTCTTTACATGTAGGGAACTAGTGTGGGTGAAAATTTGAGCCTGCAATCATGAGCCAAAAACCCCAAGTGAAATCACTATAAGTACAAGAAATAATCCAAGTATTGTAATAAGACAATTATAAATATGGTGCACCTGAGTAGAAGCCTTAAAGTGACAGGGGGGGCAGGGGAAATGTTTTGACATGGAGAAAGGAATATGCTAATGTGATAGGCACTACACTAATCCCAAGAGTATGAACAATTTGGGAAACAGATGTCATGCACCCCCAAGTGGTTGAGAGGAAGTTTGATGATGAGGCATATAAAATGAGAGTGGGGATTACCATGCAACCTCATTTGGCCATTAGTGAGGTGGAAACTATAGAGCTTGATTGTGATGGTGCACTCTGGAGGCTTCCAAAGTACATTTTTTAGTTGTGAAAGAGATAGGCGAGTCCTCAAACTTTCACCTTTGTGATTTTTGCAACAGACTAGGGGGTCCATATGATCGAGGGGACAAAGGGGTGGTAAAGGTGGTCTTGTACTAATCTACATAGTGGATTTGAATATGTTTCTAGTTTGAGAATCCATCTATGAAGGATATATTTTCATGCCCAAAACACATTAATGGCATAGTCAATGAATGGCATGGGAAAACGGTCCTTTGGACATGCTTTGTTCAAATTGTGGAAATCGATACAGATCTGAATGGTGCCCTATTTCTTCATTATAGGGTGGGGTTAGAAACCCATGAGGTGTAATAAATAGGGTATATAAACCAAACTTTATGTAATTTATTGATTTCAGCTTTCATAGTTGCAACTTTTGATGGGCATATAGGACATTACTTCTTGTGAATAGGAGAAGCATAAGGCCAAGTGTTAATGTGGTGTTCTACAATGATAGGAATAAGACTAGGAATTTTAACATATGACCATGTGAATATGCATGGTATTCCTAGGATATGGCCTTGTAGGTGACAACCTCTTCAGGTGAGTAAGTTTTCCCTAGTGGTATCTCTTCAACAACACTAGGCCTAGTCAAAATGTTGAACTTGATGGTAGGAGATATTATGGCCAAATTACACTATTCAAAGGCATCAAGTGATAGAATGATATTCTTGAAACAATAAACATGTCCCAAAGGAATGAAATCCTTTGTTTCTATTTCATAGATATCAGTCGCAAGTGGTGTAATAGGGGTAAAGGCTCCTTTAGGTAAAAAGAAGGAACGATGATGCATGTCATCCCAAGGACACTTAGGTGTTTTCATCACATCAAAGTGGGAGATATCCAAGAAATTTGGTGGCATCTTCAATGAGTCATGAAGCAGTGATTGGGGCATTCTAGTACTAGTAAATGTACAAGCATGTGATATCATGTTGGATTCCATAGGACCAATGGAGGAGGACACATTGTAAATGGGATGGGTCCACACTTTCCTAGTTGGCACCACCTTTGTAGTGGGTGAAGTGATCTTGAAACCATGGAATGATGAGTATATGACTGATATCATTTCCCCCATAGTGGACGAAATATAGTAGATATGCTCATGATTATGCATGTCATTCGTACTAGGTGGTAAATGAATCTCTTGTTGTGGTATACATGGTGGGGGGGTGGTGGGAATTTGAGCCTCCAATGGTTGTGCTAGGGCGTTGGAAACCATATTGGGAGTGATAACATTCCTATAGGTGGTAAAGGCACTTGCGGTGCTAGGAGTGGCCCCAATTTGAGGCAAATTGGGCTCCTGATGAGAGATAAACATCACCTAAGTCATACATTGTTAGAAGTATGTGACGATGAGAGGAAAAATATAGATGAGATGAGCCTCCTAATCATAAAGTGCACAAGGGAATTACATATGTTGATTAACTGAGGAAGTGACATTATATATTGTAGATGGTGCATCATCATCATCCAGGGTTGGTGGAAATGATGATGTGATTGTGACTGCATCATAGTTAGCAACTAATGAATCCTAATATCAAGGAAAATTGAGACAACGATGAGTATAATTCCCATGTTGTGCACAAATGGCACACAGTTGTTTAGTAATCAAACTCTTATTCCATGGATAAGTACTTCCATTAGTTGCGGGGGTGAAAAGTAAAGGTCGTGTTTGAGAGGCATAAAGGAGATCGTTTAGCTCTTAAAGAGTAAGACATAGATTAGTAGGGTACCCATGTGTATTGAAAATGGCATATAGGGGACTCATCCTAGGAGTAGGTGGTGTGGAAGCATCTACCTTCTTTTTATGTTTTACCCTTACCTATTTTTTGTTTCCTTCTATTTTCCTTGTGATGGTAGGTGTTTCCAAAGGAGTAGATTTCTCTGACGATGAGGTAGAGGTAATTTGTCCAGTGGGGATGAAAAATGGCATAGTTGGCATGGCGGGTGGTGCCAAATACTAGATGGCCAATGCCAGAGCCACATTTGGCAAGGTGAGTGTCATCATCACTTGATGTGAGATGAAACCAGATGATGGATATATGAAGGAATTTTGAGTGACTATATGTGGTAGAAGTGTCATTTTATTCTTAAGAGCCACATCTAAGTTAGTGTTGGTTAGATAATTTGCCTGAGATGATTTTTTAGAAGAGGTCATTACCACACATACATGCATTGATTCAGATATAGACATGGAATGGGGGTCTCGAGGGTATGTACCTAAGAGAGTGGAATCCTTGAATATTTTGGGCCCAAATTTGATGGAGGGAACTAGTTTTTAATGACATCCCACAAATGGTAAGACATGATTAGGTGACGAAAATTCTCTTGTCTCATAGTGTGTAAGTTATTTGATGGTTATGATTTTTTCACTATGAGGATATCTCATAGTACAAAAGATTGGCGATGCCACAACCTTCATGGCATACATGTAGGTTCGTCCAAATAGGAAATTATAATCCAAGGGGGAATCAAGGACCTCAATGTCAATGAGAACTATTTTACCACAATACCTACTTGCGCATTTTTAAAGAGTGTTATTGGTTGTGAAGGGTGACCATATTATGCCCTTAGGTTAATGGAGGAGGTTACAAGCTTGAGGGATCCCAATATTTTCCACTTGGTCTTTGACATGATGCATATGGATGCACCCTCATTAATAATGCAATGATGTATGGTGATGTTACATATGGTGATAGGAATTTGGAAGGAAACTAATAATGGGAGTCATGGTTCTATATTATCTAGGTTGAATGTGATCAAACATGAATCAAAAGGTTTAATGGTGCCTAACACAAAGAGTAAGTCCATTAATTACATTAGTAAAGTTTGAAACACTTCTAATGTTGACATGGAAACAGGTGATTGGGCAAGGATGTCGAGAATACTATTTATGTTTTTTGTCTTATCATTATGGAATGCACACCTTAGTGTTCCTCTGATTAATTTCAAAATGGGACAAATGAGTGGATGTAGGATGATTAAGAGGGTGATTGAGGTAGATGGTATTACTTTTTTTGAGAGGGATTCAAATTTGGATGAGGACCATAGTTTGTATGACGTGTTTGTAGTAGGTCATTGGTCGAATTCATGTAAATGTCCTAATTGGTTGTGTCCTGGGCTTGTCCTATTGTAGCTTTGAGGAGATCCTCCCTCCTATTGGGTAGAAAAAACCCCTTGTTGAGGCAAGGGAGTTTGTAGTGCCATATGTCATTGGGTAGCTCCATTTGTGCCACTATGGTTGACCATAGTCTCCTTAAATGCATTTGAACTTGCAAATATAGGGGCAATGATGAGTATAATATCCATACTCCTCGCATAAAGTAGACGGGTAATTAATCCTTAGACCATTGTTCTTGCCTTGTTTATATGAGTTATTTTTGGCTTGGTTAAGATTTTTCTCCATGTTGGGTTGATTTAGTTCACCCTATGTGTTTGTTTGTTGAGGATTTCCCACATGTTCCTGGATTCCCTTTAATTTGTTCTTTTCTTTTTTCCTTTTGTTGTTTTCCTTGGTGAAGGGGGTGGTCATGTTCAGTTGTGTAAAGGCCTATTATTTTTGTGGGAAAGAAGGTTGGATGAAATTAATCCCAATATTTAGTTTAATATTTGTAAGGTTAGGTTATGGTGGTCCTAGAAAATGGAAATAGGGGTTTCCTTATGAAGGATTCCCATAACAAGGTCGAGATATTAAAAACCCTACAAAATTAAGTGGGGTGGAATATGTTTCCCCTTACATGGGAGGGGTACTAACTATAGCAAGATGATTATGATAATATCTTTCCATTGTAGGGGGGAAGGTGGTGTCACACCCATATTAGGAAACCCTAGAGGTGGACTATATGGATTTTCATGGTGGGGAAGTTGATTCCCATGTTGAGGGTTATAGTAGGTAATGGACCCTATAAGGTCGTCATCAACATTAGATACCTTTGACTTCTATTTATTGAAAATATAAGGTCAAGGAGTAATCAAGATGACCATATAAAAGTATCTTGATCGTGTGTAAATCAACTCAAACTATTAAGTCTTAGAAATGGATATGTCCTCATCTTGAAGCATGGTCAATGTCTTTTGATATAACTAACAAGAGGGACTTGAGAGGAAGAAGTCTAATACAATTTATTTAGGGAGTCCAATCTTACAAAATTGCATCTATACCACTTGTGGATATGGTCCACGATGTGGGTGGAGGATGATTGTTGAAACTAAGATACTAACTCCAATATTGTTTCATGATGAACATGGAGTTGGAAAAAGGTGAGAAATGACTTTTCCAGGGATTCAAATGTGTTGTGGGACCGAAAATTCTCATTGATGTACCACTTAGCTGAGGGGCCAATGAGTGTGCGTTGAAAGAGCCTCAATCAAATTGAGTCATTAGTGATATTGTTCAAAGAACACCATAGATGAAAGGTCATAACATGGTTGGAAAGGTCTTCCCTAGGATTGCCTTCAAACTTAGGGATGTCTAAAAGTGGTTTGGTGGGCATAGAGGGCCATGTTGCATTGTGAGCTATGGGATTGTTCATCAACTTTTAGAGATATAGGAGGTTCAATGAAGCAAAAAATGAGAGATTAAGTGTTTATTTTGCAACAAATATGTGGTGTGTGTGTGTGTGTTGGAGTGTTACTTTGAGGTAAAGTGGTACCTAAGAGATTATCACTAAGGATAGATGAGCCTAGAAAAGCTAGGTCAATTGTTGATCTCTAAGTGGAAATTCAATTAGGTGAAACTACAAGTCCTCGTCTTACAAGGGCACTGACGTGGCCGCAGGTGGACAGGTGGCGCACGCACATCCCTGCACCTGCACAGTGACAGAACACAATATTAAACGCAGTCAATTCGGTCAATTACAATAGTTGTAGCCCTACCACTGCGATCTGTCGACATCCGTTTTACGGTGCTCTCGCTCAACCTCGCCCCAGGCGGTTTTTGCAATGGTTTTCGTTAATGAGAGAGATGGACAGTGAAGAGGAGGCCCTTGATTATTCCCAGGACCCGTTCAAAGGAAAGCCCATCTTTGGTAGACGAAACCCTAACCTTAGCCTTGTCATATCTGCTTCTCCTCTCCCGGGTTCTTTGCCCATTGTCTCGCTCCCGGGACCCTCAGCCTCTCTGCTACGCTTTGGATCACTCTCTTTGGAAACGTCGGGTCTTGACAACCCTTTGCTATCCCCCGACACACTCGACCTTATCTGCACCATCACACCTCCCTCACCGGCTTTCAATCCACTCCCCCTCCATAACCCGGCACCCCCACAGCGCTCGCCTCCTCCGGTTTCTGCAAACCCTAGTTCTCTCCCTTCTGGTTGTTTTGATTCACCGGTCATAAAAACTAAAGAGGCGAGTCCCCTGAAGGATGCGGGATCAGATCCATTAACGGAACACCCATCGGCATCGAGGACAGGGAAAAGAAAGGTCAAGTGTGTGAAGACTTCTGCAAAAGACCTTACAATCACTTTTGGTGAAGACATACCTATGGGCGAGGTGGTGGATAAGGATAACAGGGTTCTTGTTGGACATGTGAGAGGAAGGGCATATTCTGCAACCAGGCTCTCGAATTGGGTGAAAGAGATCTGGGGAGGCATTCTTCAGGAACTTCCTGAGGTTTAGAGCCTGGCTCGAGGATGGTTTGCCCTACATTTCTCAAAGGCAGACTACACTGATCTAATTCTTGCCAAATACTGGCACATAGAGATGGCATCGGTCCTCCTCAAGCGATGGTCACCGCTATTTGATCCGGAACAGGAAAAATTGGAGCAGGACCTATCTAGGTGCGATTACCAGGTCTTCCCCTGCAATTCTGGTCTGAGGCGGTGTTTATCAGGATTGGCAATGCCCTTGGGATGTATCTGGAGTATGATAAGACCTATGTACAGACTAAAAACCATGCACTGGCTAGAATTCTGGTTCACTTGGACATGAGGGAGGGTCTAGAAGAGAAGATCACCCTGAAATGGAGGCATTACACCAGAATTCAGATCTTGGACTACAAGGGCATAGCTTTCCGCTGTCGAAGGTGTCATAAGGTAGGACACGTTTACAAGGAATGTCCTCTGCTGACGAAGACAACTGAGCCTCAAACACAAAATGGAAAAGCACCGGTGTCGGCACCTCAAGCTCCTATTTCAGCAACGCATATTAACATCTCGACTCAAAAATGTAACTTGGGTGAATCCTCTAAGGTTGCGGAAGAAGTCTACAAGCCGCCCTCGCCCCCTCTGACTCGGGCAAGAGCTGCTGCTGCGGCAGAGATAGCGCATATTTCGAGTACTTCTCCTTTCTCTCCCCTATCCTCTCAATCATCTTCATTATCACTTTCCGTTGTTTCACCATTGGAAATTTTTGCACCAATGGCTCCTGTTATTACTTGTGAGATATCCATCCCCCCGCCCGTCATAGCTCCCCCTTCCCTTACTGTCCATCCGACCCCATCCACATCTGGGGTTACGGCCTCCTCCCTTCTGGCATTGGCACATTCCTACAACCTCCGCTCTAGACACACTCCGAGTTCAGACTCACAATCTGGGTTGGGGCTAACCTTCCTTGGTCCTTCTGCTCAGTCCTCTCGTGGACGTAAATCTTACCTGAAAAAGGCCATTCAGAAAGCCGGTGCCGAGGTAGCATCTGGCAGACAATCTACAATGGAAGGGGTTCTTAGAGCATTGCAAACCCCAGATGGGGTTCCGCCATGAAATGCCTCTCCTTTAATTGCAGAGGTCTGGCTAGTACCTCCAAAAAACTAGCCATGCAGAGGTTGATTGAGAACGATCCGGTTGATATCATTATGTTGCAAGAGACTTTGGGTAATGTTGATTCTATTGAACAATCCCTACTGACCATCAGGCTTGGATGGCAATTCCATGCACTGGATGCCATTGGCAGAGCTGGGGGCTTAGCAATCAGATACAATCCTCAGACCATTAAATTTTCTGCCACCTGGGGAGGAATGGGCTTCTTAGGTATGGATCTCTTCTCGGCGGAGCTAGGGGAGACCTTGAGGATCATCAAGGTTTATGGCCCTTGCTAGAGGAGAGAGCAAATATGGTTGTATTTTCTTGGATTAAATTCGACAAATATGGATCGGGGCATCATAAGGGGGCGACCTAAATTACTCCATTGGATATGGGGAATCCTGGGGATCTCATGCCCAATTTGACCCCCTGTCTGATTTTTTTAAGGACATTATGGATCAGCATCAACTTATGAGCATCTCCATGAATAAGCCTATGCCTACTTGGAGGAATCGGAGAGTAGGGGACGTTGCCCTGGCTAGAAGAATTGACAGATTTCTGATCAAGATCCCCTTGCTTCAAAAACTGAACAGATACAGACAATGGGTGGGGTCAGGAGGAAAATCTAATCATTCCCCTATTTACCTGGAGATTCTTGGACTTGATGCCAAGCCAAAGGCACCTTTCAAATTCAATCATGTCTGGCTCCAAGATGAGGGATATTTAAGACTTGTCAAGGACTATTGGGCCACCCACCCTATTACAAATCACATAACAGTGGCAGAAGGTTTCTACCACAACCTTGCTCAGCTAAAACATTCAACCGTGGCCTGGTCAAAGGAGAATAATATCAAGGAAGAGAAGAAGATTTTGGCCATTGAAGAAGAGTTGGAATTACTATTGGATGACAAGAATCTCAGCTTTACCTCAGCTACTAAGAAGACCAAGCTGATTGAGCTAGAGATGCAGAAAGACCAGATTCTCAAGGAGAGGGAAGAATCTTGGAGACTGAAGAGCAGGGCCATTTGGTTAAAGGCTGGAGATGCGAACACCAAATTCTACCAAAATTTTGCCAAGGGAAGGTAGATTTCAAACACGATTTGGTCAATGCCCCTCCCTAATGGAGAGCAAGCTGATAATTTCTGAAAGCTCTCCAGTTTGGGCACCTCCCACTTTCGAACTTTGTACAAGTCGCCCCAGGAGACAAATCTTGCAGATATCATACAAGTGGCAGGACTATTCCCTCGGATGGTTGGGGAGGAAGAAGCAATTGAATTAAGTGCACCTATCACTCTGGAGGAACTTTAGGAGGTTTAAAGTGGTTCAAAAAGGACAAAAGCCCGGGCCCAGATGGGTGGACTATCGAGTTCTATTTGGATTTTTATGATATATTGGCCACAGATCTTCTTTAGGTTGTGGAGGAATGTCGATCTTCAGGTAGATTGTAGAATGCCATCAACTCTACCTTCATAGACCTCATCCCTAAATTGGATTCCCCTGCCTCCTTTGATGAGTTCCAGCCCATCTCCCTCTGCAACTGCCTATACAAGATCATCTCCAAAATCATTGTGAATCACATCAGGCCCATCCTATCTCAGCATATCCTCCCTGAACAATTTGCATTTCTTGAAGACCGCCAGATTCATGAAGCTATTGGCTCTGCTCAAGAAGCCATCCATTCCATTCGAACCCTCAGACTTAAGGGTATCATCCTCAAAATCGACCTGGCCAAGGCTTTTGATCATGTAAACTGGCTTTATATCAAAATGCTCCTCATCCACTTGGGATTCCCCCTCTTATTTACCAATTGGATAATGGCCTGCATATCAACCCCTTCTTATAGCTTGCTCATCAATGGCTCTGCCTCTCCTTTTTTCCATGCTGAAAGAGGTCTCAGGCAGGGTTGTCCACTTTCACCTCTCCTCTTTCTACTTGTCATGGAATGCCTAAGCAGACTCATTTACCATGAGAAGCAGAATGGCAGATTGTCGGGTTTAAAGATTACTGATCAATGTTTCTTAACACACCTCCTATTTGTGGATGACATTCTCATTTTCTTGGACGGAAGCATTCGTGATTCGACCACTCTGGATAAGATCCTAGCCATTTTTTACAGATCCACGGGTATGATGGCAAATCACTCAAAATCATCTATATCACTGGCATACACATCTGCACAAGAATCCAATCTTGCCTTGCAACGATTCCCTTACAGCCCTCGACCTCTAGATCAGGGATTCAAATATTTGGGTTTTTGGATCAAGCCCTTGGGACACAAGATAGCGGATTGGACCTGGCTGATATCCAAATTTGAGAAGAGGATATCTCACTGGAGCCATCACTTTCTTTCCCGATCAGGAAGGTTGGTGCTCATTAAATTCGTTCTAGAGGCTACCCCTGTATATTGGATGGATTTAGCCTGGATACCTAGAGGTATTCTAGCCCACCTCAAGCAAATTTGTTGTAGATATCTTTGGAATGGAGGGCAGGACAAACGAGTTTTTGCATGGATTAAATGGGATAATATTGATATGCCAAAAAAGTGGGGAGGATGGGGTCTTAAAGATCTAACATCTTTTTCTCATGCATTGGTTGCAAAAATGGGATGGACTTTACTCACCAAGCAAAATCTCTGGACATCTATATCATACCACAAATACATCTGGCCTCTACAGATCATGGATTGGATTCGAATGCCAGGCTGGAACAGAACAGGCATCTCATCGGTATGGAAGGCTCTACTATGCTCACTCCCCCTCATTCGGAGCCATCTTACTTGGAGAATAAATGATGGAACCAGGGCCCGCATTGGAATGGACCCTTGGATTGGTGGAGGGGGGAGATGTTATCTTCCTCAGGAGCTTATCCAAATACTTGAACAACAGAACATTAAAGTAATTTCCCACATTGCGGATCAAGAAAATACAACCCTTTTCTCCCAAGCTTGGAAAATAGCTGCGCAGTTAAATTTGCCACCTATCTGGCACCACAGTTGGGATGAATACACCAGCGCATTGAGTGAATCCCACATTCGCATCAAGGATGGCCCAGATGAGCTAATGTGGAGCAAGGCCGAATCTAGGTTCTACACTCCCAAAGAAGGATACTTGTGCCTGATTATAAACAAACAACCAGAAAGAATTCAGAGCTGGTGGAAGCACATTTGGCACTTAAAGACTCCTCCCGAACCAGACTCTTTTTCTGGTGCATACTTCGTCATAAGGTTCCTACAGGGGACTCACTTATGCATAGATCCATGTATGGTCCCACCTGGTGCATTCTATGCAAACAACAATCTGAATCAACGGATCATCTCTTTCTCTTCTGCAACATCACAAAACATATTTGGAATGGCGTGGCCAATGAAATCAGTTTTACGGGAACATGGGAAGGAGAAAATATCACATCAGCTTGGGAAGTCTAGAGCCGAACACATGCTGGATCTAACCTCCCGTGTCTTCCTCTCATCATTTGCTGGGTAATTTGGCTGGCAAGGAACAAATTGATCTTTGAAAATGGCTCGATCTGCTGGCAATCGATTATTACCAAAATCATTGCTTCTTATCATGAATTGCCTGAATATACTCCTCCTCGTACCCACAGACCGATTGCCCCTGATCCCATAGACCACTCCACTCCATGGGCATTTTTCGATGGATTTGCTCAACAACATGGATGTGGGGGTGGTTTCATTCTACATATATCAGAACAGCATTATTACACAGTCAAGATGGGCCTAGGAGTAGGAACGAACAACTATGCAGAACTCATATCTCTTCGTCATCTTATGCATTTTGCTTTAAATCATGATTGCAGAAAGATACAGATATATGGTGACTCAAATATTATCATAAATTGGATCAATCAGAAAACTAGATGTCACGCTCACACACTCATAAATTTGCTGGACGAAGTATTTCATCTCAAAGCACAATTTAACTCCATAATTGTTCGTCATATCTACAGGGAGCATAACCATTGTGCTGATGGTTTATCCAAGGAAGCCACACACCTGCCAAGAGGATAGTGGATAATCAAAGAACAGCGGGGCACCTCACAGTACCAGTACTACCACCGACCCTATATAGATCAAATCTACCATCAGGTGGATGGTCACTAATTTTTTGAAGGATTATCGATCATATAATGATAATGTAGATATTTTAGTTTTATTTATGAGCAACACCCTGCAAGGTTTACATATGTTTATATAGAACATTATTACAACATCATCCTATGTGATGATTTTTTTATTTTTGACACAGCATCATCCTGCGTGATGAATTTTTGATATTGACATGGCCATATACAGGAATGGTTTGTAGATATTATAGATATATGGACACAAAAAGCATATGCTGAATAGCATATACTACATGTAATTTTTCACCATATTAATGAAAGATTACGATTTTTCTGAGGGAAAATAAAGTCCTCGTCTTACAAAAGGTGTGTTATGAAACCAGCTCAAGAAAAGATAGAAAAGATAGATCAACGCCTTAGAATTCAGCCTCTTCGAGGGGGCAACCTCCTTTACATTACATAAATGAACAATTCTTCCATGATACAAATGACAAAACCTCATTTCTATATATAGGAGTCTAAGGAGTCACAATATAATCCAGTCGACCTAACAATAACAATATAAAGCCACAAAAGTAACAATAGAGGGATTCTATGGGGCACAGAAATAACAATATGGGGGTAATAGGGGCACAACAATATAAATAAGGGGTATAACTACAATAGTAATGAGGTAATCACTAGTATTATAGGGACCCAACATGCCCCTCTCCTTCAAAAAAGTGTTGTCCTCAACACTTGAGTAGTTCTGGATACTTCTGCATAAAATTCTCATCCTCCCATGTGGAATCTTCAGCGGATAAGTTCTTCCACTTGATAAGATACTCTGAAATTGATCGATTTCGTAGCTGTCGAGTTCTTGTTTCTGTGACTGCTTCCAGTTCCAATATAATTTTTCCTTCCTCATCAAGTTCTCGCAATATTGTTTGAACTGGGAGCTTGTCACCTATAACCTTCTTTAAACATGAAACATGGAAGACTGGGTGCAATCGAGAAGCTGCAGGAAGCTCCAATTTGTATGCCATAGTACCAATCTTTTGCAACACCTTGTACGGACCATAATACTTTGGTGATAATTTATTATCCTTCTTAGCTTGCTTTAGGTACATTTGCTTATATGGTTGTAGCCGTAGGAATACCCAATCACCTACATCAAAACTTCTTTCACTGTGATGTTGATCTGCCTGTTGTTTCATTCTATTTTGTGCCAACACGAGGTTATCCTTTAAGAGTTGGAGGACTTGTTGTTGATGTTCGATGTGATGTTCCACTGCCTGAACCTTAGAATTTTCTCTTAAATATGATGTGATGGATGGTGTTTGATACCCATAAAGTGCCATAAATGGGGTCATTTTTGTTGTTGTATGGAAGAAAGTGTTATACCACCATTCAGCTAGAGGCAACCATTTGACCCATTGTGTCTGTTTATCAGATACAAAGCAACGAAGATATCCTTCCAAACATTTGTTTACTATCTCAGTTTGCCCATCAGATTGAGGATGATAAGATGAGCTATGAGCTAACTGAGTACCAAGACAAGAAAATAATTCTGTCCAAAAATTTCCAGTGAAAATGGGATCTCTGTCACTTACAATAATCTTTGGGTTTCCATGTAGCTTTTGAACTGTTTCCATAAATGCAGTAGAAACTGTACTAGGTTTAAATGGATGTGATAATGCACAAAAGTGTGCATACTTGGTAAGTCTGTCAACTACCACCATGATGACACTCTTTCCCTCAGACTTGGGTAAACCTGTGATAAAATCCATTGAAACCTCCTCCCAACGTTGGCTTGGAATGGATAAAGGTTGTAATAGACCCGGTGTCTTAATTGTTTCAACTTTATTTTGTTGGCAAACCAAACATTCTGCCACAAACTTTTGAATATCTGATTTAAGGCCATCCCAAAAAAATTCCTTCTTAACCCTGTGGTAAGTTTTTAAAAATCCTGAGTGCCCTCCTAAGGGAGAAGTGTGCAATTCCATAAGAATCTTTTGTTTTAGCTGGGAATTCTTACAGAGGTATAAGCGATCTTTGTACCATAACGAATCATTTTTCCAGCTAAATGTATCAGAAGTACTGGAATCTTGTTGTAGCTTTCGAATAAGTGCCCACACTTCTTCGTCATTCTTCCATTCCTCCCTTGCTTCGTTTATCCAATCTGGTTGGATAATAGAAATGGCACACAACAATGCTTCCACATCCTCATCCTTTCTTGAGAGTGCATCTGCCACCACATTTTTCTTCCCTTTTTTGTAGATGATTTCAAAGTCATAACCCAACATCTTTGTGACCCACTTTTGTTGCTCTTCAGAGGATAATCTTTGTTCTAAAAAGTATTTAAGGCTATCATGATCCGTTTTTACCTTGAAGTGTCTTCCCATTAGGTAGGGTCGCCATTTCTTAAGTGCATGGAGTATTGCCAACATTTCCTTCTCATAAATAGCTTTGCTTAAAAACTTTCCCTTGATTGGACAACTTTCAAAAGCAATGGGTCTTTCATCTTGCATTAGAACAGCACCAATTCCATTTCCTGAAGCATCACATTCCACAATAAAGGTTTTTGTGAAGTCCGGTGTAGCTAAGACCGGTGCTTGGCACATTGCCTCTTTAAGATGTTCAAAGGCCTTTGTTGCTTCCGGAGTCCATGAAAATGAATCTTTCTTCAATAATGTTGTTAGAGGTGCTGCTATTCTCCCATAATTCTTAACAAACTTGCGATAATACCCTGTCAACCCAAGAAATCCTCGCAGATGCTTTATGGATGTGGGGATTTTCCATTCCTTAATGGCTTTAATTTTGCTAGGGTCTACCTTAACTCCTTCATGAGATACAATATGACCCAAATATTCCACCTCCTGGACTCCAAAGAAACATTTGGATCTTTTTGCATATAATTGTTTCTCCTCCAATAGTTGTAGCACCCTGTCAACATGTTCAACATGATCCTTCCAAGACTTGTTGTAGATTAGTATATCATCAAAAAATACTAACACAAATTTTCTAAGGAATGGTTTGAAAATTGAATTCATCAAACCTTGAAATGTTGAAGGTGCATTGGTAAGGCCAAAAGGCATGACCAAAAATTCATAATGACCCTCATGAGTTCTAAATGTCGTTTTTGGAATGTCTTCAATCTTCATTCTGATTTGATGATATCCCGAACGAAGATCCAACTTGGTGAAGTAAATTGATCCATGCAATTCATCCAGTAATTCATCAATAACAGGAATGGGGAACTTATCTTTAATAGTGAGCTTGTTGAGCTCCCTATAATCTGGACACATGCGCCATGATCCATCCTTCTTGTGCACCAATACTACTGGAGCTGAAAAGAACTTTGACTTGGTTGAATTATACCAGCCTCTAGCATTTCTGCAACCATACGTTCAATTTCACTTTTTTGGACATAGGGATATCTGTACGGCCTGATGTTTGGAGGAACACTTCCTGGAATCAGATGAATAGCATGATCATGATCACGCATAGGTGGGAGACCCTTGGGAGTCTCAAATACCTTGGAATGATTGTCCAAGACTTTTTGGAGATCTGGAGAAATAGATGATTCCAATGTGGAAACATCTAGCGAACATAATTGTGCAATTACACCTCTTTGCTCCTTTCTTAGAAGCTTTTTCATACCATGAGAGCTGATTATCTTTCCTGGTTTCCCTGCAATACCCCTTAATTCAACTTCCTTTCCTTCCGAAGAAAATTTGATGAAAAGTTCTTGAAAATTAAAAGCTATTGTACCCAAGGATTGTAGCCATTGGACTCCTAGTACAACATCCGCACCTCCCATTGGAATGGAAAGCATTGGGCTAGTCAATACATATTCTCCCATGGATAGCTTGATATTATGGCACTTTCCAGAGCAATTTATTGTTCCTCCATTTGCAATCATCACTTGACACTCTGGTGCTGGATATAGGAAGCAATTCAATTCTTTTGCTACCCTACAATGAATAAAATTGTGGGTGCTTCCTGAATCAATCAACACTATTACCTTTTTCTTCTTGATTTGTCCTTCTATCTTGATGGTTTGAGGAGTGGTAATTCCCGCCAATGCATTACAAGATATGGTCGGATTTATTTGTTCTTCATCTAGGCTTTGTTCCTGGAGTATATCTTCTTCTTTTGACCTTTCTTGCTCCTTTTCTTCTTCCTCTTCACAATCTATGTAGAATAATTTCTTCTCAGCACACTTATGACCTTTAGTGTATTTGCTATCACAACTGTAACAAAGCCCTTTTGCTTTTTTTCTTCCAATTGTTGTGGTGTCAACCTTATAGGTTGTGGAAGACTAGGGGCAACAAAACTTCCGTCTTTATAGTTGTGAGTGGTATGCTTCCTGGTTGCCATAATTTTGCTTTCCATTTTTCTTGCTAACCTGAATGCCTTCTCTAATGAATCTGGTTCCCAAAGGTGAACATCATGTTGGATATTATCCTTTAAAGACCCTATGAACACATCAATCCTATGCTCCTCTGGAATATCTTTTACCCTTATGTTCAATTTTTGGAACTCCTCAATGTGCTCCATTACTGAACCCTTTTGTTTGAGACTTATCAATTGGCTAAAAAAAGTGTTGCTTTTTGTATCTTCATAATGTGCTATCAATTCTTCCGTAAAAATTGCCCAAGTGATAAATTTTTTACGAGAGCAAAGCCATTGATACCATACAAACTGATTTGGTTCCAAATATACAGTTGCCATACGTACCTTTTGTGCATTTTGCACATTATTGAGATCGAAGAATTGCTCCATCTGTAATATCCATGTAGCGGGATCCTTGCCATCAAACTTCCTCATATCGATTTTTGGAATATGGTGATTCTTCAATCCAACATTAGCGTCTATGGTATCATGATTAACATTTCTTTTGTTCTCATCATGAGTTTCCTTTACTACCTTTTCACCATTAGTGACCCTTTCTTGTAGCAACTTCTTCAATTCTTCCATATCTGTCTTCAAATCTGCCATGTCTCTCTTCAAATCTGTCTTCGAATCATCCATCTTAGCTTCCATGCCCTTTATCTTAGATTCCACGCCACTTATCTTAGCTTCTGTTAGCTTTTGTGAGCGTGACATTTGTTGCACTTGTTCTTGTAATTTTGATATATCATGTAGCATTTCTTCTTCTTCTTCATGAGTCCTGCTAGAGCTTTCAGGTTCCTTACTAGGTGTTTGCATTTTCTTTCCTCGGGGCATCAGTTACCGATAATAATTCTTTACTATGCCCTTTGAATTCTGTTAAACCAAGCTTACACAAAAATTTAAAAAAAACTACACACCTTTTTTCACTTTATAGAAGCCCGATATTGAATCTGATGTATCTCTGTAATTTCGGATCATCCAGTTCTGAAATTGCTACCTGTAATAGCCTTCTGCATCCTCTTTCCAATGCCACAAGTCTGAGCCAAATTGGATTCTCCAAGGAAGAGTTATGTGAAATCTCCCAAAGTGACTTGATTGTAGACTGGTTCAGTAGAGCGAACTTGTACGACGTGCCACGAGTCACTGTTTCAACCTTTGAATCCAAAACAAACACACAAGAAACTACAGTCTGTCCTCTTTCTGTACCTTTTTACGAAATTTCAATCCGATCCTCAGAGAGAGAGTTATGACGATTTTCCCTAGGTCACCTGTTTTGAATGTAATTCAGGAGTCTGCAAAAAGTCCAACTTCCTCAGATCATATCTCCGAAAATATCGCGCGAAAAGCTCTGAAATTCGGACCCACAGTTCAGCACCAATTCTTCTCAAATGGGTTCTTTTTGCGACTTTTGAAACGTCACAGAAAAAAAGTTATAGCGAAAATTCCACGATGACCTATTTGGAGCAGCGAAACCCTAGAATCCAAAGCTCTGATACCAAATGTTATGAAACCAGCTCAAGAAAAGATAGAAAAGATAGATCAATGCCTTAGAATTCAGCCTCTTCGAGGGGGCAACCTCCTTTACATTATATAAATGAACAATTCTTCCATGATACAAATGACAAAACCTCCTTTCTATATATAGGAGTCTAAGGAGTCACAATATAATCTAGCCGACCTAACAATAACAATATAAAGCCACAAAAGTAACAATAGAGGGATTCTATGGGGCACAGAAATAACAATATGGGGGTAATAGGGGCACAACAATATAAATAAGGGGTATAACTACAATAGTAATGGGGTAATCACTAGTATTATAGGGACCCAACAAGGTGTTAGGGCTTCAAGGCAACGAGGGTGTTGAGGTAAAAAATGGTCCCTTGTGATGCTCACTAAAATAGATAAATGGTGGGGGGGTATCAAGTACGCAAAAAAACGTATCAACACATTAAAAGAAGCAAAAAACAAAGGGTTAAATACTTTATTTATGGTTAATGTGTGAAATAATCCAAATTTTGATGAGGGGTTTTCATATGAAATCCTAAAAGACCTAATGTACTTCCACACAATACTAACTGGGCCTTCTGAAAGTTTTCAACATTGGGGGATGAGGCCACCAGAAGAAAAAATAGCAAAGGTATTAAAAGAGACTTATAATAAGGGGTACTAGGGCATGTCCGAAAGAAACTGGAAGTGTTTCCAACAATTATTCAAAATCGCCTCCAAGTGTAAGTACTCCTACACCCATCACCTTGGGTAAGATTCCCTAAGTTTTGGCCACTAAGCTACCCTTGTACAATGTGGGTGAGAGAATATCAGCTTCTAGGTATCAACTATACATCTGAAGCCCCTACCAAGCTTTGGGATACTCAAGGAGGCCCACGATAATCTTTGGTCTAAGCCTTGCCCCTTTCACAGTTTTCTTCTCACCACTGGCTTTTTGACACTGGATTATGGAGGATTTAAACTTCCCTAAAGAGAACATTCTATGTTCCAAATGAGATTTACCAATGGGCGTTATTTGGATGCCTACCCACAAGGTCCTTTGAACTATAAATTTATTTTGTGACACCATGATGGGGGAAATTATTTTAGTTTAAATTAGGTCGATTTTAAGAGGTTATGAGATTGGGATGATAACCCAAGAGTTATTTGAATTAAGGTGTGAAAAATGGTGAACTTCAAGCAGACTATACTTGAAATTATGATTCCCCAAAATCTCTTTGAGTGCAAGGGTAAGAGCATACTAATCAAACAAGAAGTAGGAGAAACTCATGTGTGAAGTGTAGTGGGTGCAAGATGGAAAGTGACCATCACAATGTGTGTTAGATTGTAGAGATTTGTATATTGGTGATTCTTTACTATCCTAATATAATTAAAATATATGAATTATACATTACTGAAAACAAAAGATGTGAGTATAATGGGATGCTTACTTTGTTCCTACTTACACTATGTGATTTATCCTCTATTCCTAAAGGGAGGTGAAAATGGGCTTCAAAATGTTTCTAATTCCCCCTAGATTGCTATGACCAAAAGGGAAAGATCATACTCCAAAGTGAAGTTCAAAAATTCAAGTCTCAATTCTACAATTAATTAGTAGAAAAGAAAGGTCATCCATGTGGAAAAAGAAAAACAATTCTTCTACAGTAGTGGTTAATTGAAGTAAAAAAACCTAACTAACTTTCCAAAATGACTAAAAGTGGGGGAATATTATTAATGGTTTCCACCCTACTCAAGAAAAGAGGACAAAATTACAAAAAAAAATAATCCATGCAGATCCATGTGCAGAATTGGCTAACAATCACAAGGCCCAACAAAAATGTAAAACTAGTCTAGAAAAAACAACGCATTTGGTTTGTTGAAAGTTGCATGGATCATATATGACTTAAAAAGAGATGAATCCCATCAAGGATGAACATAAATAATGAGATGTTTAGAAAGAGAATTGAGAGGGAGAAAAGCCTGCACACAACAAAAATTAGAGAAAGAAGCTAATGGAATCACCAATTTGATATTGGTTTTTTGGAGCAAAGGTGTTTTAGAATACCATTCAATGCAAACTGTTATTTCATACATAGAGAAAGCAACAATTTATTAGTACATAATAAATCAAATAACGAGGAAAGTAATGTATTCTAACATGATCTATTAACACTGCAATGCGAAAACAAAAACATATAAAGAAAACAAGAGTTTGGGAAACAAGAAATCTATTTATTGATGTAAAATGGATGTAATATCTCCAATATACATTGAAGGGAGCCTTGGAAACAATGAATTTGTTGATAGTGCTTGACCTGCCAACATTCAAGGGAGTCTCCTCGATATGTGGTCCCAATTAAACCTCACACTGTTTGGTATAGGAGCCCCATCTGGAATACGACCCAATTGTCATTTTCTTAAAGGTTTGCCTTGGCTTTAGCTACCAACAAGAGAGAGAATCACATATGTGCCTTTGAAAAGAAAGTAGGTGTGCATGGTGAATGTTCGATTGTAGATGTGTCAAGTTTCTTCTATTGTGAAGGAAAAGGAAAGTGAGCCTCTAAGAGAGAGGTAATAGTACCACCCTAGCAGAGGCACGCGTGAACATGAAATATTTGTCTAACATCTAGCAGAATAGTCCACAAAGACGCGATGGTCATTACAACCGTTACAACACATTCTCAATGTGATAAACACTAAAATAACCGAAATAGTTCAACTACTTTAGTATAGATGAAAACAAACATGAATCATAAACATTCACATAATAGTCTTACAAATATTCAAAATCCATGCATGAATAACGTGTTGGCCATCAGGCTTCAAATATTAAGTAAAAGTCCCAGGATACATGTATACAACAAGCACCACTAGCTCTAAGAGTGGAGCGTTGGAGCCACTACTTGGTCCCCAAAAGAACTAACTTGTCTCTATGATACTTTATGGGAGAAGTCAAGGTGAAAAATCCTCTGTTTGTATAATGATGGTGTATATATAACCAATTGGGTGATCCTTCACCTCCCTTATGACTCTTTGACTACCCTCATGATTGTTTGACTTCCTATGACTTTTCAACTTTTACATGACTCTTTACATTTTGTATGTGTCCTTTGGACTTCCACTTTACAATACATTTACAAATAAGAATTTACAATAATCCACAATATGATGTGGCACATGATGACTCATGACATGACATGACATGACACTGGTGACATGGATTGCATGATGACATGGAAATGTCAAGCCATTCTTTATTGTTGCTTGCTTAGTATCTTCTTGGAGATTATCTCTTCTTCCACCTCCTTATGTCTTAGAGATGAGGAGTCTTTAGTGTTATCAAATCTTGAGTTGTTGTCACAAACTGATGTCCCTATACTTCCTCCTGATTGATCAACTCATACTTTTAGCTACATGATTTTCTTCTAGCAAGGTCTCCTTCTCCATCTCCTTCTTCATCATCCTATCATAGAATCATAAAGTAACTGCATCTACAATTCACTCATGACAAGACAACATTAGTCTGATAAAACCCTAGTCTAAGATGCCTCATGATAAACCATTAACTGAGCCGAGATTGGGTGGAAGACCGAGGGAGAGGCTTAGTGACTGCACAATTACGTATCTCAGGCAGTCAAGGGTCAAGTTCGATCCTTGAGACTATGTAATGTACAGTTCAATCTAGATTGTGCTTGAGGATTGAACAATTGAGGGATCCAAAGCACTAGATTATGGGCTTGATGACTGAAATTTCCCATTGCACACTGATGGAAGGACAAGGAGGTCGAGTGATTGCACAATTGCATAGTTCAGGAGCCCAAGGGCTAGGAATGAGGACTGAGAATCTTCAATGCACAGTTCAGGGCTGACTAAGGAAGCAGATTGTATAGTTTTGGAGCTCGGGGTTGGGCTTAAGCACTGCAATTGTATAGTGCGTAGTTCTGAGAGGAATAAATTATGCAATTGGGTAGTTCCAAGGGACAAGGTTGTTGCTTGAGGGCTGAGACTGCACAATGCACAGTTCAAGCTGCCTGAGAGAGGTTGAGTGGTATGGTTAGGGAGTTTTCTCAATTTTGGCTAAGTGTTGGATCAGTGCCATGGAGTTGAAGAATACAAGAATTTAAGAATGATATAACACTTAGATTAATTGATGACACAACAAATAACACTCAGAACACATGAATAACACACTAGCCTAAATGTGACAACTTTGCGACGACTTACACCAAGTGCAACACCAAAGGTACACTTTGTGAATACTGTGACGAAACTTGTGTGGTAGTGCTTGAAACTTCTAAAATGAGTGTGATAGATGATTTCATGGTAAGAAAAAATCATTTGCACATGAATTATTCCCTAACACACCAAAACTAGCTTGTGTACATTGTGCAACACTTGACATGCTAAAAGACAAACTATGATTTTATCGCAAACGGGACCAAACATTTAGAGAAAACACATGCAATGACTTTTCATGTTTGTGACGATAGCATACAGAGTCAAAGTAGGCTCTGAAATTTAGATTTAGGCCAAAATTTTGGAGGGTGTTGTAGCAACGACAACAAAATCCTTAGCTCTCCTAAAGGAAGGTCCCTCTTTTCCCTCTCATGCAATTGTGATTCTCTCCTTAAGAAGTTTATTGGTCACTCTTTGAATGAAGAGCTCCACGCTTACAAACCAATGCGAATTGGGTGAAAATTTGGGCAGAATAATCTTCCAATGACTTATCTCTTTTAAATGGCCCCAAATGGAATGGTATTTATAGGCCAAGGTGCATGGCTTGCCCCAATTTGGCACATTGATGAGATTTGATCTTTGAGTGAGCCTCTCATCTTGGTGAGAGACATCATGAGTCCTTTGGAGACTACATAAGTCTCCATTAATGTTGTATAGACTCAAGACTGAAGCCTCCTTTTTTTAACTTTCACCTACCAAGTGAAATTAAAGTGTCTTTCCCCATGGGACTTTCAAATTTCACTTCCTATGGAAATGCATAGTTGTCGAAGAAACAACCGCAATGATCCATGCAAACCTGAAAGAGTGGATTTGCACAGATTATTTAAAGTGTGTTTAGTGACTAATGATCCTTTGTTTTTGAATGCTTGATTTTTTGACCTTTGATTTTGGTGATCTTTGACATATTTCAGCCCTTAATTGGCGCATTTTAGTGCACTATTTTTAAGTGATAACAATGACCCTCACATAATTAAAATCTAAAATTTGATTTAGATTGTAGAAACCTTTTTCATTTTATTTTTATATCAGTGGATAAGGGAGCAGGTAACCTTGTTGACACGTTATCCAAGGGTCCAATCTTATTTATATTTGAGTTCCATTTCCCGCCTTCCATCTAAAATTTTTACCAACAAGAGACAAGGATTTTATGATAGCCTTCCATATTATTGATACATTTTTTACCAAATTTTGAGGAGTTCTAATCCAATCCAACAATTATAGAGGACATATATTTTTTATAAGTAACCTAAGCCCATAGACCAATCCCCTATATGAGTTTCCAAACCCCTTTTGGAACAAGGTATTTTAAGAACCAAAGTATATTTTTTAGACCCAAACCTCCTAAAGGTTTTGGGAGGGCAATTTTGTCCCAAATAGTAAGTGTGAAAGATCTGCCCCCATTTCCCATCCCACAAAAACCAAATAGATAATTGGAAGATTTTATGAAGGATTCCAATGGGAATATAGACTAAAGAGGCCCAATATATAGGTTGGATTCAATAACTACTTTACAAAGTACGAGATTGCCAACCCTAAAGAATCATTTATTGCACCAGATACAGATTCACTTTTCCACCTTTTCAAGTAACCAGTGCCAATCAGATTTTCTATAATGGATGGGTTTAGGATGAATCTCAAATCATTGTATCCCCGATTTATCTCCACAACCTGTGTAAATAGGTTCTCTAGCTGGTGTATTGATCTGGATTTAAACAAGAACACAACAAATTACAGTGATAACCATAAAGACAGATATGCAGCAGAAACAATACTTCATTTCATTAATGTAAGATATTGAAATATGCTTACAAATAGAAATGGAAATAAACCAGCTAGGGCGATGGTAGCTTATCTATGAGAAGAGGCGTGGCGGCTACATGCCTCTCAACTGTGTTACAATGAGGCTTGAAGGCCTATTTATTGTTGAGAAATAATGGAAAACCCTAAACATCCAAAAAACTAACCCTAGAAGATGAAACACCAAATTGTGGGCCTCGTTTGGGTAAATTGGTACATCAACTTCCCGGGGTCGTAAATTTGGCATACGATCTCCGTTTGACATGCACAATATCTCGTTAGAAATATCTATCCGAGAACTACAACTTTGGGAAGAGCAACATCGATCCATCGACTCTTGTTGCTCCCAGATTTCCCAAAAATTGTCGTTTAGGGCCTCAAAATGGCTCCAGAAGTTCAGGACCTGAAAAACTACTAAAAATAGTAAATTGTGCTATAATTAAGGAAACTGAAAGAGACAGTTGTGGGGGTCCAAGTGGGATAGGTGGGTGGCCACCAACATCCACCTGGATCATTCCTCCCCCCTTAGGAAGCGATGGTCCCCATTGCGTTGATTTCCTCCATTTGCTGAACTTGGTCCCTGGTGAGCTATTTTATAATCTCTGATGTGTCCAGTAATGGTGGGAAGCATGGTAGAGGGCGGTCCACATTGAACACTCGATGCAAGGGAAGGAATGGGGGAATTTTTTTCTCCAAAGCATTATTCCCCACAACTTGGTACTGGTGTAAGGCCCATGTTGCTTCTTATACTTGTCATTTTTCAGAATGGAGCGGTGATATATCGGCCCGTTGGGTAGAGGTGCTCTGGGAGTCAGAATGAATGAATGCTTGACCTGACAGTGCAACGGTACCCCTATGGGTGAGGAGAAGATGTTCCTATGTTCTTTCATGACCGTATCCCTTTGTTGTTGCTGCCACGTGGAAGAACCCTTCGCAGAGGTCATGGATGTGGCAACGATCTTCCCCTTACTTTGGGAGCGAACCAGACAGAAAATGAATTTCCTAGTCTGGGAGATGAGCTTTTTGCCTTTCTTAGCAGAGATCAAGGAGGTGGCGGCAGGTGGGGCAACCTCCAGTATCCTATATAATGAATTACATAAAGAAATAATGACAACATGAGGCCTTGACTCATACACAGCATGTCACCTCCACAAGTATGGCTGGCCTAATAATACATCACAAACATCCAAAGGCACAACATCACACAATACCTCATCTGTGAAGGGTTTGATGTTGTAGGGAAGGTGGCATTTCTGGCGAACTTGGAGATCTCATCCTTGGTGAAGCCACCCGATACTGTACGGTTGTGGGTGTGGTGTAGTCAATAGGCCCAACCGCTTCACGACCTCTACTGAAATGAGGTTCTTGTGGCTGCCACTATCGACAATGAATTTTAGTGGCAAACCCTTCACCCACATCTACAAGTGGAAAAGACGCTCCCCCTCCTCTGGATCTTCAGACTCATTCTTCTAGATCTTGGCGGTGGCAACAGTGGCACTGGGCTCCGCGTTCATGATCCGCTTCCCTTTTCCATTCCCCTTGTCGGGTTATGACTTAGGGTTGGAACATGCATCTGATTCGAAAGCCTTCAGCTCAGCCACCAATGACTGCTTGGTCTGACACTCACTTGTGTTATGAGTGGGGATCTTGTGGAACTCACACAACTTTCTTATGTCCTTGTTGGACTTCGTGGTGTTGTTCTTTTCTTACGGCTTCAACGGGTTGTCTTGGGTCACCCCGCCTTAGCTTTGTCCTTTGGTCTTCGGATTTGCAGATCCAAAGTCTCACTTCTTTTGTTTAAACTTCTGCTCAATTTTGATAGCGTATCGGTACATTGTGCTGACCGAGGAGATGTTCAGGAACTCCATCTCATCCTGGATGTACCTATGTAGGCAGTCACGGTACTTGAGTACCAAATGCAACTCAGAGTCCTTGATACCCAATTGTGTGTGAAGTGTATGAAAAAATGTTTGTGAACTCCAGCACATGTTGTTCCCTTCCCTGCCGCAACGTGGTCCACTTTATGTATTTGTCCTCATAGATTTTGATAGGGTAGGACTGCTCCTTGATGGCATCTCAGAATGAATTCCAAGTGGGTGCGGCTGAAAATAGTGAGCCCATAATTTCATCCTTCTGCTCGCAGTAGGTTTCCCACTAGTCCTTGACATGGGGGGTTTCTTTGAGAAGAGTGAAAATAATCTTTTCCCGACTGGAAAAATCATGAACAAAAAAAACCCGTCTAGCAGATTTAACCATTTATCTACAGCATCTGCGTCTATTTGACCCTCGAAGATGGGGATTTCAAAATTAACTTGTACCTTAAAGGGTGTGGCATTTCCAGAGTAGCTGTTGGAAGCCAATGTGTCGCCTCTGGGCAGCCGTTGAAGGACCTGGGCAAAGTTGTCCATCATCGCGTTCCTTTGTCACTCGAGGGCTTCTTCAAGCAAGATTTTGATAAGATCTCCTGCCCCATTTTCTTTCTTTTCATCCGCCATGCGAGGTCATCGAGATTTGTGATGTTGATCTTGCAAAGGTTCAACCAGATCGAGCTTCAGCTCCTTATATCCCGACCTCATTGGGGACATGCAAAGAAAAACAGAGAAAAAGCAGACCGCTCTAATACCACTGATCCGAATTTAAACATGAACGCAACAAATTACAAAGATAACCATAAATACAGATATGCAACAGAAATAATACTTCATTTCATTAATGTAAAATACTAAAATATGCTTACAAACAGAAATGGAAATAAACCAGCTAGGGCGATGGTAGTTTATCTTTGAGAAGATATGTGGCGGCTACATGCCTCTCAACTATGTTACAATGAGGCTCGAAGGCCTATTTATTGTTGAGAATCAATGGAAAACCCTAAACATCCAAAAACCTAACCCTAGAAGATGAAATGCCAAATTGTGGGCCCCGTTTGGGTAAATTGGTACATCAACTTCCCGGGGTCGTAACTTTGGCATGCGATCTTTGTTTGACGTGCACAATATCTCGTTACAAATATAAAAATATTTATCCAAGAACTACAACTTTGGGAAGAGCAATATCGATCTATGGACCCATGTTGCTCACAGATTTCCCAAAAAACGTCGTTTATGGCCTCAAAATGACTCCGGAAGTTTAGGACCCGAAAAACTGCTAAAAATAGTAAATTGTGCTACAATTAAGGAAACTAACAAATTGTAAGAGATAGTTGTGGGGGTCCAAGTGGGATAGGTGGGTGCCCACCAACATCCACCTGGATCATGTATATCCTCGACAATTAGTCCTCACCAATATATAGAGTATTTTGAAAGACTTATCCTTCTTGTGGCCTTGGTGAAGTTATTGAAAAGAATCTTGAAATGTTGTAAATGATCCATATTACCATTATAGAATGAGTATATCATCCACAAATAAAGAGTAGGGGGCATAAAAAACATCCTTGATCATGAAGACCTATCTCTACATTAAATAAAGGGAAGTTTTCTCCATTTATTAGAAGTGCAAGAGATATGGTGCTAATACAATTAGTACCTAGGAGACAAACGAATTTCAAAATTCCATATGAAATAAGAGAAGTCCAATATAAAGCCAACTAAAACTATCAAAATATTTTGATAGGTCCAATTTATAAAATATCACGTTTTGGTGCTATATATGGATAGAGTGCAGACCTTCCTAGGAGAGGTCGATAGCTTCATGTATTTGGCATCCTGCCAAAAAACCTAATTGTTCTAGGGAGATATGTTTCTAAGTGATATATTTAGGTGACGTGCAATTAATTTTGAAATGATGTTGTATACAGTCTTACATAAGGATACAAGTTTGAATATATCAAAAGAGTTAGGATTATCAGCTTACGAGATCAGGACAAAAAATAGTGTTGAATGGGGTCTAGGATTTGACTAGAATTTTTGGTAAATCCAACAACCTTCATATGACCATCACCCAAGAAATCATAACATTCAATATAGAATTCTATAAGGAGGCCATTTGACTTAGGGCTCTTCCCTTTTTAAAAACTATGCAAGACATTTTCGAGTTCAGGTTTTGTAACCTTGGCCATTAGGGTGTCATTTTCTTCTTGATTTACAAAACTAGGAAAGAGACCCACCACTATTAAAATATAATCTATTTTTTTCTCTATTATCTTGATGAAACATCTCTTTGAAATATCTAGAGCCTTATAAGGATATTTCCTAGAAGGAGGAGGGAATGGATCCATCATGACATTTTATCTCCCGAATAGTATTTATGGTCTTCTTGTGATTTGCAATTCCATGGAAATATTTGGTGTTTTCATCACCAACCTAATATAGCTAGATAGTTATGTTCTTAATTTTGCACTCTTTTTTCCTATCCAAAAGGTTTTCATTCTTTTTTATTCGAGGTCCTTGAAATATTCCCTTTGGTTTACAAAGTCAACCTTTGAAATGCCTTCATAAAAGGAATCCTTTAGTTTTGCTTCAATGTCAACCAATGTTTGAGTATCACACTCCCTTTTTGTTTTTCCCACTCTGAGATGGCAACTTTGGACAATTTTAGGTTCCTTTTGAACTAAATCGATGGGGATTCCAATGAATCAAGGGATAATGGACACTAGGCATGTTTGATGACTTCTTGTAGGGAGGTATCTTTAAATCAATGGGGATTCAATTAATGGGGCGAGGGGGTTTGGAGGGAAGGAATCAAATTCAAGGAGAATAGAATTATGATTAAAATAACCACCCAAAGAGAACCACTAACACATGTGAAGGTTGAGATCAAGTTGTAATTTTCAGGGGATGATATTTCTAAGACCAACATCATTAAGGTGTTTAATGAAAAAAATCAGAGAAGGGATTAAGAGGGACAAGGGCCCCCAAATTTTGGAATCCCCCAAACAAAAATTTGGGTCCCCACCTAATATGTTTTTTTTTTTCTCAGTGATAGGATGCAACTTAGAAATTTTCTCATTCTTCTTTATTTTATAATTATGTCTCGTAGATGTTATAATGAATGAAATACAAAACATATATCTTTTGAATGAAGATCTAGTGCTAGCCCTGAACGAATAGACCAGGTGGATATTAACCGAAAACTAAGAATGTTCCATTATGTAATAATCTTTCTCAGTCCCCCATTTACATCAAGAGAAACAAAATCCTAGAGAGAGAGAGTTTTTCTTGAGAGTGATTCTGCCTTGTCACCCTCCATCATTGTTTCTTATAGAAAGACAATTGTGGAGTATGCACTTCAATCAATTTTTTATTGCTAATTTTTTTTAGAGGTTGGGAAACCCCTCACAATTTAAGGACAAAAGTTTCATTTAGGGATGATATGATGGGTTAGTGCTCTAAGGGACTTAAGAATGGATTTCCATTTTCCTTTGTAAGTTTTAGAGTTCTCGTGTTGTTGTAAAAAAGAGAGAAAGGATTTCCTTCCTTTGTTAGAAGGATTCAAGTCCCCTTCATCTAAATAGCCCAAAAATTTACAATTTTAGTCAGAAATCCTCAATGGAATCCACATCTCGGTGGATCAGAAGTTTTTATAAATGTAGGAGTTTGTAATGAGGGGAAGGCGTAGGGGAGCAGTTGAAACTTCCATACCAAAATCAGGAGGTTGGAGACTTGGGAAATAAGAATGTTTGAGGAAGAGAGGGTAATGGAGGGTTGAAAGAGAGAAGGGAAGAGGATATGTGAAAGGAAAATCTAGCAATAGAGGACAAATAGTCCCTAGAGGATATGGAAAGGGAAATTAAGAATCGGAGTAGATACATCAAGGGGGTCACCATTCATCATGAGGTTGTTGGTCTTGACAGATTCCCCCACCAAAACCATCCTTGAGGATAAAGATCTCGTCGTTGAGGAGTTCACAGGAGCATAATATGCCAAAAGGGTCCTTGTTACAATGATATATGGAGACTACTATCAAGGAGATATGGTGTGTGGGGTTGACTAGATCTCGACTCCTTCCAGCGAGTCAATGGAGTAGTCCAGTGGATTGACATCCATCAGGGCAGATAAAAGATGGGCTGGTAGGAGGGAGAACAAAGTATGTTGGCCTAAACAAAGGAGTGTATGAGGTTCAAGCAAATATGAATTTGCAAGGCCATTGGCATTTTGGCCTCAAACCCTTGCATGGCCATTTTACATAAAAAAATCATATCTTTTGAAATTGTTTAATGATTAAAAAATAATTAAAAATGCCAATACAATATAAAAGAGCGAAAAAATCCAATAAAACTAATTGAAAAACGATAATATTTTATTAGATGTTCACAAAAAATTTCATAGTATCCATGACAAACTATTGTAAAAACTAAAAGAAAAAAATGAAGGAGTATTAATCGATGTCCATGATTTAAATAAAACAACTATTACCAAAGTTTTAAAAATATGTAATACTTAAGAATAGGAAAAGTAAAATTATAACTAAAATGTGAATAACTGGTTGATGTTAATAGCTTTATAAAATTAAAAATTAAAGGTAATTTATATATAAAGTATTAGTGTTATTGGAGATTTCACCTCTTCAATGTTAGAGATCATTAAAAAGGTGATTAGTGAAAATCTTTAACATTCCACCATTTTAAACATCTTTTATCAAATAATTTAGAGAGTACCTTTTTAGTCCCTGCCTTTCTAGGGACTAAAGCACTCACCTCACGGTCAAAGTTCATTGACTCTCATTTAGTTTGTGGCTTTATAGCAATTTTAACCAAAGTTTCGGGAAAATGTTGAATACTTCTATTTTTCCATAAATTCAAAAATAATTTTGTAATTTTTGGAAATCTTATTACTAATTTTCCATTAGTTGAGCTATCCTTGATGTGACATAATTCCCCTAGTGGAGGGCGATTTATTTTCGGTATTTGTCATTCCCTAACAAATCATTTTAAAATTAAAAAATGATAATATTGTGAGTGCCATTTTGTTGGTGAGTGCTTTGACATTGTTATGTCAGATATTGCTACTATTATGCCTAATGATGCCAAAATTGACAGGGTTCCAAGCCCCTTACATAAGCAGGGGGGAGCTGAACAAATATATAGAGGAAGCTTTTATATATTAATTTAATATCGAATTGGTAATATTTTGTTGTGTGGATAAAGGGTGCACAAGAAGTGTGAGAGAATGTGTGTGCAAGGAATGGTGACACAAACTTTCTTCCACGCACATCATTGTTCCTTACTCTGAACACACAACATATTATGAGTCATTTATTCCCTTACGTGTTGTTGGGTAGGGGTCCCCTAGGTCTAAGTTTTGTCCGAGACATATAAAGACTTTGCATTTTGAGGAGCGGAGCGTGATTAGCACAGGGTTATAAGAGTCAATGGGGATTTAGGGTGGGTCAAAGCCCCTTCTTTTGTAAAGGAATGAGATTATCTAGAGTATTTTAAGTTCTGCCCATGGTTTGTGGACCATGGTATTTTACGAGTAAAGAATATATAAAGGGATGTTTTAGCAAGTCTAAGGAGTAAGTTAAGTTGAATGTAATGATTTGAGTCTGTAATTAGGAGATATTTTTGTATTCAGGTGAAGGGGAAGGCTCATGTGTGCACGAAGACCTTGGTAACTCTTCAGTTGTGTGCACAAGTTTAGAAAGATTGTATCTATGAAGACTTGAACTAATAAAGAATAATTTGAGACAGATCTGTGTATTTTCTTATGTTCGCGTAGTTTCTATGTTTTAGCATGTTTATGGTTCATTTTTATACATTTCTTTTGCAATTTCATCGCAGAGGTTCAAATCATGTTTTATATGATGAATAATATTGTTAGATTAGTTATGCGCAACTTGAAAGTCTGTTATGTATGAAGATGTTTTACAACTGTAACAATAAGGTTAACAGTCCGCGAAGCTCATATTAAGCCCTAAACTGGTAGAAACCTTACAGACACACTACATAGTCCCTCTAGATGTAGAAACTTGGTTCTAGAATCCCCCAATATCGCCTCGGGTGAGATTGTGGTCTGCGTTACACAGGTCGTTTCCGAAAGGGCCGGTGATATAGGGTTTTGTTGGTTAGTGCAGCTAACTTTGAACCTGGGTCTAAGCACCTGAAGCCAACAAATGGTTATGTTGTCGGGACGGGGATCTTTCTAAGGGATGTGTGATGTGGCGACCAACTAGAAAAGAGATCGCATAGGAAAGAAGAAATCCACGCCAGTCAAAAGAAAGGTGGTTACAAAGGTATATATATACGAAACAACACGAGATCTTTTTTGCATCGTTCGCTAATGAGCTACATGAGTCTCTTTCAAATCTAACGTCAAACGAACCTTGTTGGAAACACAGAGATCCTATTGGGTGGACCCTAGAGTTGGTTAAGCGACTTAAGGAGTCTGAAAAATAAGGTTGCAATAGTTGTTGATTACTGGATCGATAGTATCCTCAAAGGCTTCATTACTGAATTTGCAATTGACACAACAGTATCCTACAATGTAGCTAAGTGCAAATTTTTCAACGGTCCATGAGGTAAGTATCTGAATTCCTTAAAGCTCTAGATTAAGATGTTGTTATGTGAAAAAGGTGTTATGCTTGTAGATTGATTTTTAAAAGAAGCCATATTGGATCTACGCAAAGCAGTAAAAGATTCAGAGTAGATCGTGACAAATTTATTGAGGGTGAGTACAGTCCATTATTGGGTGAATCAGAAAGCGAAGAAGAAAGGAGAAACCCTAGTACACCTAGAGGTGCGGCGCAGTCAGAAACTCAAGGCACTTCTGGGATTCCTCACCCATCCACTCCACCTCCACCTTTGCCTCCACCTCATACACCTACACCTCTGCCTCCGCCATTTGACATGGATAACGCATCGAAGATGCCTATCTTTAAGGGTCAAGGATCAGAGGATCCTGATCAATTTTGTTTTGTCACAGAAGTTGTGTGGAAAGCACAGCAGATCAATGATGACAATATGAAGAAAGCACATCTTGTCATAACGTTGCAGGATAGAGCGTTGTCGTGGTATATTAAGTACAGTACAATGAATCTATCTGCTTCATTAGTTACAACAAAGAAGACATTGAATGCGAAGTTTAAGAAGCCCAAGTCGCAGACACAATGTATTATAGAAATACAAGAAATTAAGCAAGTCATCAATGAGACTGCCTAGGATGTAGATCAGAGGTTAAAGTGTTTGATGTGACAAGACAACTTCTAGATCTTTGAAGAACTACACAAAGAGTGGTGTATAGTTGCACTATTGCCACACCTCAAATTACGATTATCGCAACCAAATATTGGGACGCAGGTGGAAGCATTAGAAATCGTGATGAAATTAGAAGCTTCGTTGGTACAAGATACTCACCTAGGGGTTCAACAAATATAGTCCAGTTGGCAAGCTTGCATATGGAGTTGCAAGACTTGAAGAAAGGAAAGGACGTTTGGTTTGAGATGTGCGCAGAAGTATGATGTCTAATGTGTAAAAAGGACGGTCACTATAAGGACCAATGTCCTATCTATCCTAGTTATTTGGTTGGCGGAGGTCCCAATCCTTTGAAACTAGAGCCTAGTGCTGGACCAAGCACCGGACCAAGAGTATAATGGTGTAGTATTTTCTGAGTTGTAGGCCAGCACCTGACTAATCACTGTTATTTATTACATAAATATATGCAGTCTCCACAATTATTTTGTAAGTTCTGTCAATCAGTAGGACATGATGAGAGCCATTGTTGCAGCTATGACTTGATGATAGATCAAACCCCGACATATAGGATGCAAGTTGAAGGTCGTGCGCACAAATATAATGGTTTACTTGCGATTCACGAGGATTTCAAGGTCGAGGACATGGTCGAGAAGGGGGCGTTGGACAAGGTTGGGGTCAGATCATATCCTATAATTGTGGTGAAGCTGGACATTATGCATGAGATTGTCAGAATCCCACTCACCCTTCATGTCAGTATTGTAGACATTTTGACCATGTGATAGAATATTTCCCTGTTTTAATGGCTAAGATGCAGGAAAAGAAGAATCAGCAGTCTGTGTAGAATATACAAATGATGACATCTGAACCGCGTGAGCATGATCCAAGCATTAATATAATGACACACAGTGGTGCATCTACAGGAGAAGATAAAGCAAAATATAAAAGGCATGTGTCAGATACATGGGTTAGGAAGGCAGGAGAGAAGAATATTGGGTTCGATCTGCATAAGGAAAAGGAAACTTTCTTGGAGGCGAAGAAGAGTTTCATGGACCTAGGAGCTTCAACATCAAAGATGCAGGTGCAACTAGTACCAAGGAAGAACACTCCTGAAGTAGGTAATGTGACAGAGAACCCTAATTTGATTATTCTGAATTACTTTCTGCAGACGTGTATGAAGTTCCTAAGGGACCAAAAAGTAGTGGAAAGGTTGCAAGAATTTATCAACAACTATGCTAGTAAAGATGAGTTGTAGCCTGAACAATGCACAGTAAACAAGGTCAACAAAAATAAGAAGAGAATTAGTCGAAAAATGCGATTAACAGCATAGATTGGCGAATTTAAAATGGATCAAGTAAATCTGGACTTGGGATTAGATGTGAATGTCTTTCCAAAGAAGACTTAGGAGTGAATGGGGCAAGAAAATTTGCAATGGTCACCAATTCAGCTGCGCATGGCCAATCAACAGAAGATTATCCCAATTGGTCGATTGCAGGGCATTGTTATAAGCATTGAAGGAGCAAGTGTAAGGGTAGATTTTGAAGTTATTGAGATTGTGGATGATAGTAATTTGTACCCATTGTTACTTGGAATCGAGTAGGCTTTTGATAAGGATGCCATAATCAATTTAAAAAGGAGAAGTATGGTATTTGAAAAGAACGGTACCAGGGTTGTTGTTCCATTAGATCCATCTAAAGGAGCGTGATATATAGAACTCGTCCGTGAAGAATACGGTGATGAAGATATTGACCACATCTATAAGTTAACTGCGTGAGACGAGGAATGGATCAACCCCACCGCACATGGATGAATAAGCTAGGAGAAGGATAGTTCATGTCATTCCAACTCAGATGAAGAATTGGAGAACTGGCAGAACCGGTTGCACAAAGTTTCTAGTCTGCGCTGTAATAGAATGATAAAAGCTCTTTGCTGCATATTAATCGAGGTATGTAATTTTCCATATTATGTTGGAATAGGTAATGTCAGTTTATTTCTGAATAAATTTGAAAGGAATGTACCAGAAGAACAATGATTCCAGGCCTTGGCTGTAGCTTTGAGGGCGACACCTACATGATGGCGGGGCAAACATAAGGATAATATAGGAGATTGGAGGGAGTACCGAAGGTTGATGAGGCTCACGTTTGGTCATGCCAACAAAAGCATCGTAGAAAAGTACAATGAAAAAGATGATCCTCGAGATCATTTGTCTCGTTGGACTAAGGCATGCGGCGAAGAACTTGGACCAGAATGGGTAATTGTATTTGTTCACACTTTGGATGTGATACCGATGAATTGGTATCTTGAAACGAAGTTGCACCATGGTACCGTCAATTGGAATGATATGAAGGAAAGTTTTATATTGACCTTTAGCTTTGAGAATGGTTTTCAGTGTATAGATGATTCCCTTCAAGAAATTAGAGTTGTAATTTTCTGGACACCTAATGAGCCAACAACTTGGGCATAGCCAGGCTGGAACGCGCAGTTGTAGCATGCACTGTAATGCTATAATATGACCATTGAGGAGGGTGAGGAAGATCTGCACAACATTAATATTCCCAAGTCAGAATGACCACACAAAGTGGCAGGACAAAACGTTGAAATACCCAATGTGACGCAACATGTTAAGATGAGGCAGGTCAACATAGGCTCAGAGGCAGAGCCCAAGCTCGCGTGCATATGAGATTACTAGGATGAAGATAGACTAGGAAAGGTCACCAAGTTATTGCATGAGTACTAGGATTTGTTCCCAAGGAAGTTCACAGAGTTAAAAGGCATTGTGGGAGACCTAGGCTTCATGAAAATTACTTTGAAGCCAGATGCGAAGCCTGTAAAACAACGACCATATAGGCTCAACCCTAAATATAAGGATAAGGTGAAGGAGGAACTTGAGAAGTGTTATAGAACCATTTACCACCCTTGGTAGATTTGATGCTCTATGATATGGCCTAAGGCAACCCTTCCCTACCAGACTTGGTCCATTTTCTAAAAAATAATGTTTTAAATCCCATACGCGATTATGCCCTATCTAAAGCGCGTGTACACGTGGGTCAGCCTATACCCAACCCGCATATATGTGTTAAAACATTAAAAAATATATAATCTCCCTTAATTCGGGTGGGGTTTACGAGTTTGACTGGATACCCACCTACTATAGCCCGTGGCCCAGTTGTTTCCCAAAAAAAAAAAAAAAAAACAAAACAAAACAAAAAACAAAACCAAAACCAAAAAACAAAACAAAACAAAAAACAAAAAACCAAACTAATTTGCAGAAGTATAAATACATCTCCATGTGAAGGCCTAAGGGAGGAAGGATTAGATATCGATATTATATTCAATTACATCCCTGATCAAGTCTGAAGATATCCCTCTGCCCTATGCACTCCCAGTTATAGGAAACCCATGTTTCCTTCTTGAGATGTTCATCATCCCTTCATGACATCCTTGTGTATACTTATGGAGGAGGATTGTTGAGCTTGGGCAGGACAGATCCGGAGGACTGTCTCACTTGGAGCCGACAAACGACTCAGGTTGTAGTTCTTCCGTATTTTCTTTATCTTGCATTGTAAAGAGGCGATGTCTTGTTCCTAATTATTATGGTCTTTATCCATTAATTTATGTCATGATTTTCTTATCAAATCTCACGTTAATGCATATTTTCTTACATGATTATATGATCTAACCTTGATATCATGAACATGCTTTCAATTATTTTTGGTGTATATGCTTTGCCTTGAATGAATTGTAGGCCTACGGGAACGACCTCAAATGTAGGACCTACTAGTAAGACCTTTTGTACCAAGTTTAATTATTTAAATATTAGGACTACTTGTTTGTGTGTCTCTTTATGCTGTATGCCCTCCACTCTGTTGGGGTTCCCAACCCAACACCCTAGGGTGATTCTACCCGAAACAGAATTGGTGACTCCGTTGGGAAAGCATTCTTGTTTTTCCTATATTGGATTGTTTCCTCTTAATCAAGGTCTGCTTGATTTATTTCTTGCTTTTACAGTGTCTGTGACCTGTTTGCTTCCTAGGCATCAAGTCTGATCTTTTGGATCAGGCCTGGATTTTTTGTTTTTGTTTATTGATATTTATATACATGCTTTTTAGAGGATACAGTAGCCTATACACACTAGTTTCTTCAAAGTAACTCATGTATACATGAGTTTCCTTTGTTTCAGTCGCGTATACACGCTTCTTTGTCTTTGCACAGTCGCGTATACCTTATTTTGAATCATTTTTTCAAAACCTTGGACCCAGTTAAGATTGTTGCCTAGTGGTTTTTGTTGTTTTCTGGGAATTCACTGTCAATAAAGCTCTGCTTTCATGCAAGTTTTCAATTTCTAATCTTCTTCTTGTTGAAAAACCTAGTCAACCTAGGGTTTTCTTTTTTAGTAAAGTTTCAGTTTGGGCTTTGGGTTCAAGGCTTCTTGTAGAATTTCTTGGTTTTTCTAACTTTGTGGAACAAGAAATTGGTTGCAGTTTTGTTTATAACCCAACTTTCAGATTGCTTTTCTTTGCTTTCCTTTTTTGGTTGACCTATTTTGTTTTTCATGGTTTTTTAGTGCCTCTTTGGCAATATTGAAAGTCTTTCTTGACGTTCTTTTGGTTTGTTGAAGTCCTTTATATTGATGTTCAGATCAATCTATGCAAGTTTGTAGTCCTTTGTCATTTCAAGTTTTATTATATTAATGATGTGCATAACTTGCGAATTTTGGGACTCTTTATGCTTGTTTTTGGTCTTGGAATTTTAGTAGTCTTTGTGTTCTCAAAAACTTCTTTGGGTTCTTTAAAAAAGAAAAAGACAAAAACATCGTTCTTGCCTTTCTTTTTCTTTTTGTTTTTGGTTTCTTCATTATTTTTTAGCAATTGTGAACTTTTTTCGATTGGTTTTGCTTGGTTTCGAGGGAAGTTTGTCATTGAATTTGTTCCCTCCTTGTAGTCAAGTTGGCCTATTGATCTTGTGAAAGAACACATTTGCTTATTGTGTGAGCATCCATAGAATCTTGCACCATAATTATAGTTTTCATTAAGTTATTTTGCATTGCAGGCATTTTAGTCTTTTTGTTAGATTTTGAGTGTGTGGAGCGTGTTTTCTGAAGAAAAAAAAAAAAAAAAAAAAGAGATTTTTTTTTGCTTTTACATGTTTATTCGTAGAACCTTATAGAAATCTATTTTCATCGAAGAAAAATAGCTGCATTTGCATATAGCTAAGTTTCTATTGATTTCTTTTGCGTCAAAACACCACAAGTTACACTCTCATTTTACCCGTTACCTAAAGAAAAACCTTTTAAAATCAAGCACTTAATTAAAAAGAACTAGAATATTTTTTGATTTGTTATTAATTAGGTCAACAAGTCTAGCTCTTTAAGGCCTTGGAATAGGTGAGTGGAGAGTTAGCTCTCCAAGGCCACTCAAACTGTTAAACGTAGATGTTGAATAATGAGTGAAATCCAGTGTCATCAAAAAGACTGGGAAAGCTCCTTTCTACTGGGAGTCAAGCACGAGGGAGAGTGAATACAAGGAAAGAGAGATACCCCCTCTCCTACTTGTTAGATCTCGCCCCAAGACTGTTCTGCCTGGATTTTGATACAAACTTGTGTCCATAGTTTCTATTCTTAGGGACCACATACGTCGCTACGGAGGGGAATCCCATGACACCTGAGGTAGATTTTGCATCAAGTTCATTAGTACTTCTGGAGGGTACCCTTGTGAAGCTCGGGTACTTGCACCGGCAAAGTCTTTTTTCTGGGGGTCAGTGTAACTATTTCTGTTACCTTCGTTGGTAGGCTTGGGCCATAATTATCCCAAACTATCTTTGGAAGGTCCCTTACTTCACTTTCTCATATTTTGGTGTCCAATACTCATCACCTGAAGCGGAAATACTTGGAAGTCGCTTGATTGGTTACATCTTTATGGAATTTATAGTGGAGTTATCTTTGCTCTTTGTATTTAGTTGGCTTTTAGGTGGATTTGTCTTGTCACTTTTGGACCTTAGATTCTAAGTGACTGACCAACCACTCCACTGGTCTTGAAAGGATTTTGATATTTCTTTTGAAAGTTGTGGAGTTGCCTCCTTAAGGGCAAAGGTTTGATTGTGCGTCTCTCTTCCTTGGAAAGTCATTTGTACGATCCCGTAAGGGAAGTATCTATGTTTAAGTTGGGTATGGACAATATTACTACGGAGGCCAACCAAGGGACCCTTTCAAAAGGGGATCCTTGTGCTTTTCCTTTCTTTGGAAATGTTGATACCCCCTTGATGGCCACTTTGAATATTCCTGGATTGAATGTTGGACTGCCAATTTGGCTTTGGTCCACTCCAAATATTCCAAATGTTCTTGAAGCTTCTTAGATGAATGATTTATTTCAAGGGCGTCAAATGGGTGTTAATTGTTCATCTTCTTCAAAAGAGAAATATAGGATTCCTCTTTCTCCTCCCTCTTGTAATAAGAGATCTAAAAAGAAGAGGAGGAAGAAGAAGAAGAATAGTTCTATCCATGAATCATCACCAACCCCTCCAAGTCATGTTGGAGATGAGCTTTCAGCCGTTGCAAGTCACGCTTGGGGCATAAGTCTAGTCACTGCAAGTCATACTAGCAATGGGTCACCTACCTCTGTGAGTCATATTTCTATTGACTCACCTGCTTTTGTGATTAGAGCTAGGGGCACAAGTCCTATCTCTCTTGGGAAAGAGTCACTAACCTCTGCGAGTCATGTTGGGGACTCTCCACCAACCATTGCTAGTCATGTTGGCAGAATGGATGTTGATCAAAAACCTAGGCATAGAAGATTTAAACCTAAGTTCCCTTGTAAGATATGTAAGGGAGACCATCTTACTCATTTGTGCCCTGGTATTCTAGTGGTACAAAGGATATGGTCCAAGTTTGAAAGTTCTTCTACTCCTAAATCTATTATGGTTTCTCAACGGCCTCATCAACCATTGGTTGATGAAGTGGTCGAGCTAGTGCAATCTCTTGTTGATTCCACTCCTATTTTGGGGGGTGAAGTGCCTAACAATAGAGTCTTCTTGATTTCTAGTACAAAGTCTTCTGGTCTAGGGGACATTCCAATCTCTTTGAATGTACCCCCTCCAAGTTCTAATAGTGTCTCCTTTGATTGGAATAACCTTATCGAGCCTTGTTTTCCTTCTGTTGCACCTTTCCAAATAAGGGTTAGATTTAATTTCACAAATGTCTATCGATGTATGGTGGATGAGGGATCCTCTGCAAGTATTATATCCTCCTTTACTTGGAAAGCTTTGGGTTCTCCAAAGTTGTTGGCAGCCGATAATCAGTTGTTAGCCTATGATAGAAGACTTGGTGAATCTATGGGTGTTCTTCCTCAATTTCCTATTACTTTAGGTGGGAAGACTATCTTAATCGATATGATGGTGGTTGATCGCCATTTAAACTTTAATATGCTACTTGGGCGTGATTTTGTCTATGTTATGAATGTTGTGGTGTCTTCACTCTTTTGAGTGATGTATTTTCTTCATAACGGAAATATTGTCACTATTGATCAGGTTGCATCTGATAATCACCCCTCTAATTCGAATTTACTATAGAATACCCCTTGGTATGTTCCAAGTGTTCAGGTAGAGTCCACCCAGTCACGGGTGAACTATGTGACATTGTATCCACAATGTTCAATTGCTTCTGAGACGAATCATTTGAACTATTATATTCCTTCTTGGGACTTGGTCCCGGCAGTTAACCGAGTGATTTCTCCTATTGGGACATGGGACTCCTTAATTCCCTCTTTTGATCCTTCTAGTTCTCATGATTTCTTGGAAGTTGAGTTGCCTTCACAGGAGGAACTTTTTGAAGCCATGAGTTTTAACTACCAAAGGAGTCCTTGGCCTGAGCCTGCAAGGGGCTTGTCCTGAAGAACTATTATGTGTAAGATGCAAGGATGCGTGGTTCCCTATACCATATTGTACATATAAGGTACGCATTTTCAAGTTTTGTATTCTATAACACAAGATTTTATCTGAAGTTTATATATGGGATGTATTAACTTCTTGTCTAGTGTTCCTAATTATGTCTACAGAACTTGGAAGACTTCTCCTTTGGGCATTTTTATGGTTGATCTACTCTAATAGGTATTGGTTCTCGAAACTAGCATACAGGTTAGGTTTTTCACCTGCATTGTGCATTTATCAATTTCCTTTCCCATTTTGGCCTTAGGATCGACCCCACCAAGATATGACGCAGAACCTTCTCATTTCTTAGAAGTGTCATAACTTGTGTGGTAGAGCCTACCTTATCATGGGTGCCCTAGATAGTGCCTTATTTTCACTTGGCACCCATGCTGAACTTTTGTTATTATGCTTGGGAGTCCTCTTTAGTCCCGCCTTAACTTTTTCGATGAAGCTTCATTCACCTTCTTCTTTGCTATCTTTCTGGCTTTATACCCTAGAGGATCCCACATGTTGAGTTGTATTGTTGCATTGCATGTTGACTAGTTTCCTCTTTTTGGCCTCATGCCAACTTCATTTGGACTCGTGTTTAAGCCTCTTTTTTGGCTAGACCTTTCTGCGAAATCAACCCTGCAATCATTTAGTCTCTGCAACTTGACACTCGCTTATCCATGGAAAGAACATTCCTTTGAGTGTCATTGACCAGTTTTGTCACCTTGCATTGAGCATAGGCATGTTCCACTCCCAAGAACTAGAACATCTGTACTTTGACACTCGTTCTTTCCACTGTATTATAGCCATTCTTTTATTCTTTTTCGGGCTTTCTAAATATGAAAAAGACAAAAAAAAAATCCAAAAAGAGCGGGAATGGGACATTACTTCCATGATTGATGGCAGCTAGAGTCATTTGTGTTGTCCTTGAACAAAGCACTAAAAATTAAGTCTTTCCTCCATTGGGATGGGCTTTAGTTTGACTTAGGAGAGCCTTAACCTTGTTATTGAGTTAGTACTCCTCCAATTGGTTATCTCTTCCAATCATATGGAGAGTTTGTTTGTGCCTCTTGCATGAAAAACTTATACAAAGTTATCATATGCTACCATATTGTCACATTTGAGTTGTGATTTTGTTTAAGGGAAGTAAACCTGAGTCAGCCTTTCTGTGGTATCTCTTGACTTATTTTCAGTCGGCCATCCCTGGTTTTCAGAGTCATGTTCACTATCACATCAGCTATTTGGTCCCTTTCTCATGCTGGTTTGAGAAGGTCTCCATTGACTTCTTGTTGGTGGGTCTTGCTCCTATTGACTATGAAAAATTTCTCTAAGATTAGACCTAGAGCTACACCATGGCCCTGTTTCCATCATTGATAGGTGACCTGTGCTCAGCATCGATTAGTATCATAGGTCTTTGACTGAGTGGTTTCCCTTGTATTCGATGTCAACTTTCATTATCACACATTGGGATTCGTGTAGTACCTTGGTTTCCATTTGACCTCATTGGTGGATTCCTCGCTTTTGTGTTTTCTTTCATTATTGGTTGGTACAAAGGGTTTCTGTTGTGCGTTAGCTACATCTTGTGTACACCAGAAACATGATTTAGTTGGTTACTACATCTTTCTTCATCTAATTCCTTCCACATTATTGGCCTGCGGGTTACACTCACGTTGGATTGATAAAGGATGCCTTAATTCCTTCCTTCCAACATATATTTTCCCATCGCCTTCAACTCATTGCTCTGGGAGCAAGGTCTAGATTCCATTTGGCAATACCTTAGGGTTTGCAGTCATCAATGGTAGATTCCTTTGCTATTAACAGTGGAAATACATCATTGTCTCCTGATTGATAGATTCTTCCAAGTGTTTGACTTCATATCATTTATTTGCACTTGTTAGATTGTACTGGGTACCTTGTCTCTCATCATCATTATCGGTGAGTAGTCTCGTGTTTGTTAACGGTATACATCAATGACCGGTAATCAAACGATTTCTCACATGGTCAACTTTAGATCATTTATTCCCATTGTGTAGAAATGTACCACAGTGGTCGGTGAAGACCTTGGGTTTGCATCAACATTTGTTGGTTCACTTGTCAGTTCCTCCTGTTTCTGCTAGTGACACCATCTACCTTATATGTTGCAGTTCATCACAACGACATCCTATATGTTGGCACCCGAGTTGCATGTAGTACCATTTGTTCCACTATTTGACTTGGTACTTTTTGGATCAACTTTATGACTTCAGTGATCAGATTTCTACTTCAGCATCATTGATCAGTTCTTTATATGTGATATTGTGACATGTACTTCTATGGATATGATCAGATGATCCACTATGTATTTTCAGTTCTTTTATACTTGTATACATATTGGGTCCGCTTTTGTATTTGATATGCGGACATGCTTTATTATCTCTGAGCATGGGTATGCCCGCCTCAGACAACAACTTTCTTTTTTATCTCTTCCACTAGCTTGGTAGGCTAAAATCTGGTGAACTCCTCTCAGGTCCTCACATGATTCTTTCTATATACTTAATACATTTCGGCCATCATGTACCCCTTCTGACCTCATATATTAGGGGGCATCTGTTATAGCACCATTTACCACCCTTGTTATATTTGATGCTCTATGATATGGCCTAGGGCAACCCTTCCCTACCAAACTTGGTCCATTTTATAAAAAAAATGTTTTAAATCCCATACGTGATTATGCCCTATCTAAAGCGCGTGTACACGCAGGTCAACCTATACCCAACCCACGTATATGTGTTAAAACATTAAAAAAAATATAATCTCCCTTAATTCAAGCGGGGTTTACGGTTTTGACCAGATACCCACCTACTATAGCCCGTGGGTCAACTGTTTCCCAACTAAAAAAAATAATAACAATAATAATAACAATAAAAATAAAAATAAAATAAATAAATAAATAAATACAAATAAAAATAAAAAATAAATAAGTAAAAAAATAAATAAAAAAAATTGGAGAAGTATAAATACATCTCCATGGGAAGGCCTAAGGGGGGAAGGATTAGATATTGGTATTATAGCCGATTACATCCCTGATCAAGTCTGAAGATATTCATGTGCCTTCTGCACTCCTAATTATAGGAAACCCATGTTTCCTTCTTGAGATGTTCATCATCCCTTCATGACATCCTTGTGTATACTTATGGAGGAGGATTGTTGAGGCTTGGGCAAGACGGATCCGAAGGACAGTTTCGCTTGGAGCTGGCAGACGACTTAGGTTGTAGTTCTTCTGTATTTTCTTTAGCTTACATTAATAAAGAGGCATTTTCTTGTTCCTGATGATTATTGTCTTTATGCATTAATTTATGTCATGATTTGCTTATAAAATCTCACGTTAATGCTTATTTGCTTACATGATTATATGATCTAACCTTGATATCATGAACATGCTTTCAATTATTTTTGGTGTATATGCTTTGCCTTGAATGAATTGCAGGTCTTAAAGCGCAAGGAAGAAGCAGAGGGTTTGAACCCTATGGGAACGACCTCAAATGTAGGACCTACGGGTAAGACCTTTTGTACCAAGTTTAATTGTTTAAGTATTAGGACTACTTGTTTGTGTGTCTCTTTATGATTTATGCCCTTCGCTCTATTGGGGTTCCCAACCCAAGACCCTAGGGTGATTCTACCCGAAACAAGAAGATGGTCGCAGCTAGCATAATTGAACCTATGGAAGAATCTGACTGGGTGAGTCCAATGGTAGTACATGATAAAATACCAAGGGATAAATAAGGATCTGTGTTGATTTAATGAATTTGAAAGATGCATGCGTACATGACCCGTTCCCAACACCATTCACGAATGAAGATTTGGAAAATGTAGGAGGAGAGGAGGCCTACTCCTTTACAGATGGGTTTTTTGGGTACCATCAGATTAAGATAGTGCAGGAAGATAGGAGTAAGACCACCTTCACTACTGAATGGGGATCCTTCCAATGTACAATAATGTCATTTGGGTTGAAGAATGAACCAACAATATTTTCCAGAGTTGTTGTCGCATCGTTTAAAGAATTCATTCACAAGTTTCTAGAGATTTACTTTGATGACTAGACAGTCTTTGGACTATTAAAGAAGCATGTCTCAAGCCTGCACTTGATGTTGGATATCTATAGGAAGTACCAAATGTCATTAAACCTGAAGAAGTGTATTTTTTGTGTACCTTATGGAATTTTACTAGGACATGTTGTCTGTAAGCAAGGGCTAATGGTGGACCCTGCAAAAATTATTGTTATTATTAATTTGGATCCGCTGAAGAATGTGAAGCAGTTATGCGCAACTCTTGGACACACTGGATATTATCGAAAATTCATTAAGGCATACATCTAGATCACTGCGCCAATGGAGAAATTACTAAAGAAAGACACCACCTTCTTTTGGGATGATGAGTGTTAGAAGAGCCTTGATGTCTTAAAGGAGAAAATGGTCATTGTGTCGATCCCGGTATTTCGAGATTGGAAGAAGGAGTTCCACGTTCATGTGGATGCATCATGTATAGCTTTGGGAGTTGTATTAGCGCAACCAGGAGAGGGGGATATTGATCAACCCATTGCATTTGCGAGTCAGAAATTGTCTAAGGCAGAGAGGAATTATTCCACAATGAAGAAAGAAGGCTTGGCTATGGTGTATGCACTACAAAAGTTCAGGCTTTACTTGTTAGGTGCGCACTTCAAGGTGTTCACGAACCATTCTGTGCTGAAATACTTGGTGAACAAGCTTGTGTTGGGGGGGGCGAGAGATTTATAGAAGGTCATTGTTGTTCCAAGAATATGATTTTGAAGTAATATTTAAGCCAAGATGACTGAATGCTAGGCCGGAGCATCTGTCTAGAATTGAGACCGGTGAAGAACCGACAAACATTGAAGAAGGACTACATGATGTGCAACTCTTCGTAGTAAGGGTTGTTGATAAACATTTTTCAGATATTATTTACTTTTTTACTACTGGAGTAGCCCCAACGGAGTATACGATGCAACAGAAGAAAGAACTAGTAGTCAGAGTGGTGAATTTTTCTCTGATTGTTGGGCATCTATATAAAATGGACCCTGATGAAATATTGTGCATATGTGTCCCTAAGCATGAAAGACAAAGTATTTTGGTATAAGTGCATGGTTGTGTTGTGAGAGGGCACTACGTAGGAAAAGAAACCACATAGAAACTTTTGAGGGCATGACTATGGTGGCCCATAGTGCACAAGCATTCTAAGGACTATTGTAGTGCTTGTGATGTTTACCAGAGTATCAGAAGAGCATCGCAGAGAGATGAATTGATGTTGAATCCACAAGTTACTTTGCCAGATTTTGATAAGTGGGCGATTTATTTTTTGGGGCCGATTAATCTGCTAGGAAAGAAGACTGGTGCGCGATATATTATTACTGCGACGGATTATCTAACCAGGCAGGCTGAGGCACAACTGGTAAAGGATTGCAGCATAGACACTACTGCGCACTTCATCTTTGAGTATATATTCATGAGGTTTGGGTGCCCAAAGACCCTAATGAGTGACAGAGGAACGCACTTCCTCAATAACACTATTGAAGCATTAATACAAGGGTTTCAGGTACATCACCAGAAGTGCACTCCTTATCACCCTCAGGCAAATGGCATGGTTGAGGCTTTTAATAAAATTTTGGAGACTACTCTTACAAAGGTGTGCAATGTCAACAAGAATGATTGGGATGTGCACATACTTGCAGTGTTATGGGCATATAGGACTACTTGCAAGAAGTTGATTAGGCAGACTCCGTTTAAACTGGTGTATGGATAGGAAGTTGTAATGTCAATGGAATATATAGTACCAAGTCTTAGAATCGCAGCAGTCATGAATATGGCAGACAACGATATTATGGAAGAACGATTGGAACACTTGCTCATGCTAGAAGAAGATCCATTTCTTGTAGGATTTTACCAACAAGTACAGAAAGCCCAGGAAAAGGCATGACACGATCGACATATTAAGCAGTGAAATTTTAAGAATGGAGACTTGGTTTTGTTGTACGATAGTAAATTTGCTCAGTTCCCTGGTAAGTTCAAGATGCATTGGCTAGACCCATACATTATTTGCGATATCTTAGATGGTGGCATAGTTCATCTCACGAAGCTGAATGGAGAATTATTTGTTGGGCGAGTAAATGGGAGTAGGTTGAAACTCTACATGGACGATTCTGTCCTTGGGGCTACGCGATGACTATATGAATGTAGGACAGTCTTAGTGCTACAGGAAGTTGGAAGGAAGCACGAGACTATAAAGTACTCTTCCAATGAAGGACCTTGTCGAAGAAGGAGGGTTGCGCGGCATTCAGGAGGATGGCGCAAGTGGAAGAAGCTGTGACGAAGAAGGGGTAGCTTTGTTGGTCATCAACAAAGTCAATATCAACAACTAACAAATGTTCGAAGAAAAGAATAAAGTGATGCAGGATCGTGAGGACATAGCTACATGTAGCCAGCAGCTGGAAGAGGCCATAACCAAAGTATGCAATGAGATTTCAAAGCTCAAAATCTTAGTCGAGCCAGCACCCATAGAAAAACTTCAGAAACTAGAAATAAAAGTTAGAGAATTGAAGGAACGGGTGGGAAAGGTTAGATATTAACTTTAGATGAAGCTGTAGCCTACAACGCCATCAGAGGTTCGAGAGTAGTGCGAATCTGCCATCAAAGCTAATATCGAATGGATAGCAACTGCAATCAATACAACTTTTTGAAGATATAATGGAAGTGTGGGCCTCACTGCAGGAGGACCCACAAGTGCATAAGATCGAAGTGGAAATCATAGATAAGCAATTGCAGTTTGATGAGCTTGAAGTAACGGCGTGGACCTTAGCACATGTGCAACAGTTCTCCAGTCTTCAGGAAGGAACACTCCTACAAGGATAGATTGATGAGCTACAGAGAAGGCACAGATCATCTCCGCATAGACGCAACCTTGGGTAGATGTGTTCTGCCAACTCTCACAAGAAGTTGAGGGGAAATTGAAGAGCGTGCAACAAACACAGAGGACGATTGGCCTCGCAACAAAAGAGACGACAACAGAGAAGATTGTGAATGAACTTCGACAGGTCGTAAAGAAATTCACAACAACAGTTTATCCATTGAAGTCTTCATACAGAGGCCTGAAAGAAAAGATCAAGGATGTACCAGCTGAGTGACTCGAGGATGAGTCACATCTTTGTGTTGGGGACATGGTGGGTAGGTGTCCCCCAGGTCTAAGTTTGGTCCGAGTCATGTAAAGAATCTGCATTTTGAGGAGCGGAGTGCAATTAGCGCAAGGTTATAAGAGTCAAAGGGGATTTAGGGAGGGTCAAAGCCCCTTCTTTTGTAAAGGAATGGGATTATCTAGAGTATTTTGAGCTCTGCCCATGGTTTGCGGACCATGGTATTGTAAGGGTAAATAATATATAAAGGGATGTTTTAGCAAGTCTAAGGAGTAAGTTAAGTTGAATGTAATGTTTTGAGCCTGTAATTAAGAGATATTTGTGTATTCAGGCGAAGGCTCATGCAGCTGTGTGCGTGGAGACATTGGTAAGTCTGCAGCTATATGCCCAGGGTCAGAAAGATTGTATATGTGAAGACTTGAACTAAGAAAGAAGAATTTGAGACATATTTGTGTATTTTCTTATGTTCGTGTAGTTTATGTGCCTGTTTATCGTTTGTTTTTATACATTTCTTCTGCAATTGCATCACAAAGGTTCAAATATGGTTTTATATGATGAATAATACATGTTAGATTAGTTAAGCGTAGCTCACAAATCTATTAAATAGGAAAAAGTTTTACGATTGTAACAATAAGGTTAATGGTTCGCGAAGGTCAGATTAAGTCATAAATTGATAGAAACCTTACATCCACACTGCATAGTCCCTATGGATTCAGAAAGTTGGTTCTAGCATCCCCCAATATCACCTCGGGTGAGACTATGGTCTATGTTACGCAAGTTGTTGCCAAAAGGTTCGGTGGTATAAGGTTTTGTTGGTTAGCGCAGCTAACTCTGAACTTGGGTCTAAGCCCTTGAAGCCAAAACATGCTCCACTAAACATGCCAAATTATCCCTTAATGGATCAAATTTCTATGGAATGCTAAAATATTGAGATTTTCAATTGATTTCACTCATAGTCCAATGCACTTGCACATGCCCTTTGCGATAGCAATAAAATAATCCCATAAATGTCTCTTGCTAAACGCTAATTTCATGTTCGTGTAGGGGCTTAACTTCCATCCTTAAGGGAGTGTGTATCCCTCGTATGTAAAGTCTTTGATAGCCTTACAAAACCATCCTTGAGAATAAGGTTGCAGTCTTAGGATCTCCTGATCAGTTCTCCACAAGTACTTCATCCTTTGAAATTATTGCCATTCCAAAGGTTGCCCCACCTCGTTCGAACCTATTATATCTAGTTTCTCTGCATATATCAAACAAAATTGCATGTTCTCAAATATTCTTGTACAATCCTTATGGAGGTGCGAAGGTGCTTCTTCGCACTTCCTTACCTCTATATCTCCGCATTGAAAGATTCACAACACTTCAAAACATGGAGACCTTTCATATCCCATGGTGTGGAAATGAAAATGTGAAGACAAACTCTTTAACCCATCATACTACAACTCCCTTAAGTATGCAGGAAATCAAGCATTCGACTCCACTGTAATAAGTTGCACGCACTAACTTTAACATGCCAGGTCAGGAGAGGCAACCATTTGACCCATTGTGTCTACTTATCAGATACAAAGCAACGAAGATATCCTTCCAAACATTTGTTTACTATCTTCGTTTGCCCATCAGATTGCGGATGATAAGATGAGCTATGAGCTAACTGAGTACCAAGACAAGAAAATAATTCTGTCCAAAAATTTCCTGTAAAAATGGGATCTCTGTCACTTACAATAATCTTTGGGTTTCCATGTAGCTTTTGAACTGTTTCCATAAATGTCGTAGAAACTGTACTGGCTTTAAATGGATGTGATAATGCATAAAAGTGTGCATACTCGGTAAGTCTGTCAACTACCACCATGATGACACTCTTTCCCTCAGACTTGGGTAAACCTGTGATAAAAACCATTGGAATCTCTGCCCAACGTTGGCTTGGAATAGATAAAGGTTGTAATAGACCTAGTGTCTTAATTGTTTCAACTTTATTTTGTTGGCATACCAAACATTTCGCCACAAACTTTTGAATATCCGATTTAAGGCCATCCCAAAAAAATTCCTTCTTAACCCTGTGGTAAGTTGTTAAAAATCCTGAGTGCCCTCCTAAGGGAGAAGCGTGCAATTCTAGAAGAATCTTTTGTTTGAGTTGGGAATTCTTATAGAGGTATAAGCGATCTTTTCACCATAACGAATCATTTTTCCAGCTAAATGTATCAGATGTACTAGAATCTTGTTGTAACTTTCGAATAAATTCTCACACTTATTCGTCATTCTTCCATTCCTCCCTTGCTTTGTTTATTGAATCTCGTTGGATAATAGAAATGGCGCACAACAATGCTTCCACATCCTTATCCTTTCTTGAGAGTGCATTTGCGACACATTTTGCTTCCCTTTTTTGTATATGATTTCAAAGTCATAACCCAACATATTTGTGACCCATTTTTGTTGTTCTTCAGAGGATAATCTTTGTTCTAGAAAGTATTTAAGGCTATCATGATCCATTTTTACCTTGAAGTGTATTCCCATTAGGTACGGTCGCCATTTCTTAAGTGCATGTAGTATTGCCAACATTTCCTTCTCATAAATAGCTTTGTGTAAATACTTTCCCTTGATTGGATGACTTTCGAAAGCAATGGGTCTTTCATCTTGCATTAAAACAGCACCAATTCCATTTCCAGAAGCATCACATTCCATAATAAAGGTTTTTGTGAAGTCTAGTATAGCTAAGACCGGTGCTTGGCACATTGCCTCTTTAAGATATTCGAAGGCCTTTGTTGCTTCTGGAGTCCATGAAAATGCATCTTTCTTCAACAATGTTGTTAGAGGTGCTACTATTTTCCCATAATTCTTAACAAACTTGCGATAATACCCTATCAACCCAAGAAATCCTCACAAATGCTTTATGGATGTGGGGATTTCCCGTTCGTTAATGGATTTAATTTTTCTAGGGTCTACCTTAACTCCTTCATGTGATACAATATGACCCAGATATTCCACCTCTTGTACTCCAAAGAAACATTTGGATCTTTTTGCATATAATTGTTTCTCCTCCAATAGTGGTAGCACCCTGTCAACGTGTTCAACATGATCCTTCCAAGACTTGTTGTAGATTAGTATATCATCAAAAAATACTAACACAAATTTTCTAAGGAAGGGTTTGAAAATGGAATTGATCAAACCTTGAAATGTAGAAGGTGCATTGGTAAGGCCAAAAAGCATGACCAAAAACTCATAGTGACCCTCATGAGTTCTAAATGTTGTTTTCGGAATGTCTTGAGTCTTCATTCTGATTTGATGATATCCTAAACAAAGATCTAACCTGGTGAAGTAAATTGATCCATGCAATTCATCCAATAATTCATCAATGACAGGAATGGGAAACTTATCTTTAATAGTCAGCTTGTTGAGCTCCCTATAATCTAGACACATGCGCCATGATCCATCCTTCTTGTGCACCAATACTACTGGAGCAGAGAAAGAACTTTGGCTAGGTTGAATTATACCAGCCTCAAGCATTTCTACAACCATACATTCAATTTCACTCTTTTGGGTATAGGGATATCTGTACAGCCTGATGTTTGGAGGAACACTTCCTGGAATCAAATGAATAGCATGATCATGATCACGAATAGATGGGAGACCTTTGGGAGTCTCAAATACCTTGGAATGATTGTCCAAGACTTTTTGGAGATCTGGAGAAATAGATGATTTCGATGTGGAAACATCTAGTGAACATAATTGTGCAATTACACCTCGTTGTTCCTTTTTTAGAAGCTTTGTCATACCGTTAGAGCTTATTATCTTTCTCAGTTTCCCTGCAATACCCCTTAATTTAACTTCCTTTCCTTTCGCATAAAATTTCATGAAAAGTTCTTGAAAGTTAAAAGCTATTGTACCCAAGGATTGTAGCCATTGGACTCCTAGTACAACATCAGCACCTCCCATTGGAATGGAAAGCATTGGGCTTTTCAATACATATTCTCCCATGGATAGCTTGATATTATGGCACTTTCCAGAGCAATTTATCATTCCTCCATTTGCAACCATTAATTGACACTCTGTTGCTGGATATAGGAATCAATTCAATTCTTTTGCTATCTTACAATGAATAAAATTGTGGGTACTTCCTGAATCAATCAACATTATTACCTTTTTCTTCTTGATTTGTCCTTCTATCTTGATGGTTTGAGGAGTGGTAATTCCAGCCAATGCATTACAAGATATGGTCAGATTCATTTCCTCTTTATCTAGGCTTTTTTCCTGGAGTATATCCTCTTCTTTTGACCTTTCTTGCTCCTTTTCTTCTTCCTCTTCACAATCTATGTAGAATAATTTCTTCTCAGCACACTTATGACCTTTAGTGTATTTGCTATCACAACTGTAACAAAGCCCTTTTGCTCTTTTTTCTTCCAATTGTTGTGGTGTCAACCTTATAGGTTGTGGAAGGCTAGGGGAAACAACACTTCTATCTTTATAGTTGTGAGTGGTATGCTTCCTGGTTGCCATAATTTTGCTTTCCATTTTTCTTGCTAACCTGAATGCCTTCTCTAATGAATCAGGTTCCCAAAGGTGAACATCACGTTGGATATTATCCTTTAAAGTTCATATGAACACATCAATCCTATGCTCCTCTAGAATATTTTTACCCTTATGTTCAATTTTTGGAACTCCTCAATGTGCTCCATTATTGGACCCTTTTGTTTGAGACTTATCAATTGGCTAAAAAAAGTGTTGCTTTTTGTATCCTCATAATGTGTTGTCAATTCTTCCGTAAAAATTGCCCAAGTGATAATTTTTTTACGAGAGCAAAGCCATTGATACCATACAAAATGATTTGGTTCCAATTATAAAGTTGCAATACATACCTTTTGTGCGTTTTGCACATTATTGAGATCGAAAAATTGCTCCATATATAATATTCATGTTGCGGGATCCTTGCCATCAAACTTCCTCATGTCGATTTTTGGAATGTGGTGGGTCTTCGATCCAACATTGGAGTCTATGGAATCATGATTAACATTTATTTTGTTCTCATCATGAGTTTCCTTTACTACCCTTTCACCATTACTGACCATTTCTTGTAGCAACTTATTCAAATTTATCTTCAATTCTTCCATCTTATCATCCATGCCATCCATTTTAGCATCCATGCCATTCATCTTAGCGTCCATGCCATTCATCTTAGCTTCCATGCCATCCATCTTAGCTTCTACGCCTTTCTTTAAACAATCCATCTTAGCTTCTACACCTTTCTTTAAACCATCCATCTTAGCTTCTACATCTTTCTTTAAACCATCCATCTTAGATTTTGTTACTTTTTGTGCAAGTGACACTTGTTTCACTTGGTCTCGTAATTTTGATATATCATGTTGCATTTCTTCCTCTTATTCATGATTCATGCTAGATCTTTCAAGTTGCTTACTAGGTGTTTGCATTTTCTTTCCTCGGGGCATCAATTACTGATAATAATGCCTTACTATGCCCTTTGAATTCATTCATACTAATTTTTCAAACCAAGCTTATGCAAAAATTTAAAAAAACTACACACCTTTTTTCACTTTGTAGGAGCTTGATATTGAATTGGATGTATCTCTGTAATTTCATATCATCCAGTTCTGAAATTGTGACCTATAGTAGCCCTCTGCGTCCTCTTTTCAATACCAGTTATGAACAATCTCCTAAGATGACCTGATTATAGACCTTTCTAGAAGAGCAAACTTGTATGAAGTGCCACATTTCACTGTTTCGAACTTTGGCTCTGAAAAATATATACAAGAAACTACAGTCTGTCCTCTTTCTGTACCTTCTTGAAAAATTTCAATCCGATGCTCAAAGAGAAAGTTATGATGATTTTCCCCAGGTCACCTATTTGGAATGTAATTTAGGAGTTTGCAAAAAGACCAACTTCCTCAGATCATATCTCCACAAATATAGCGCGAAAAGCTCTGAAATTCAGACTCGAGGTTCAGCGCGATTTCATCTCAAATGCTTCGTCTTTTTTTTTCTTTTGAAATGTCGCGGGAAAAATGTTATAGTGAAAATGCCATGATGACCTATTTGGAGCAGTGAAACCCTAGAATCCAAAGCTCTGATACCAAATGTTATGAAACCATCTCACAAAAAGATATAAAAGATAGTTGAACATCTTAGAATTCACCCTCTTCGAGGGGGAAACCTCCTTTACACAAAAGAACAATTCTTGGATGATTCAGATGAAAAAACCTCCTTTCTATATATAGGAGTCTAAGGGGTCACAATATAACCAAGCCGACCTAACAATAATAATATAAAGGCATAAAAATAACAATAAAAGGATTCTATGGGGCACAATAATAACAATATGGGGACAATAGGGGCACAACAATATTAATAAGGGATACAACTGCAATATTAGTGGGGGCATCACTAGTATTATAGGGACTTAACATAACTCATCCATAAATACAATGATTTTATTATTATTCAAATGATACATTAGAGACTTGCAATTTTGGTGATTAGTGGATAAGTATTACACAAAGCACATTGTTTAAGATTAGAAAGAATCTTGCCAAGCCCACAACAAGATTACAACACATCATTAAATTTTTAGCATTTCTAAGCAAGAAGACATTTTGGTAGGCACATGCAATCCTTGGTAACCATTTCTTTGTGGTAAGACACTTTGGAAATCTATGCGAGTCCCAATATCCAATTGAAAGGTAAAGATTTTTTTTTGAAAATTAATGATGGAAATCAAGTATGCTTTACCGTATTGGTTGGTTGGTTGGGCTTATTAACTGTAATTGGTATTGTTAGGTGTGAAGGAAGTTATGATATGTCATAGTACACATCATATGCCATAGTTATGATAGATCACAATACACATCATATCCCAGGTTGAGTCTGAGAAACATTGGCAAATTTTCTAAATGATGTCAATTTTTTCTAAGTGGGGTTTTATGAACGAATGTAGGGCGATTATTCATGGAATGGTGAGCCATAGAAACAAATTCACATATGCCTTTGTTTCTTAGTTCCAAAACTACTGTAGAAAGGCCTCCCTTGTGACCCACAACCCTCGCATCAATCTCAATTTCATCCTGATACAACCAAATCCAACTACTAATTACACCTATGCCATGAAAATATTGATGGACAAGGCAGGAATAAAGCTAAGAATGGGTCTTACGTGGACTTTGACTGGAGAAATATATGAAACATTGTAATCAACGAAGACCTTCAATGGAAGACCACAACAGAGGAGTGCAAGAAGCACAATGAAAACTTCCTTTATACTCTGCACTTCCTTCACACCTCCTTGATGCCCCGCGAATCCATTTTGCTTTTAAGGTAAGGAAATACAAATCAACACCACTTTGGGTGTTTTTTGTGTAAGTTTGATTTTTATCCACTTTATATAGAGGTGTACCACTAAAAATGGTAGTTGTGCATTAATTGTGTGGAGGTGCAAAGGACACTTCCTCTACACCTGTGCACAACGTAGCCATTATTCACTTTATATGGCCCCTGTCACCACAATCAACTTGATTATTGGTATGTCATCCTCCTCATTATAGTCCTTTTGGAATTAATAGCATTTTATTGGAATATGTCTAGTATTCTTCTAATTTGTGCTTTCTAAATAATTGAGACTTCACCAACTCACTAGATAGGAGTTATACACCATCTATTATAGATATTAAAAAACAATGTTTCTAAAAGGGCCTAGGTTTAAACCCGTCTTATCAACTGATGAATAATTTCTATAATTTTTATTATTTCCGCATTTAGGTCCAATTCCTCAAGTTGGTCAGAGAGGATGAGAGGCTCATTAAATGGTAACAACTACTTCAAGGAATTCAACATAGACTTGGGACTTTCTATTGTTAGGGGAGGAAACAAGTGGTCAGACAATTTAACGAGGTAGGAAATAGTTTCTTTGCACCCTCTTTTTACTAGATTATGGGGGAATTTGTGTACCTTTTTATTGTCCTTTGTGCGATGTTCTTAATGTAAAAGTAATTAATGTTGTTTTCATTATTTCCCTTAACTAAACTAACAAGTATATATTGATTTATACAAGCATAAGCAACTGCAACCCAACTTTATTTAATGTGAATTTCCTTTCTTGATGACTTTAGCAAGACTTTTGAAGAAGTAGAAAGGTACAACAAATATTTAGGAGGAAGAGGGTTCGGTAAATGGAAATCATAGACATAGATCTTGTAGTGCTCCTCCGATGTTGTTTGTGTGAATGTATAGGTCGAGGGAGTTGTTGCGTGGGTTTAAGAATAAGATGAAGCCTCCCATTATAATGGTCCCGCGATAATGAAAATTCCATGAGACCTCACATTTAATTTTGGCGAAACAAATATTTGCATTGGGAGTGCGTGATAATTTGTGTGTGAGGAATGGTGTCAGGAGAAAGTGACACAAAGACCACCTGACACAATTTCTTCGCACACCCTTTCTCTTGCACTTCTTGAACACCCTTTCTCTACACAACAAAATAATAGAAATTCGATATTAAATTAATATATAAAAGCTTCCTTTTCATATTTGTTCAACCCCCCCTTTCTTACGTAAGAGACTAAAATTGCATTAGTTCTGGGTAGAGTGGTAGCAATACCAGTAGTAGATGAATCCAGTGGAAATTTTCAGCAGATTAAATTTCATGATGTAATGTTGCGTAATGGGATTTTACTCTATTAGGAATCATTGAAATGTCTTTTCTTGTTTCACCCATTTGAATATTCTATATACCAAGAAGTTGGTACTGATAAAACTACCATTTGCAACTTAGTTAAATTTTCTATCCCAGAAGACCTTTAGCATGATTAGTGCAGACCATTCCCCAAGAACATGGGGTTCCATGCCATGTATTCATAAGCGTTTTATCTATAAATTTAATTGTATCTACTAGATTTTACACCCACATTCTATTCCACTAGGAGATAGACAATCAATCGCTCTCAAGATGTCCATATAGTTTCTGTAACTTTTTATTTTAGTTCTAATGTTGTATCAATACATCAACTTAAATGGTTGTCAAGATATGGATATAGTTATTGTAATTTTTAATTTAATTTCTCATTTTGTATCAATGCATAGACGATAAAACATTTTTATATTTAGCTTCAATAGAATCCAAATCCAACCATTGATAAACACCCACCATTCGTTCCACCCTGAGCATGGAGATCAATGGATATCACAATATAACTGTACGGAATGTGGAATGCAAAGGTGTAGAGTCTTCGGAGTAATTTCATTGTGTTGAGTCTATAGGACCTCCGCACTCCACACTCTGAACCAGAGATAGCCTATATGCAATATCAGATCATACCAACTTTGGATGGGTCGTACCTTCTTTCTCTTGGTATTATGTAGCTTTTAAATTGAGTGTCATGGTGATAGGATTCTAAATTGTTCCTTTTGTATCAATGCTTCGATTGAATCCAAATCTAAATAGTTCCTTTTGTATTAGAACATACATTGTGAAACATTTTTAAATTTCACCAAATCTAAATCCAAATTTAGTATTTGAAAAAACACACATTCTCTTCCACTCGGAGCTCGCATATCAATGGATCTCAGGATGTCTATATAGTTTTTGTACATTTTTATTTTAGTTCTAATGTTGTATCAATGTATCAACTCCAATGGATGTCAAGATATAGATATAGTTTTTGTAGTTTTTAATTTAGTTTCTCATTTTGTATCAATGCATATACGATTAAAATATATATATATATATATATATATATATATATATATATATATATATATATATTCAACTTCAATAAGATCCAATTCCAACTGTTAATAAACACCCACCATCAGTTCCACCCTGAGCATGGAGATCAATGACTTTCATGATATAGCTGTGCAGAATGAAGAATTCAGAGGTGCAGAGAATTTGGAGTAAGTTCATTGTGCTGAGTGTGGAGGACCTCCACACTTCGCACTCCACACAATGAACTTCCTCTGCACTCTGAACCGAGATAGCCTATATACACTATCAGATCATATCAACTTTGGATGGATCATACCTTCTTTCTTTTGTATTATGTAGCTTTTAAATTGTGCGTCGGAGCGATAGGATTCTAAATTGTTCCTTTTGTATCAATGCTTCGATCGAATCCAAATCTAATTAGTTCTCTTTGTATCAAAACATACATTGTGAAACGTTTTTAAATTCACCAAATCTAAATCCAAATTTAACAGTTGAAAAACACCCACATTCTCTTCCACTGGGAGCGCATAGATCAATGGCTCTCAGGATGTCCATATAGTTGTCGTACCTCTTTTTTTTTAATTTTAGCTACAATGTTCTATTAATGCATCAACTTCAATGGTTGTCAAGATATGGATATAGCTGTTGTAATTTTTAATTTAATTTCTCATCTTGTATCAATGAATAAACGACAAAACAATTTTAGATTTAGCTTCAATAGGATCCAAATCCAATCGGTAATAAACACTCACCATTTGTTCCACCCTGAGCATGGATATCAATTTCTCTCACGATGGTTGTGTGTGTTGGAAAATAGATAACTACTGAGGGGGGGGGAGTGAATTAGTAGTGTGAGCACTTATACAATTTTTCTCCAATTATTTAATCTTTAACATGCATAAACTGAAACACATAATTAGAGATTAGTGCATCAAACATAAATCAGAAACCATGAAAGAAATCACACAATAGACACAAGTGTTTTTGGTGGAAAACCCATCTCGGGAAAAAACCACCCTGTTGCTATTGTTGTTGCGTTGCTCAATATTTTATTATATGTTGAACAAATTATACATGGATCAGCTCACTCCTATGAGCCAGAAGACTCGACTTCTTTCATAGTATGCTAGCACTATCAGATAATAAATTGTTTCTCTCATGGATCTACGGACTACCATTTGTTGAAGGCCACGACGATCAACGATCCTTGCCAATTTACTCTTGAAATAAACATTTGACTCTATAGACTCGGATATGCTAGCCACTACCATGACCAACGAGCCTTGACCAATTTCTGTCAAACTATCTAACCACCATTGGATGGAGAAATCTCTTCCATCTACTAAATCTGCCAATCACTATATACTCAAAGCCTCCACGCCTTCACTTCCTCCATGTGAGCCTCGTTTCATATATTTTCAAATTGGACTCCTAAAACTTGTTCAACTTGAGCACTGCAACAACATAGAATCAGACCATAATCAAATTTGCAACACTATTTTCCATCAAAACCTCCATACAAAAATCTCCATACATGCAACAAAGCAATCTCCTCAAACTCTACTCTAAACCACACCTCAACATCTCACACTCTACATAAACATATGGTTGAAACAAACTTCAGCTCACTGCTACTACAAATGCAAACTGATTCAGAAAATCTGCATAATAAAGCTCACATAGTTTGTTGGGTCTTCTCCAAGCTCTCACTCACTCCATATACTAGTGTAATCAACCATACTAGCATTGATCTTCCTCCAATATAAATATGAACTCAAGTGCTCAACTCAATAATTACTCAAAACTATTGAGTTTCACCACTCTGTTCATATGCTAGATTAGATTCAGATTCATCTCATTGACCCAATCAACCACTAACTTGACTTTCCTTTTGATCTTTTCAACTTTGATCAACCTCTGGAGGCCCCATGAACTTTTCTGACCATAAACAAAAAAAATCGGATCAAGGAGGTCGCCATAAACCAAAAATTAGCTAAACAATGCGAAGATTGTAGAGAAATTCTCGACAAAACCCTCAGTCGCACCCTTGACATAGTCTGAACTTGACTAGGGATATAATCGATCCCTTGAGCATGTCCTCCATGCGACTGGAGCCTAAAATCGCTCCCGTAGGCCTTTGTGCATGCGACTAGGGCTAAATCTCAGAAGAAACATCAGTCCTTCATCCCAGAACCTCTGCCACCGATTGGACCATCATTCTCAACTTCTAAACACTCCTCCAAGCCTCCGCAACAGGTCTAAAATTGATGAAATAGGTAAGGAACAAGTCTATGACATGCAAGACCTACTCTGCCAACTTTAGAACCAAGACCAACACCTCTAGCTCCTCAAGCAGCAATGACAACCTCTCCAACACCTCTAGCAACATCTCTAATCCCTGTAGCAGCATCTCTGACACTTGCAATAACAACATCCTCAACATCTACAGCAGCAACATCACATCTATCACACCTCTCTTCCCAAGTTACTTATTTTGTTTTTAATTCCACCAATGGGATACTATATATGTAGTGTAGATTTTATTACTATTATTTATATTGTAACCCATTATAAATTTATGATCTCACACTTAGATAAGGTGGTTGGATTATGTTTTTAAAGTATAATGGAGATATGTTAACATGGTATAGCCAATGTTACATGGATTCAATGTCATGGTCAATTCTGCCTATATAATTTTCCACCTATACTAATTCCTCTTACAACTCCATGGTACGAAGGCGCCTTAATGTTTTCAAGTCAAAATTTGTTTAGTGACCCTAACCTACTCCATGCATCTGGCCGATATGTTAAGATGGTTACAACTATTCTTCGAGTCCATTAATCGACAACCAACTCATCCTAGATTACCGCCCATACAAGGTGACAAATCAAGGGAGGATTCCATGGGCATTGTCTTTGCACAACACATTAGCGCTGCCCATGTGCCTTGTATGCCTGGTTACGTGGTCCGTCATCATTTCCGATGTGAGAGGACGTCAACGTCTCAGATATTCCCCTACTCGATCTACGACTCACAAACATTATCATGAAACCTGACTTCTCCAACCTACAGCTTTCTCTCATTTGCTTTAATGACTTTGCCTCCGGAGTGTAGGGTTTAGCCATGGCTTCAAGTGGCCTTTGGTGTGGCCTCCACTGAGTTATGTCTCAATCTTCAGCCCTCAACACCTTCTATTCCATTCATTCGACAAATTGTCACTTGGACAATGTTGTCTTGCATAGAGGTGGTTTTTCATACCTACTCTACAACATTTTCCTTGGCATTATAGGCTTATAAATGAACTACGATGGAAAACACACTTACCAGGTAACTAACTCTCAGAAATTTTTTTCTTCACATTTCGACCACTATCCAACTTACTATTATGCTAGAATAAATTTTGGTTTAATTTCTCAAGGGTTTCGGTATTTTTCTGAAGTAGGGTCAACAGCGAGGGTTTGAGAGGTGAATTGGCTTTTATGGTATGTGTCTATGGTATGGATGCTTCCATGCCTTGGACTTCATTCTCAGGTAAATTGCTATTATGTGTATTGGATTAAAATCCTGTCTACCTCTGCTTTTCGACTTACCACCTGACACTCCTAATTCGTGTTATGTTTCTTCATGAAGTTCTGGTTCGGTGTCAGGGATGGCACTCTAATTTGGAAACCCTAGACGGGTAATTGTGTGGGTTCTTCTACTAGAGATCTACCCATGTTTTCCTATCGAATTCATTACCCAGACGAGATTACATGCAGTTTGGTGGGTTTATACAATTTATCAATTTTCTATACACTGTGTTTTCTTTTATTCCCTCATAGGTACACTCTCGACCTGCTACTGGAATCACGAACCCACATCTGCTGGAGCGCTCGACGACCACTTACTGAGGTATTTTCACTTATAGGTCAGCGACTTTGCCCATGTTCCATGTCCTTAGCATCTCTACCACCACTGGGTAGACAGAAAGGTTCCAACATCTCTTCTGGACTTGCATTGATGCCTAAGTCTCTGGAATCGTTGATTCTTTTTCCTGTTGATAAGTTTCATGTGGCTAGGGTCATAGAGCCAACCCCTGAACCTAGCATTTTGTTTTCTTAAGCTCTTCAATGTACACTGTCAAAATGGGGTCTGTAGACTGTTTACACTGTGCATGTGAACTGGAGTCGTGAATTAGTAATTATGTCGATCCAATTCACTCTATGAAAATCATGCCCCCTCCCCCGGGGTATTTCTCATGATATTACAAGTAATAATTAATGAACATAAGAGATAGGAAGTAATTCTTGTAATAATATTTCCACCTGTTAAAATTAATTAAACTATAATAATTCTAGATGATATAAACTATTATGTGTAATATTAATTCCTATAATAATTCCTGCAATATTTCTATGCCATCCCAGTTGAATTAATTCTAACAGCTCTAGTGCATATAATAGATAAATCACATAAAGTAACCAAACTCACTAAAACTAAAAAGTTTGTACTATAGTTAAACCACAACCTACATATTCACAAAATATCATTAAATTCATTCAATTATTCTCACAGTAATCATCATTACAGGATATTAGAAAAGTTTTCCTATCTAATAAACTTCTTACATTAACAGCCGAAATACCTTGGAAAGAACGATTTTCCTCCCAACCTTGAACCTTCTCTTCTGGTTTTCTCCCTTGCTGAGATCCTCCTTCTCCTAGAATCAACAACACCCTGTTGTTCTGGTAAAGGAATTCTTATGCCACACTTTCCCCAACATACTTTCCATAATGACGTCCCGTTTTTTTGAGTTCTACCACTCCACATAGCCTACGATTTTCCTATTTTTTTTAAATGATTTTTTTTTCATTTAAAACCCGTCTTTTCTACTACGGTACTTTATTCACCCATTCCATTGTTGTTTCCCCCACACTAGGTGATTTCTTAGATTTTTCTCTACCCATCTAACCAATCACATAAATCTGCTCCTAGGGCTTTTTTTAGGAATGATTTGGGAAAGCTTTATTTCCATCCTATCCATTCACACTGGATTACGGATTGGAATACTGATCTCATTAATTCACCTATTATTTTCCAAGTTAGTTCTTCCAAAGTGATATTTTTAATATTATTCAAATCTATTAATTACATCATCATAATTATTCCAAAAAGATCAATTATGGCTTCCATGCCATTACTAACAATAGTTCAACTACTAAAAGAGTATTCACAAGAACATAGGGGGGTATTACATCTTCCCCCTCTAAAAAAAGAACATCGTCCTCAGTGTTTATTATTCTTCCACTTCCTTTCCAAACATAGCTGGATAAGTTTCTTTCATGCTATCTTCATGTTCCCAAGTAGCCTCCTTGGGAGTAAAGTGCCTCCACTGCACTTTAACCCAAGCGACAACTTGATTCTGGAGCATAGTCTCTTTCCGGTCCAAGATACAGAGTGGCTCTGGTAGAAAGTCTCCTTCGGGTTCCACCTGTATCACATTCCATTCAACCACATGAGAAGGATCATGAATATATTTTTTTAGTAATGATACATGAAATACATTATGAACTTTAACATGACTAGGTAGAGCCAACTGATATGCTACTGGACCCACTTGGTCCAAAATTTCAAACAACCCACAGAATCGTGGTGCTAATTTAGCACAACTACCTGTTCTAAGAGTACTTTTCCGAGGTTTAACCCTCATATGTATATGCTCTCCAACTTTGAATTCTTTGTGTGCATTCTTTTTGTCTACATAACTCTTTTGTTGATCTTCACTTGTTTTAATGTTCTGTTGAATTCTTCGCATTGTTTGCTATATTTCATGCAAAGCATCTGGCCCAAGAATTAACCTATCCTCAAGTTGGATCCAACTGAGTGGTGTATGGAATTTCTTTCCATACAGAGCTTCAAAGGGGCTCATTTTTATAGATGTTTGATAGTTGTTTTTGTAGGCAAACCTAACTAAATGCAAAAAATCTTCCCACTTTGTGGATTTGTCCATTACATACATTTGGAGCATGTCCTCCAAATCTGATTAGTCTTTTCAATTTATCCGTCCGTTTGAGGATGGTATGCAGTACTAAAGTTCAACTTAGTCTCCAATCCCCCAACCAAGGTTGTCCAAAAGTTGGATGTAAATTTTGCATCTCTGTATGAAGCTATCTTTTTTAGTATGCCACAAAGTCTGAAAATGTCTTTCATGAAAATGTTAGCAACTTGTGCAGTCCCAAAGGTAGATTGTACTAGTATAAAGTGTGTCATTTTAGTCAATGTGTCTATCACTACCATAATGGAGTCATATTGATACTTGGTTTTTGGTAACCCGGTTATAAAATCCATGGATATCACCTCCCACTTCCATTCTAGAATGGGCAATGGATTTAGTAATCCCGTCGAATATTGGTGCTACAATTTCACTTGTTGACACTCTAAGAATCGTGCCAAATAATCTACTACCTCCTTCTTCATACCTAGCCAGAATAATCTTTTCCTCAATGTGGTTATCATTTTCTGGTATCCCAGGTGACTAGCATATGGTCTCTTGTGGTGCTCATCTAGAATCATTTGTTTAAGTACCACCACATTGGGAATATACAGTCTGTCCTAATAAGTAATTAGGCCTTTTGGGTTTAAATCATACCTCGAAATTTATTCCTATTGTATTTTCAGTTGCATTTCTTGATACTAAGGGTCTTTTTGTATCGCTAGTTGCACCTGTTCTTCAAAGTATGTATGTATGATGGTTCCTGCACTTGCTACCAAGGAATGAGCATGCCTACTTAGTGCATCAACAATCTTGTTTTCTTTTGCCTTGATATGCTTTATTTCAAATCCAAATTCACCAAGGAACGTTAACCATATTTCCTGTCTTGCGTTTAGATCAGGTTGACTAAATAAATACTTCAGACTGATATGGTCAGTTACTAGAAAAAAAATTCCTTGGTAAATAATGCCTCCACATTTTCAAGGCATGTATTATAACAACTAGTTCTAGGTCATATACAACAAAATTTTGTTCGTGTTTTTTCAGTTTTCTTGACTCATGAGCTATGGCAACATTGTTTTGCAGTAGCACACCCCCCAATCCTTCTAAACAAGAATTTGTGCACACCGTAAAATCCCTATTTGGATATTCTATTTTTAAAATAGGAGTTGTTGTCAGCATTTGCTTCAGTTTGGTGAAGCTCCCTTGGAATTTGTCTGTCCATTCAATCTTTACTCCCTTCTTATGTCGGGAGGTAATGGGATAAGCTATTTTTGAAAACCCCTCCACAAATCTTCAATATTACCCAGCAATTCCCATAAATGAGCGGACTGCTGATACATCTTTTGATACAGGCCAATTCATAATGGCTTTAACTTTCTCAGGGTCCACTTCCAACCCATCAAATATGTCCCAAGTACTGAATTTTGGGTTTATAAAACTCACACTTACTGATTTTCGCATAAATTTGATTCTCCCTTAATGTTTGTAACACCAATTTGAGATGCTCCTGGTTTTCTTCTTCATTTTTAGAGTACACTAGGATGTCATCAATGAAAACTAATACAAATCGGTCAAGATACTTGTGGAGTACACTATTCATTAGACACGTGAAGGTGGTGGGTACATTGGTGAGACCGAAAGGTAACACCACAAATTCATAATGACTACACTGCATTCTAAAGGTTGTTTTGTGAATATCCTTGTCTTTTATGCATAACTGATGATAACTAGTTCACAAATCAATCTTTGGAAAAACAATTGCTCCCCTCACTTGGTCAAACAGATCATCAATTTGGGGTAGGGGATATTTATTTTTGATGGTTAATTTATTCAACTACCTATAGTCAATGCACATTCTAAACATGCCATATTTTTTTTGACAAATAGTGCCGGAGCTCCCCACGATGACACAGTTGGTCTGATATAACCCTTATCTAATAGCTCATGTAGCTGCATTTTCAACTCTAACAGTTCTGGTGTACTCATTCTATATAGAGCTATGGATATAGGTGTAGCACCCGACACTAAGTCAATAGAGAAATCTATGTCTCTACGAGGGGGTATCTTGGGAATTTCCTCTAGGAAAACATCCCAGAATTCTCTTATTATAGGTAAAAATTCTAACATTTTTGTTTTTGTTTGTTGTTCATCTTTTTCCACATGAACCATATAAACTTGACATCCTTTCCTTGTTGTTATTTTTAGCTGTAAGGCAGATATTTGTCTGATTGAGACTGGTTTTGGTTTTCCTTTTATCAAGAATGGTTGTCCTTGTGAGTCAATGCAATTTACAGTTTTTTCTAAGCAATTTATAACAAATTTTTGTTGTTCCAACCAATCCATACCAATTAATATATCATATGATCCTAAGGGAAGGATATTTAATTTTAATTTTGTGGAATATCCATTTAAATCCACCATACACTGTTTTAATTGATGTGTTACTTTTCGTTTGGTACCAGTGGCCAACTGTACTAGCCAATAATTTTGAAATTTTTTTGACTTCAAATTACACTTTTCCACAATCTGAGGGCTAATATAGCTTAAACTAGCCCCAAGATCCATTAAAATAGACACAGGTTGGTTTTGGATAGTACCTTCGATCTCAATCATTGTAGATTGATGTTCGGTCTGCCGATCTTCTAATGCCACACTAATCCTCAGAATTCTTCTAGCCACTTCGTTCATCGTAGTTTCCTCATGTATAGCTTGGATATTCTAAATTGATCTGGGATTATGTGGACAATCCCTCAACAAATGTGATTCACCACAACCCCAACATTTCAGTGGCTCCCTTTCTCTACCTCCCATGCCCTTTTTTATGGTCAATTCCATGGTTTTTGATCCCCTGTGTAATTGTGTCAGTAGAATTTGATTTCCTTTGTTAATTTATTTTTTTTCGTTGGTGATATTTCCCAAAAAAAAAATCAGATAAGCAAGCTTCTGCCTTTTCATATTCATCCCCTTTTTATTTTTATCTTTGTATTGCCATGGTATGGAACCATCATTCCGATTTTTGAATTGTTGGTAGAAAAGTATGGCTATCATGACTGCTTCATCCATAGTCCTTGGATTGTCAAATTCAATCCTTTCCTTATACACTACTGGTAGACAGTTCATAAATATTTGTACCTTGGCTTTTTCCTCTCTGATGTATGGCACATACCGAAGTAATTTGGTGAATTTTGTCACAAAATCATCCATGGTAAGCTGCCCTAACCTCAGTTCATGGAATTCTTTTGCACGGTCATCATAATATCTCTCACTCAAATAACGAGATTTAAATTTCTGTTGAAATTCCTCCCATGAGACTATCCTCTCATCCAACAAATGTATAATTTTTGTTTCCTCCCACCACAGGGTGGATTTCCCCTATAGCTGATAAACAACCAGTCTTGCTTTCAAGTTACTTTCATATTCATACACCTAGAAGTATTTGACCATATTTAAAAGCCAAGCTTCTGCATCTTCCTCCCTTTCCCCGTCAAAGGTAGGGGGTTTAATTTTCCGGAATTCTCCCTGTAATTCCCTCTTTTTTTATCCTTATGGGACTTAGAATTTGTTTTATCAGATTCTTCAGGACTTTCAAATTTTTCCAGCATTTCCTTTGCTTACTTTCGTTTCGACCCTTCCGACTCTACACTCTTGTGGCTAGATTTCTCAATCCATTCTCTGATCAACTTTTCCTATTCCTCGCTAGCTTTTATTAACTACTCATTACTACTTCAAAGTTGTGCTAATTCTTGTTGCATATTTCTCACTATCTCCACAAACTGAGCGGGTATTGGGGTACTACCTTCCCCCAGTTCCACATATAAATCATCCCCACCGGTGATAGCTGGGGGAGAATTCTCCATCCTTCCACTGCGGTCTGCTTCAATTCAACACCCTATGAGAACAAACCAATTACCATCAGTATGTTACATTTACTTCTATTACTTTTTACTTTATAACTATGGTGGTGCCTTTCATCTTAAGCCTAGTGTGGTAACTGAGCTCTGATACCACTTGTCACACCTCACTTCCCAAGTTACATATTTCACTGTTATTTACACCAATGGGATACTATATATGTAGTGTAGATGTTTATTTATTTATTTGGTTAATGTTGTAACCCATTATAAATTTATGCTCTCACACTTAGATAAGATGGTTTTCTTATGTTTTTAAATTATAATGGAGATATGTTAACATGGTATAGCTACTATTACATGGATTCAATGTCATTGTCAATTCCGCCTATATAATTTTCCACCTATACTAATTCCTGTTATAACTCCATCATACGAAGGTGCCTTAATGTGTTCAAGTCAAAATTTATTTAGTGACCCTAACCTACTCCACATGTTTGGCCGATATGCTAATCTAGTTACAAATAATCTCCAAGTCCATTAATCGAAAACCAACTCATCCTAGGTTACTGTCCATACAAGGTGACAAATCAAGGGAGGAGTCCATGGGCATTGTCTTTTCACTACACATTAGCGTTGGCCATGTGCCTTGCATGCCTGATCACATGGTCTGATCCGGATTTAAACAGGAACGCAATAGATTACAGAGATAACCATAAATACAGAGATGCGATAACCATAAAAACAGAGATGCAGCGGAAATAATACTTCATTTCATTACTTGTAAAATACTGAAATATGCTTACAAATAGAAATAACCCAGCTAGGGCGATGGTAGCTTATCTCTGAGAAGAGATGTGTCAGCTACATGCCTCTGAACTGTTTCGAACTGTGTTACAATGAGGCTCGAAGGCCTATTTATTGTTGAGAAACAATGGAAAACCCTTCACATCCCGAAACCTAACCCTAGAAGATGAAACGCCAAATTGTGGGCCCTGTTTGGGTAAATTGGTACATCAATTTCCCGGGGTCGTAACTTTGGCATACAATCTCCGTTTGACGCGTATGATAGCTCGTTAGAAAGATCTATCCGAGTAATACCACTTTGGGAGGCAACATGGGTCCATGGACCCAGGTTGCCCTAGATTCCCAAAAAAACGTCGTTTAAGGCCTCAAAACGGCTCCGGAAGTTCAGGACCCGAAAAACTGCTAAAAATAGTAAACTGTGATACAATTTAGGAAACTGAAAAGACTGAAAGAGACAGTTGTGGGGGTCCAAATGGGTTGGTGGGTGGCCACCAACATCCACCTGGATCATTCCTCCCCCCTTAGGAAGCAATGGTCCCCATTGCGTTGAGTTCCTCCATCTGCTGAACTTGTCCTGCAATCTCTGATGTGTCCAGTGATGGTGGGAAGCATGGTCGACGATGGTCCACATTGAACATTTGGTGCAGGCGAAGGAATGGAGGAATGATGTGCTCCAAAGCATTGTTCCCCATAGCCTTGGTACTGCTGTAAGGACCATGTCGGAGTGGTCTGAGCTTCTGATGGGTTCTGGTAAGGCGTTCTCTCTGCAGATGCAACCAGACTTTGTTGCCCACTTGAAGCTTATGTGGTACCCCTGTGGATGAGGAGAAGTTGTTCCTGTGTTCTATCATGACCGTATTCCTTTGCTGCTGCTGCTGTGTAGAGGAACCCTTTGCAGGGGTCATGGATGTAGCAACGATCTTCCCCTTATTTTGGGAGTGAACCAGACAGATGAATTTCCTGGTTTGTGATATGAGCTTGCTGCCTTTCTTAGTAGTGATCAAAGACGTGGCGGAAGGTGGGGCTACCTCCGGTATCCTGTATAATGAATCATTCAAATAAATAATGACAGCACAAGGCCTGGACTCATACACAGCATGTCGCCTCCACAAGTATGGCTGGCCTAATAATACATCGCAAACATCCAGAGGTGTAACATCACACAATACCTCGTCTGTGAAGGGTTTGATGCTGTAGGGAAGGCGGCACTGTTGGCGAACTTTGAGATCTGGTCCTTCATGAAGCCACCCGATACTATACGGCTGTGGGTGCGGTGTAGTTGGTAGGCCCAACCGCTTCACAATCTCTGCTGAAATGAGGTTCTTTTGGTTGCCACTGTCGACAATGAATTGTAGCGGCGAACCCTTCACCCACATCTGTGAGTGGAAAAGACGCTCCCCTTCCTCTGGATTTTCGGGCTCATCTTTCTGGATCTTGGCGGTGGCAACAGTGGCGCTGGGATCCGCATCAATGATCTGCTTCCCTTTACCATTCCCCTTGTCGGGTTCTGGCTCAGGGTCGGAACATGCATCTGATTCGGAAGCCTTCAACTCAGCCACCAGCGACTGCTTGGTCCGACACTCACTTGTGTTATGAGTGGGACTCTTGTGGAACTCACACCACTTCCCCGTGTCCTTCTTCGGCTTCATGGTGTTGTTCTTTTCTTGCGGCTTTGACGGGTTGTCTTGGGTCACCCCACCTTGGGTTTGTCCTTTGGGCTTCGGATTTGCAGATCCAAAGTTTCGCTTCTTCTGTTTGAACTTTTGCTCAATTTTGACAGCGTATCGGTATGCTGTGCCGAGTGAGGAGATGTTCAAGAACACCATCTCTTCCTGGATGTATCTGTGTAGGCAGCCACGATATTTGAGTACCAGATGCAGCTCAGAATCTTTAATACCCAACTGTGTGAGAAGGGTATGAAAAATGTTTGTGAACTCCGGCACATCTTGGTCTCGTCCCTGCCGCAGTGTGGTCCATTTGATGTATTTGTCCTCATAAGTTCCGACAGGGTAGTACTGCTCCTTGACGGCATCCCGAAAGTCATTCCAAGTGGGTGCGGCTGAAAATAGTGAGCCTGTACTTTCATCCTTCTGCTCGCAATAGGTTTCCCACCAGTCCTTGACGTGGGGGGCTGCTTTGAGAAGAGCGAAAACAATATTTTCCCGACTTGAAAATTCATGAACAGAAAAATACCCATCTAGCAGATTTAACCATTTATCTACGGCATCTGCGTCTATCTGACCTTCGAATATGGGGATTTGAAAATTGACTTGTACCTTGAAGGGTGTGGAATTTCCAGAGTCGCTGTTGGAAGCCGATGCGTCGCCTCTGGGTAGCCGCTGAAGGATCTGCGCAAAGCTATCCATCATCGCGTTCCTTTGCCGCTCGAGTGCTTCTTCGAGCAAGATTTTGATAGGATCTCCTGCCCCCTCGTCTTTCTTCTCATCCTCCATGGGAGGCCGTCGGGATTTGTGCGGCTGGTCTTGCAAAGGTTCGACCAGTTCAAGCCCTAACTCCTTATATCCCGACCTCGTTGGGGACATGCAAAGAAAAACAGAGAAAAAGCAGACCGCTCTGATTCCACTGATCCGGATTTAAACAGGAACGCAATAGATTACAGAGATAACCATAAATACAGAGATGCGATAACCATAAAAACAGAGATGCAACGGACGTCGTTTAAGGCCTCAAAACGGCTCCGGAAGTTCAGGACCCGAAAAACTGCTAAAAATAGTAAACTGTGATACAATTTAGGAAACTGAAAAGACTGAAAGAGACAGTTGTGGGGGTCCAAATGGGTTGGTGGGTGGCCACCAACATCCACCTGGATCATGGTCCCTCATCTTTTATGATGTGAGAGGACGTCAATGTCTCAAATCTTCCCTCACTCAATCTACGGCTTAGAAACATTCTCATGAACCCTAACTTCTCCAACCTACCGCTTTCCCTCATTGTCTTTTGTGACTCTGCCTTCGGAGCGTAGGGTTTGTCAATGGCTTCAAGTGGCCTCTGGTGTGGGCGCCGCTGAGTTTTGTCTCAGTATTCAAACCTCAACACCTGTTATTCCATTCATTGGACATATTGTCACTTGGTTAATGTCATCTTGCGTAGAGGTGGTTTTTCATACCTACTCTACAAAGTTTGCCCTGACATAAGAGGGTTATAAATGAACTGTGATGGACAACACATTTACCAGGTAACTAATGATTAGTCATTTTTTTTCTTCATCATTTCGACCACTATCCAGCTTACTATTCTATTAGAATAATTTTGGTTTAATTTCTAAAGGGTTTCAGTATTTTTCTGAAGCAGGGTCAACAACGAGGGTTTTAGAGGCAAATTAGCTTCTGTGGTCTGCATATATGGTATGGATGCTTCCAGGTTGAGGACTTCATTCTTAGGTAAATTGTTATTATGTATATTGGATTAAAATTATGCCTACCTCTGCTTTTCGACTTACCGCCTGATACTCCTAATTCGTGTTATGTTTCTTCGTGAAGTTCTGGTTTGGTGTCAGGGATGGCACTCTAATTTGGCAACCCTAGACAGGTAATTGTGTGGATTCTTCTATCAGATCTCTACCTGTGTTTTCCTATCAAATGCATTACCCAACTGAGATTAAATGCAATTTGGTGGGTTTATCCAATTTATCAATTTTCTATTCACTGCATTTTCTTTTGTTCCCTCGCAAGTATGCTCTTGACCTACTTCTGGAATCACGAACCCACATCTCCTAGAGAACTCGACGACCACTTACTAAGGTCTTTTCACTTATAGGTCTGTCATTTTTCCCATGTTCCATGTCCTTGGCATCTCTACCACCACTGGGTAGATGGAAAGGTTCCAAAATCTCTTCCAGACTTGCATTGATGACTACGTCTATGGAATTGATGATTATTCTTCATGTTGATAAGTTTCATATGGCTAGGGCCGTAGAGCCAACCTCTGAACCTAGCATTTTGTTTTCTTAAGCTTTTCAATGTACAAGATATAGTATGAGTTTTTTTTTTATTACTGCGCCTCTGGCTTAGGAGTGGATTCCACCACCTTAGTATGCTTATTGTTAGCGTTGTGTACCAGGGTTACAGAGAGGAATTGATTTATCGCCATTATTTGAAGAACTGTGTACTAGATTTTCCTTCTCTATTTGATATAAATAATTTACTCAGAGCTTGAATTATGTTTACTTCTGTTCATATGCCCCTATTAGTGATGTGTGCCAGTATTATTAATGGTGACAAAATTATTATTTCCATTGAGTAATTGTATTCTTGTTCCTCATGCTTTGTTAGATGTAAATATTTAGTCAATGCCTGAATGAGTTTTTCTTCTTTAATTGTTCATTGCGTGTCCCTCACAAGCTTCAGTTAATGATTATAGTGCTTTACAATTGCTCATGATATATTGTTCCATAGCACGACGTTTATCGATTATAAAAATTGTGATTGAAAGCTATGTGCCACTTTACCCTCTTGCTTAGATTTATATTACATGCCGAATTGATTATGTTGTCTGTTTTATAGATATATTATATATTATCAAGCAAGATCTTCTACTACTTTTCTAATTTTTACTTCTCTTGATATACATGCACAATATAACTTACTACGAGTCGATAATTATGTAGCTGAAATGCAAGTACTTAATCTCTTGTTTAGGATGCAAGTACTTAATCTCTGGTTTAGAATGCAAGTACTTAATCTCTGGTTTAGAATGCAAGTACTTAATCTCTAGTTTAGAAAGCAAGTACTGAATCTCTAGTTTAGAATGCAATGTTTATCTTACAAAAATCCTTTATAAGGAGAATGTAGTGCTTATCTTACAAAATTCCTTTATAAGTAAAATGCAATGTTTATCTTACAGGATTCCTTTATAAATGTTGTTCTGGTATAAGAACTGGTGAAGAGAATTAACACTCATGATATATTTTTCCATAGCACGACATTTACCGGTTATAAAAATTGTGATTGAAAGCTATGTGCCACTTTACCCTCTTGCTTAGATTTATATCACATGACGAATTGATTATGTTGTCTATTCTATAGATATATTATATATTATCAAGCAAGATCTTCTACTACTTTTCCAATTTTTACTTCTCTCCATATACATGCACAATATAACTTACTACGAGTCGATAATTGTGTAGCTGAAATGCAAGCACTTAATCTCTTGTTTAGGATGCAAGTACTTATCTGGTTTAGAATGCAAGTACTTAATCTCTGGTTTAGAAAGCAAGTACTTAATCTCTAGTTTAGAATGCAATGTTTACCTTACAAAAATCCTTTATAAGGAGATTGTAGTGTTTAGCTTACAAAATTCCTTTACAAGTAGAATGCAATGTTTATCTTACAGAATTCCTTTATAAGTTATGTTGTTATGGTATAAGAACTGGTGAAGAGAATTAACACTCACACTATTGTAAATGAAATCCGTTATTCAGAGATGTTGGGGATTTACCTCAAATACAATTAGGTTTAGTCAGTTTTTCCTCAGAGTGTTTAGTAGTTTTAGCAAAAATGGCAGTAGCCTATAGGGCATCTAGACTTTCGGCCCACCCTTGGGACAATTACTTAATGTCTCTTATTCTTTTTCTTCTTCTCCTATCTAGACCTCACAAACTCAACCAACTTACCTAACTTACTTGTAAATTTGGGATACTAACAATAGGCACTATCATATTAATCTTTACTACAATTTCTTACAGCTGTATACTGAAATAAGGTTGAGAATCTGGGGCTTTATTCCTCTTAAAACAAGGTCTGTACACTGTTTACACTATGCATGTGCACTGAAGTTGTGAATTAGTAATTATGTCGATCCAGTTTACTTGATGACAATCATGCCCCCTCCCCAAGGTTATTTCTCATGATATTACAAGTAATAATTAATGAACATAAGAGATAGGAAGTAATTCTTGTAATAATATTTCCACCTGTTAGAATTAATTAAACTTTAATAATTCTAGACAATAGAAACTATTATGTGTAATATTAATTCTTGTAATAATTCCTACAATATTTCCATCACATCCCAATTGAATTAATTCTAACACCTCTGGTGCATATCATAGATAAATCACAAAAAGTAACCAAACTTACTAAAGCTAAAAAGTATGTACTATAGTTAAACCACAACCTACATATTCACAGAATATCATTAAATTCATCCAAATATTCTCACAATAATCATCATTACAGGAACTTAGAAAAATTTTCCTATCTAATAAACTTCTTACAATAACAACTGAAATAACTTGGAAAGAACGATTTGCCTCCCAACCGTGAACCTTCTCTTCTGGTTCTCCCCTGTGCTGAGATCCTCCTTCTCCCAGAATCAACAACCCCCTGTTTTTCTAGTAAAGGCATTCTTATGCCACACGTTCCCCAACAAACTTTCCATAACGACATCCCATTTTTTTGGGTTCTGCCACTCCCCATAGCCTAGGATTTTCCTATTTTTTTTAAGGATTTTTTTTTCCTTTAAAGCTCGTCTTTTCCACTATGGTGCTTTATTCACTCATTCCAGTGTTGTTTCCCCCACACTAGGTGATTTCTTAGATTTTTCTCTCCCCATCTAATCAATCACATAAATCCACTCCCAATGTTTTTTTAGGTGCGATTTGGGAAAGCTTTATTTCCATCTTATCCATTCACACTGGATTATGGGTTGGAATAATGATCTCATTAATTCACCTGTTCTTTTCCAAGTTAGTTCTTCCAAAGTGATATTTTTAATATTATTCAAATCTATTAATTACATCATCATAGTTATTCCAAAAAGATCAATTATGGCTTCCATGTCATTACTAAAGATAGTTCAACTACTAAAAGAGTATTCACAAGAACATAATGGGGTATTACAACATCCAACTGCCTCCAACATTGGTATAAGCACCTCCAAAACAAGCAACCACATCTCACACATGTAGCAACAAATGCAATGTCTGCAAGACATGTAGAGACATATGTAGCATCTAGAGCAACTCTCCAACCACTTGCAGCAACAACATCTCCAACCAACACAGCTGATCCAGATTTAAATAGGAATGCAACAAATTACAGAGATAACCATAAATACAGAGATGCAGCGGAAATAATACTTCATTTCATTACTGTAAAATACTGAAATATGCTTACAAACAGAAATGGAAATAAACCAGTTAGGGCGATGGTAGCTTATCTCTGAGAAGAGATGTGGCGGCTACATGCCTCTGAACTATATTACAATGAGGCTCAAAGGCCTATTTATTGTTGAAAAACCATGGAAAACCATAAACATCCAAAAATCTAACCCTAGAAGATGAAACGCCAAACTATGGGCCCTGTTTGGGTAAATTGGTACATCAACTTCCCAGGGTCATAACTTTGGCATACGATCTCCGTTTGACACGCACAATATCTTGTTAGAAAGGTCTATCCGAGAACTACAAATTTGGGAAGAGAATCATCAATCCATGGACCCATGTTGCTCCCAGTTTTCACAAAAAATGTTGTTTAGGACCTCAAAACAACTCCGGAAGTTCAAGACCCGAAAAACTGCTAAAAATAGTAAATTGTGCTACAATTAAGGAAACTGAAAAGCTAAAAGAAACAATGGTGGGGGTCCAAGTGGACTTGGCGGGTGGCCACCAATATCCACCTGGATTAACAACATGTATTAAATCCATCTCCTCAATAACCACAACATCATCTCCATTAGGTCTAGTCATAGGTATGTTGACATCAATGCCAACTAACAAGACCATCAACAAACATACATCATCACACATGCATATGACCAACACCACCAAGAGCTTGTTGACAGCAATGCCAACACTAAAATGCCAATAGTGTGGAATGCGAAGGTGCAGAGTCTTCAGAGTAACCAACACCACCAAGAGCTTGTTGACATCAATGCCAACACTAAAATGTCATTAGTGTGGAATGCGAAGGTGCAGAGTCTTCAGAGTAAGTTTATTTTGCTGAGTGCAGAGGACCTCCACACTTCACATAATGAACTTCCTCCACACTCCGAACTGGAGATAGACTATACACACTATCAGATCATACCATGTTCGAATACAAAGATAATGGCGTAGCTCAAATCTTTGATCTTGACCTTGAAGTTGCACCAATGTAAGCAAATTCGATACAATCTTCAAATGTAAAGCATTCAAAACTAATAGTAAATTGCAAAGAAAATATATTCTTGGTTCTTGGTTTGACTCCTCATGCTACTCTAAAGCTATCATGAAGCACATAAATAACATTAAAAATATTTGTGCATGAAGCACCTTAATCCAAAATATGTGACATAGAATTGTCTATATGTGCACATTTTGCTTTTTGTCGATTAACAATTGTTTGAGTATGCACTTTTACTCTATATCTTCAACAATTTGGGCTAACTGCTATAACGATTTCAAACTGTGCATATCTCAGGGTTTAACTTTCATTGTGTAGAGTGTGGAGTGTGGAGTGCAGCTAGCAAACATGATCGTGGAAACACAACATTCTTAAATATGACAAAACACATACCCCACACAAAAAGACAGGGACTATGTTGCTATGCAACTATCACCCTTGTTATGAATGGTGATTACACTCGTTTATTGAATGTTTTTTTTCTTTTCATTATGTGTGACTGTGTTTATATAAGAATATGAATAATAATTATTCATGAAAGTAATTGCAATGTAATTAGTAAAATTATAATTAAAATATGAATAATGATCGATGTTACTAGAATTATAAATTTAAAATGTTAAAATAATTTATAAATCTTTAACATTTCACCTTTTTTATTAAATAATTTAGAGAGTGCCTTTTCATGTATGGTGATTACATTGGTTTGTTTAGTGTTTTTATCTTTTCATTATGAGTGAATATGTGTATATAATAATAATAATAATAATAATTTATGAAATGGAAATTAATTGGTTTGTGTGAGGTTTGGTTTCCATTAAATCTCAGGTTTATATTGTATGGTGAGGAGTTGAGGATGAGAAGCAATTATGAGAGTTACACCATTTCCAAAAAAAATTAAGAATATAAATGATAATTACAATTATATAACTCCATTGATTATGTATTAGAATAAATTCCATGACTATAACATATTTTATTATTATTATTATTTTTCTACAAGTGGGAAAACCTATCATAACTCAGTTGTCAAACTAGCAGTGAGGACAACCATCTCTAGCTGTTATCCGTGAATGCAGACCGACTCATCACCGTTATTCAAGGAAAACCACGCCACCTGATATAACTCGCTGGTGTTCCGTAAGGGGGTAGACTTTCATTCCTGGTAGATGCCTCTAGGTCTTGGGCCATTAATAGGTTTCCTTACGTCCGAGGAAGACGAACTCTTAGATAAGCATAAGCAGTTTTAGGGCATACTCCAGGCCCAATATTTTATTATTATAACATCTCATTTTATTTTATTTTATTATAAATTCCTTTTTCTTTTATTATTATAACATTTCTTTTTATTTTATTTTATTAAAAATCCCAATATATTATGACCAAGGTATCTAATAATAATAATCCTTCCTATTAATATCAAAGGGAATTTGGATGATTATATTTCTATTTTTATTTTTCTCATTTTTTTATTTACTTTCTCATTTTTAATTTATATATATATATATATATATATGTCGTTCAAAATGGCTTTCATTAGATTTTCAAAATATCATAGTGTACAAAAATGCTCTCAACAACCCCCACTCTCTCATTTCGACCAGACTTTTTGAGATTGGGGGTTGGAGAATACCAGGATAGACAATTTGCATACATTATTTCTAGAGGGCCCTGTGGCCTTAACATACTATGAGTGACACAAAAAGAGACCTGAACTGATAGCAACATATCAAGGAGGGGGATGAGGGGGCATTACAGGGGGAGCTGCAAAGTAACCAACATGATCATGAATGTGGAAGTCAATATGTTCCACCTGTGCTTCCAAGTTGCGGAGGTGGTCATTTGTGCATCATTGATTGCGCCGAAGGTTGTCCAACTGCTCCAAAATGACATTTTGATTGTATTGAATATCAATAAGATAGGCTACAATCTCATTGTGGTCTTCATACCTGTGATCCCTTAGAATGTCAATGTCAATTTTCATGTGCCACAGTTGCTCAACGATAGATTCCATGGAGGCAAGAGCCACTAGGTGCCCTGGCCTCTGCGTCCTCTCTTTCTTGGCTGGTCGAGTTAACAAAGGACGAATGGTGGCCTGGCTCGGGGTGCCCAGCCTGGGCTTGTTTCCCCCTCCTGTGACAAGGACGACCCCGTTGTTGTGGCATCTTGTAGGTCACGGTGGTTGATGGCTCGCGACAGGGGGAGCCCATAGAGATATCTAGAGAGAACCTACACATAATATAAACCAGTCTAATCCCATGAACCCACTAACACGACGAAGGATGAAGCACTAGACCGACACCATTATCAGAGGGGTGAAATGGGCATGCGTTTACCCAAACTGAGTAACGGAGTAGAGCAATTCCCACAAACAACCCTGAATCTTCACGCAGATAGAACACACAACCCCGAGTACTGACAGAGAGACTGTGGTTACCTTCAAGCCATAAGAGAGACTCGAGCCCATAACACAAATTACTAAAAACCGGATGGATACCCACGCACCTATGAAGACCAACAAGAGTGCTTGTGAGCGAGAGCGGAGCTAGAAGCTGTGTTAGGGGTGAAGAAGGCTTATAGCCAACAAAGGCATGTGAGCAACACCAAACCATGATTGTCTGAGTGCTTAGATCCCAAGGGCAGACTAAGAGACATATCCCAATCCACACCAGGAAACTGTAAATGTCTTATGCACTACTCGCCTAAACTCGAAACCCCAGTGAGGCGCCATAGACCCAGACCCAGACACTTCCACTCTCCTTCCAACCCAAATTCATTGCCCAAACTGCCAAATTGAAGCAAATCGCTTGCCAGGCTTCACATTTATCCGCAAAGTTTGTGAGGGAGATCATCACACAAGAGGAGTTACTGCCATAACGGTTCATGGAGGGGAAGTTAATACCCGCATGGAGGAGGAGCAGGCCTGGATGGCCTTTCACGCGCCACTTGTACTTCGACATGCACACCCCCATCAGGGGTACTTTTTATATTTTAAAAATAATATTATTAATAAAAAAAAAAAATATATTAATTAGAATTATTTCGGGTGGTTGAGTGAAATGGTTGTCATCTTCCCCACTCAATCTCAAATCCTCACTAATGACATGATGAGCTATAAATGCCTTGATAGTTATTGTTGTAAAAACTTTGTATCTAATGAACTCTTAAATAAGTATGCTCATGAATTGACCTAATTCCAACAACCTCACTATAACTCTCGGGCTCTGGATTTTTTCTATAATAATAATAATAATAATAAATACATATAATTATACTCCAATTTTAAAAAAAAACATAGAAAAATAAAATAATCTTTATTAAAAATAAATTATCATAAGAAAAAATATGATAATCTTCATTAAAAAATAAATAGTCATGGTAAGAGGATTTGTATTTCTACTATTCCTAGCCTCGAGAGTTATTTTTTTCTTTTCTATATAAAAATAAAAAATGCAAATACTAGTAAATATCAATAAAAAAACTTCTTTATTTTGACAAAGGATTACATATATCGTTGTATTAATGGAGACTGCCCTAGGGTTTCTTAGATTTTTGCAGGGTCACATGGCACAGGAGGATGATCGACAGTGATACGAAGGCAGTGGCGCAGGCGGCAAGCTTCGTACCTCTTGCTTGGACCGCAGGAACATCACCCCATATGACTGCTCGCAGACTAGACGCCATGCACCCGCCGCTGACAACAGAAGGAGCGACAATACCTGGTTCTCGAGGATCGTCGATCCGAACTCTCGTTTGATCACACAGGGTGCCATTAAATGGCCTTCCTTGATCTTCAAGAAAAATCACCCCGCGCTTCCTTCTGCCAGCGACGTAGTTGAAGATATTGAAGAGGACAAACTTCAAGAAGTTCCAGAAGAAGCAGTTGAAGGAACCAAGGCCGAGAAGAAGGTCGTCTACGACAAGAGAGTATGTGATCTGCTGGAGCAATACGCACAGATGCTGGACTGCGTTGCAGACAATGTGGGATCCAAGCAGTTGCAGAGCATTTGTGCCGGGTTGAGGCCCAATCCGGTCGTTCTGATGGGGAAAAGTGCAGAGAAGTCGGGGAATAACACCTACCACTCTCAAACCGAACCAGAACGTGAATCACTAGTAAACCCTCTCCCCTTTCAAATTTTTATTAAAATCCCTCATGGGAGGACACATCTGGCTTGGATACAGGTAACCAAATCTGTACAGATTTTAAAGAACAACATCTTCCAGCATATTGGTTATCCTACAGGATCACAGGTTTTGATATTTGGAGGTAGAGTACTCCAGGACTACAAATCTCTGAAGGACTACAAAATCTTACTTGAGACCATTACTCTCAACTTGAGGTTGAGGGGAGGAGCGGCAGACCATCACAAAATAAATCCTCCGGGCAGTGGCATAGGAAGCAGCACAAAAAAAATCCCAGAAACATATCAAAAGCAAAAAGGTGTAGGGTTATCCTTCAAGAACATTCTTGTTCTTGAAGGAAATAAACCTGTTGCAACAACAAAACAAGCTGGCACGACACCCGCCCCATACATTGTGGAACAACTGAGTTTCACCCCATAATTAAATATGGATACAACAGAAACAGATGAGTATTGTTCTACATTTGAAAAACAACCAATAATTTGCAGATTCAATTGTTTTTGGCCCAAACCTATGGATCTTTTCTCTTGGTATTCAGAACCTGGACAAATAAATGCGACATTCATCTCTGTTCCAAGGAGTTTTTCAATGTAAAATTTCACACAACAGAGGAAAGGGACATCATTATGCGGGAAGGCCCATGGTTCATGGGATCCACGGGTCTATTCATTACTCCATGGTACCCAGAATTTGATCCAAATATAATGGTTGTATCTCGGATGCCGGTTTGGGTTCGTCTTCACAACCTACCACTACATTTCTGGAGCCAACAAGTCATGTCTGGTATAGGTAATACCATTGGGCATTTCATCAAAATGGACACAGAAAGAACGGAGGAAGGAATTTACACATTTGCACGCATGTGTGTGGAAGTAGATCTCAGCAAAGGACTGCCAGACCAAATACAACTAAAGTATAAATAGAGGTGCTGGACACAGACTCTAGATTATGAAAATACTGCATTCAGATGCAGAATTTGCCACCAAACAGGGCATCTTCAAAATACATGCCCAGAAGCGAAAAAAGATACGTGTAGGAAGAAGAAAGTAGGAAAACAGCCCAAGGGATGGCAATTCCCTCCACCAGCCCCTGATGATGTCACTGTTGAGGAGGAAGATAAGGAAAAGGAACTCCCCATTCCCCAAGAGGACAATTAGACATACAAGGAACCATAAAATTGAGGAATTTGTTTCACATGATCTGATGGACTCTTTGCCGGAGAAGATACCAGACACAATGGATACCAGCGGAGCTAAAGGACACCATACTTCAGACCACTCAGATTCAGACAAGGATAATCCTCGCCGTGCAGAGGACACTTCACTCGCACTTGTTTCGTCCTTGCCGACTCAAAGGTAGTGGCAAAAGGTCGAGAAGAAAAAGGAGAGAAAAGTATAATTTTCTCCCCATATGTACAATTTTTTTTTTTTTTTTGGATATGTGCTTCTGCATCTACAAAATGTAATTTTTTTATCATTAATAAAATTATGAATTTTCCTAGGGGAAAAAAATCAATAAAAAAACACAATTATTATTCATTAATTAAAAAGTTAAGATAAAATGTCAAGGTTATTTTTGTTAATTATATAATGTTTTTGTTAATTTTATAATTATATTATTTTAAGATAAAGATTAGACTAAATTTGAAATCATCATCAATAATATAGTTTAATTAAACAAAACAAAAAAAATAACAAAGACAAAAATTTCATGACAAACATAAAACAACTAATAAAATATTGTATTATTGAATGTCATCACCAAAAATTAAGAAATATAATTAACTAATATTGTTTATATTAACATATATACACTTTAATGTATATGTGTGTTATTTTTATTAATATATATAATTGTTTATAATTAAATTTATTAAATATATATTTTAATATAATAATAAGTCATCTTAAATTCAAAATATGGTGAAAAATTTATAATTCATAAAAATGGAAATAATAAAAAAATGAAAAAATAAATAAAGAAGTTAAATAAAAAAGAAAAAAGAAATTAGTAACTAATAGAAATGGAAGTTACTAAACAACCCATAATAAGACCTCAACCAATCACCTTACAAATAAATAAATTTAAATAATAATAAAAAATAACAAAATTGAATTCCTAATGTTAAACTATGGATAAGCGTAATAAAGTTTTTGTCAAAGACAAACTAATACAAAAATTTAATATTATTATTAATGGAAATAATTTTATTTATTTATTTATTTAAAAAAACAACTAATTTATTATATATATATATATATATATATATATATATATATGATGATGGTGATGATGATGATGAACGTCTAGAGACCAAAGTGGTCTATCAGACCTCAATAAAGGAGAGTCTAATTATCAGTCTTCAAAATCTTGTTTATGCGATCAAGGAGCAGGAAAATAAGTGTTCCAAGATTGTTATATATATATAATTAGAATTTGTATTAGCTTTCAATCAACAATTATATGAAAATAGAGAATTTTGGATTGGATTGGTCGGTCTCAAGGGAATTCTAATCAAATTATATATATATATATATATATATATATATTTCAGAATTAGAACTTGTATTAACTTCTGATTAACAAATTATATGGAAACAAAGAATTTTGGATTGGTCGGTCCCAAGGAAATTCCAATCAAATCCAAAATCAAAAGACAAACTACTCTATGATTACATGAAAATTAAGAAATTTAGATTGGTCGGTCCCTGAGGGAATCTAACCAAAGCCAAAAGCAAAATACAAGTTAACCAAAGATTGACAATGCAGATACATTTACTACTACCTAGTCTTTGAGGCCATAAATGATCATGGGGTATTTTTAATGTTCTTTTTCATTTTTTTGTTTACGAACATTTATCCATTCTAAGGAGTTGTCAGGAATAATTGAGGGGGAGACAATGACCATATTTCCTTGAGTCAATTCTATTTCTGGAGGGTATGTAATATTGAATGCTTCCTTATCACTATCCGAGTGATCTGATTCATGAAAACGTTTATGCTCACTCGTTGATGAGGCAAATATCATGGCTATATCTCCTTTATCTCCATTTGAGGGTTGGACTCTAGCGTTTGAGGGATGAGATGGTGCTATGTGTGGCTCAAATGAGGCCGGAGAACGTGATTTGGTTGCATAAGATTTTGCAGTGAAGAATGATTTTTAAGAAAGTATATATATATATATATTGAATTAGAACATGTTTTAGTTTCTGATCAACAAATTATATGAAAACGAAGACTTTTGGATTAGTCAATCCCAAGGGAATTCTAACCAAATCCAAAATCAAAAGACAAGCTACTCTATTATTACATGAAAATTAAGAAATTTGGATTAGTCAATCCTTAGGGGAATCCAACTAAAGTCAAAAGAAAAATACAAGCTAACCTGGGATTGACAATGTCAATACATTTACTATGATCCTAGTCTTTGAGGGTAGAAATGATCACAATTTTTTTGGAATGTTCTTTCTCCTTTTCTTTTACAAACATCTATCCATTCTAAGGAGTTGTCGAGAACAATTGAAGGGGAGACAATGACCATATTTCCTTGAGGAAATTCTATTTCTGGAAGGTCTGTAATATTGGATGCTTCCTTTTCACTACCAAAGTGATCTGATTTAAGAAAATGTTTGTGCTCACTCATTGATGAGGCCAAGATCATGGCTATACCTCCTTCGTCTCCATTCGAGGGTTGAAATATAGTGTCTGAGGGACGAGATGGTGTTATGTGTGGCTGAGCTAAGGCTGAAGAACTTGATTTGGTTGCAAAAGCCTTATGTTGTTGCACATTGCCTTGCTTGAAAACCAAAGAATTTATATATCCTTTTGGCTCTCGTGGGACTTGCCATCCTCAATTTTTTTTCTTAGCCTCTGGGGTGGAAGAAAGCCCTTGGGAAGAAGGATATGAATTTTGGAGATGACCCAATTGTTGAAAGACCTTGCAGTAGAAAGATGTGTTTTCATAGTCCACCAGTTGCAAATAAACTCCACCATGCCAATTGGTTACGATTGGTTTGAGAACCCTTTGTTATGATCTACTTCAACATATATGTAGACAAAAGTTATAAAACCCCTCTCAAGCATGTATGTGTCTATCTTAATAAGATGGTTGAGTGTGTTACCCACCCCAGCTAAGATATCCTTGTTTATTAAAGGAATGGGCATATTAGGGAATCTTACTCAAATAAGAGTGCCCATAATTGTCATGGATATAAGGTTTCCATAAGCCATGGTTGAAAGGAGAGCCCAACGCGACCCCAGATTTAGGGTCCTTCATAAAAAGCCCTTTGACTATCCTCTAGATTTTTGAAATTTACCACAAGGAAACCCTTCGAGCACAAAAGTAGTTCCATATTCAGGGACTATGTCTAATTCACCCATTCTTGGAGTAGTTGCTAATGGCCAAAACCCATTAAAACGACAAGTAATGACATACTGCTTATACCATACGTAAGAAATGATGGATTGGGGATGAGTCACCTCAATAGTTGGAAAAACTTCTGCCAATTCCATGATGAAGATTGGCCCTAAAACATCGGATTCAGTTGTGGAGCCTTAGCTTTAGGGCATCCTTGAAGGATCAAGATTCTGATGTAGAGGGTCCATCCCTACCTTTGGCTCCACCATTTAGCCTTGAAACTATAAATATTAATGCGTCATTTTTTATTGTATAATCTCTAAGTGAGTTCCTTTCCTAAAGCTGCCTACCTCCATGTAGGAGCCACATTAAGACAAAGGGGATTCCTGCCCGAACTTGGATTCTAGATGCAAGTAAAGAGATCAGGTCAATGAATTTCACCTGCATACAAAATATGCCTCCTGATATTGGCATCACGAAAACCAAAAACCTCAAGAGATCAAAATCAATGTCCTAAGCTTGGATGCGAGAAGAACCCTATTACAAAAGAATTTCCTTCTGATGTACCAAATTTTTAACAATAACACCAAAATGAGGGGGTTTCGAACAAAAAAAAGTCCTTAAGTTGAAATCTCCTAAAAACAAAATGGTCACTAAAGATATTAAGATTTCCATCTCCTTATTATAATTGATGAATATAATAATAAATGTTATTATATATACATAAACTAATAGTAATAATATATTTGATAATAATTAATGTCCATTAAAATTAAATATAATTAATTAAACTTTAAAAACAAAAAGTTGTTCATACTTTTTAATGTACAATAATTCACTTAAAAATATTATATAGATTTACATTTCAACCCCTTTACAACATGATCCTTTTAATAATAAAAAAACAAAAAACTATGTAAAATTTCAATGTACAATTGACATAAAAAAACTATTTAAAATTTCAATGTACAATTGACATAGATGCATGTAACCAAACTCTTGACCACATAATTCCTGGTAATGATAAAAAAACAAAAAGTGAGTGAAAATTCAATGTGCAAATACAATGGGCATAGGAAACAAAAAATAGAATCCACCAAGATGATCCACTCTCTAAAAATTCAATGTACAAAAACTGTGGGTGTGGGTAGGAGGCAGTGGGTTCGTTACAAGGGGTTGGGATTTAGTCCACACAAGAGGCTCGACGTGGCCCACCACAAACATCACTCTCCCAAATATTTAAGGAATTTAAGTTGTTAGGCCAACCAAGTTGTATTGACTTGTTATTGTATATCCCCAACTTTATAAACAATTCAAACTTGGTAAATATTGAAAAAATAATTTAAATATTAATTATTATGAATAGTAATTAATCCAAAATATCCAAATCCAATTTATTACGTAATCGCATACGACATGAAGATGGCAGACGACCGCACCAAATTCTTTTTAACATATATTTAATACTTAATTAATATGATTATTAATCGATAAAATTAATTTGGCTTATCTCGAAGATGGCATATCAAATCATGCCGAATTGCCGCACCGAATCGTCGGCGGGTAATCGGTAGACACGTGTCAGTCAGAGGTCTACGCGTCAGCTAAAACTCGTTGACTCTTTCCTCATTAGGCCGCTAGCGGTACTCGCAATCGTGTGGGGCCTACTCCGTAACGGCGAGTTGATTCTAGAAAGAGGAGAATGTACGTTCTACTAGTGTACACGTGGAGCCAGAATTCTCGTTCGCTGTGCCGGCTTACCAAATCCTCGCACAGAAGAAGCGCATTCGTTAGCCAGCAGCAGTAAAAAATGGCGACAGAAAAATTCCAGTCAGAAAATGGCAGCGAGAAGATGTATTGCAATTTGTAGCACGTACCAAGTACTCGGACAATATAGAAGGTTTGGTGTGAAGGAAGGATTTAACGATGATATATACATTTTATATATATTTTTTTGAGGTATGAAGAGGCACGGGCAATATATGTATTGGGAATCTGGGACCCTCAATGGACTGTGGCTGAAGCATTGGAAGTTATACAGCTATTTCAGTAATTTTGACAATATATTAGACGAAGTGGGTCTACCTCTTTCTTTCCGCGTTTGACAAAGGGGTTGGCTTCTCGGAGCTAATCATTCCCTTGCCGGTCAAAGGAGTTTATCACTTGTGGGTATGAATGAATAAGTGCATTAGGCAAGCAAGGGGTTCATGACCAGGCATGCCAATGACGACACTTGGTGCATTTGGTTTGTTTCTATACAACATTGACAGACATTGTTGAAGGAGGAGACCCATGTGCATCTGTTTCCTTTGCCAACAGGGCCAGCTGCCATCATCGTTTCGTCCATTACCAAGGTGGGTATTTGCATCCTCACCTACTTTTCTTCCATTGGGTTTTTTCCTCTGAGTCTAGCTCCCATACATTCTCATAATCTTGGTACCTATTCTGACTTTTCTTACAGGGAATTGGATCGTTGATTGATATCTCTCTGAAAGTACAGAGCCTTGGAAGGCTTAGTTCTCCTTGGTCAACTATCGCTGAAAGGTAATGATCTGGCTTTTAGGCTTGTATCTGCATACAGGTTTGGTTGTATTTGGTATTTTGTTTTCATGGTGTTGAAGATATTCACTGTGTGTCTGTTAGCAGTGTCATTTGCAAGCAATTCTTGCCAAAAAGCCCAATTTCTTCCAATTAACCCCTGTAGTAAATTGTATCTATCTTTCTTATCTATATGTTGTTTGAAGATAACGTACCTGAGTTCAAGCCATTCCCTATAAAGGAATGGTCTGTATGGTCTGTAGGATCACGTTTAGATGGCCTCATCTTTATGCCTCTTAAAGGAGTGTCCAGGTCTCTCAGAGGGTGTTTTCCTGTCCAACCTCTCAAGAATTGCTTATATCAGGTCCAATCCGTTAAGGGATGTGCCAATGGCCTTTGAATTTGTACTTTTGTTTAAGCAAAGGCTACTGGACCTGGGAATCTGCATGCGTCAGAATTTTGGATGTCTAAGTTGCTAAAATGGAACCCCAGAATGTGAAATGTATAGATCAAACCAGTTTAACTCATAAGGGAACGGATGCGTTCAAGAAACACAAAAGAGAGAACCAACTTAAGAGTTTTTCACAGCAGTCATCATGTTAAGAATTGATATGTATTACAGTTCATTACGTTTAGTGAAGTCAGCCAAGGAAAGGAAAGGAATATCTATGTATGTAACTAAACTATCTCTGTTACATAACTACTTTTATGAAGGTCTTCCCGTTCTCAAGAGATGGCCCGGAGTCTGCAAACAGTCACCTACAATCATTCACCCATAAAAGTCAAGTTTTCCATTAGGCATAAAAATCTACAGTTATGTCCAACAAAAGAGTCCCAAAAATCAAGTCAACAAAGGGAATTTCAATAATAAAACGAGTGAAGCAAAATAGATATTATGACCCTGAATGCTACATAGAGTGGGTTTTAGATTCTTAACTGATTTATTTATTTTCCAAGACTGCTTTTTTGCAAACTATTTACAGCAGTTGCTTTTTGGAAGGGGATGGTAACTTATGCACCCACTTTACACTAATTTTCCTCTAACAGGGGCCTTTTGCAAAATGTTAGTGCCTTTTCTTTTATGCATTGTGTGCTATCTCTGTCTCAGTTCCTGTGGTGGTTAATTTTTTCTTTATTTATTGCGAAATTTGTATTTCACATTGCTTTCCTATAATATTCTGTGTCTTTTTGAGAATATTTAACATATCAGTTTTTTGTCGTTGATATTGATGGTAAGTAGTGCTTGTAACAAATAGTGTTTAGGTAGTTGTCTGTTGCTGACCACTAGTTTAGGTAGTTGTCTGTTACGGACCACTGATAGGTGATGTAAAGAAGGTATTGTTGTGATTCTTCCAGATTTTAATACTTGGTTTGTTGCTTCTGATCTTCTGATTATTAGACAACCATCTTAGACTTTTGGAATTGCAGGAAATACATTTCTTGTGTTTGAATTTATCATTGTCTACAAAATTTTCGTAGTAAAGTAAGTTTAATGAGGATTCTATTTTAAAAAGTATTCATTTTGTTACAGCGTGTCTTTTTTACATGTAAAATATAATCCTTCGCTGAAGAGGGACCATGCTAGTTAGGCCAAGTAGTTATAAAGTTGTCAAGTTGAAATTTTGTAGGGGTCATAATGAGCCATTCGATTCCTCATGTAATGAGATGGGCATCCGGTCAACATCTTTATTGGTTAATTTGAACTGCAATTTGTAATTCATTGAAATCAGCAAGCAGACATCTAAAGACTAGTATGGATGTTTTGAATAATACATAGCATTTGGATAGCTTCATCATAATAGTACTTACATTGACAAGTTAATCCTGTTTGTGATTGAGACAACACGAGTTATATATTTTCAGGGTCACTTTCTTACATTTCACCTGTTTCTGTGTTTTTTGGAGAAAAAGATAAATTGAATTCTGATTTCACAAAAGGTGTGTTGCAAACCAGACAAATACAGATTCTTCCCTAAAGCCAGACTCTTGCTGCCTTTGCTTATCTCCAAACTGTAATACCAGACATATGATGAGTTAGCGAATGATTAGCATATGACAGCAGGGTTTACCATTTCACATATGATGTTTCGAGTAATGAAATCAATCATTCAAATGCTTGCAATGATTAGTAATAGTAAAGATGGATATAAATTTATAGGCTATAAACCTTGAAATATGAGTAATCTTAAATAAATAATGTCTTGTACAACTTTTGTTTCTTCTAATGAAATGCCATAAAAGCATATTATCTTGCTAGAAAGTGAGAATGGTATGCTTAGCAACGAATTAAAGGTTAATTTGTCCCCATTTTCTTCAGATTAAAATTTTTCAGACTTCCTATGAGTTCCATACACCTCATGGGCACTTGGACGTTACCAAGAAATTTCTGAGGTGTTTCTGGGTTTCCACAAGTTTTGGGTGGTGGTACGTAGGCAGTTTAGAAGTTTTGTGCAACAGAGATCCTCATATACATTAGCCTACTTCACTATATAGGACGCACAATATTCTACTATTGATAAAAGCAGTATGCAAATTTGCTGTGCATCACTCTTTTTAGTCATTCACATGTTAATCTAGGGCTATTCCTCCTGATACATAGCATTTCTCAGAGATGTACACAAACATCCTTCATACTGACAAAGCGAATCTGTACACAACATAAGGTTTAAGACATCATAGCAGAGTCCATAGAATTGGGCAATATTCCTTCTCTTATAGTAATTTTGAAAAGGTTTGCAGCTGAATCCTTTTAAAGGGGCAGTAGACACTCAAACTAGAGTTTACAAGGTACATCAAGTCAGCTGTCAAAAAGCTTTCTTTTTTATTCTCTATTTATCTTCTTCTGGAGCAATTGGACACTAGCCACCTTACCATTGTGAAAAGACAATATACAAAAATATTATATGTTGCTAATAATAACATTCATTTTTCATGCTTATTCGGCCACTGATATTTGTCTTAGTTGTTGATATGTCCAAAGCTAACATGACTGTAATATAAAGTTTAAAGTGATTACCACCTACCTTCCGTCTTTTAGTTGCAACTGGGTTTCTAGAGATCTAATTTTTAACTAGTTTTTACCATCCTTCCAGCTGGCTGAACATCATGTCTTACCTAGAGAGTTGTTGGTGCCATCCATGTTTAGTTTATGTATGCAGAATTCTATTCCATTCAATTCTTGGGAAATTAGAGTGGGATTGGAGAATGCATATATGAGAAAAATTGATTATTTCATTGATAGCAGATGGGGATAACTCCAAACCTTCTCAAAATGCAGTCCTGCTACATCTTAACTTTCACACAAGTATATTGATTTTCATGTCCTTTGTCATGTTATTCTTAGTTAGTTTTAAATTTTAAACATTGGGTACTCTTGATTGTTATCTAGACACTTTATCTTTTGCTCTCTCTTCATGTATTGAGTAGTCTTTGCCTGCCATTTTTGCTCGTTGTCCAACTACTATTATTCTAATTGCAATATTTGTTGTGATATTGTTTTACTAGACATCAGTATTTAACGAACATGAATAATTAAACCCCTACTTCACCACACTACACCTGATTGTAAACAATATTCATATCCCATCAGTGATTATTTTACTGTTGCAACCATTCATTTATGGCATTGAATCCACCGTCCACTTCTTTGCAAGTGAAGCTTATGCAGTGACGATTTTCATTGCATACATGCCCTTAAGACAGCGCCTAAAAGTGTTTGAAACTCGCGTATAACTTCCAGACGTATAATTTAATTTATTCTTCAGATGTTGATCATTAATCTGTGTGTCAGAACCATATAACAGTAAGCAGGAACATAAAAGTAGAGCAAACAGTGACCCAAAAGAACACAAGATGTAAGGTGGAAACCCAATGTGGGTGAAAACCACCTGCTGCAATATGTCTCTATCTTCTTTCAATTAAAAACTTCTTTTTACAATAATTCTGTACTGGTGCAGTCTTATACTAGTACGCAGGCTTCAGCCTACAAAAGGCTACAACCTTCTCTCTTTCTCCAGACTCTCCTGGAAGGGAGCTACAACCCCCTTAGCTCTTGTACTAGCTGAGGTACTAGTACGTAGGTGCTGACCTACAGAAGGCTTCAACACTGAAGGAGCAGGAAGATATGGTTTGAGATATGTCCACTGTTTGGATGCTATAACCTGCTAGAAATAATATTTTCTAGTTTATCTATCAACTTTGGGCAATGTCCTAGATTTTGTTCTTGAAAAAGTAAAGGTGGATTAGGTTGCCTTCAGACATTGAATGAGTCAAGTAGTTCATGATCGGTGATTTGGCAGATGAAGTAAACTGACATAATCTAAATTATACTTTAGCTGCAAACAAGAGGAAAAAGAAAATATAAAATATTGTGCCTCAAGTTGTGAAAGCCAACATAGTTAACTCAACAAACCTTACACAAACACTTTTGAAAGTGGGTAATCTTATCTAAAATGGTTGATCAACTTATATAGATACACTTGAGAAACAAGGTGATAATCATATTGCATCATCCCATATTGCATATCATTCTTCCTTTTGATGAGAGTCTGATCCAGCCTCTTGCTGCCCACATTGAATACCTCTTTGCACCTTTCTTGGTTATTGCTATGTTGTCAACCTATGTACTTGTTTATCACTGTTCTATTTCATGCTACATGTTATCTGTGCAAAGCATTGTTCCACTCCACGGGCATGTGTAATGAATGAGAACATGATTGATTAATGCTTTGAGGTATTAGAGCTGTCGTAACCCTATTTCTCAGTAACTAAATGGCTGTAAGTCCAAAGCTATGTAAAGGATAGATAAAGGTGGACTCTAGAGCTGTGTGAAGGATGACACTTGTAAACAATTGGAATTGGGGTCGATTTATCTTTGAAATTCTAGTGTCAATTGTCCATGCTTGATTTCCCTAGTTGAAAGTTAGAGGAGCATAATTGTTATTTATACTCTGACCTTTCAATTGCCACTCGAATTTCTTCCCTGCCCTCCATGCACCTTTGACCAAATTCTGTTTGTTACTTGCCTAAAATAAAAGCTTCATAAACAATCTTTTTTGTATGAAACAAGAGGTAAAACATAAACCATATTTAGTGTATTTAAGTAGAATGGTAATCAAGGTGGTCGAACATCTAGTGTCAGAGTTAATTCTTTGAGTGGTCTTTGAGTTGTCTTCTACCACTAATGTTCATTGTCTTCTTGTTATACTGGTAAAGCTATAGAGTTTATGTTAATGTTAAGGATAACAATGGTATGTCTATGCTTAGAGCAATTTTACTTCAATTTTCTTTATTAGCCCAATATCATTTCTAGCATAGTAATCACATCAACATGATAGTAAAATGCAAATAGAACATAAACAATAACAGTAGAAGACAAGTCAACACAAGAAGACACAAGATATGGCACCAGCCGGGGACAAACCCCAATGTGGGGAAACCCTTGATCAATTCTTCTTATAATTCTTCAAAAGTTCAGCAGAGAGAGAGTACACTTTCCAATATTCACTTGCCCAAATTGATCAGTCAAAACAACAGAAACATAAAGCCCTAACTAGAAAGTCAACACTGGTCAACAAGGTTGAAATTGACCTCCAAAACAACTCTGTTAACCTTGGTCAACTCGGCCTCCAACAACAAGATAATCTAGTCCAAAACAGTCTGAAAGTAACCAGTCAAATCTGGTCAACAAAAGTCAATGCAACAACTTGAATTAGGGCAATCAACGCTGGTCAACATAGGGGTCAAATTGCCTTGATTTTTGTGCCCAAAACAATGGCCTGCCAAAACAAAAGTCTCCCTCACAAAATCGAAGTCAAACTGGGTCAACGCTAGTCAAAGTCACCATCCTGAAATTTCGGTCAAATCTAGTAAACACAGAGACTAGAAAAGACAATCTTCCTTTCGCACATGTGGAGAGAGAGAGGCCCAGAAATCTGTACCCAATCAAGATGAGAAAGAGAAAGATGAATGAGATGAGATGACAAAATGAGGAGGCACCTTGTATTTATATGTAACGTCAAAGGCCGGAGGAGGCTAATTTGATAGCTAGCTGACCTTGATAATTTTTCCATAATCAAAATAAATTCATAACTTCATTTGTACATGTCAGAATGGGATGATCTTTAGATCAATCCTACACCTCTCAGAAAGAAAAATCCAAGAAAAATATCAGCTACCTCATAAGAGCTGTCCAAAGTGATGTTGGCCCTAGTTGCCAAATTTAACACTCCCTCTCAACTAGGGAGAACATCACCTGCCAAATTATCTGACAATCTGTACCATCTCTGTCACTGCACTGCTCTACTGAACCATGAAGAAAGAAGAAATGATCGAGAATGTATCATACTATTCTCCACCGGCCCGAAGTCAGTCTCCAACAACAAAGAGTGTGTCATACCACTCTTAACTTACCCGAAGTCAGTGACCAACAACAGAGAGTGTATCATACCACTCTTAACTGACCCGAAGTCTGTTTCTGTTGATCCCAGATCAATATCAACATCCTAGCATAGGGAGTATGGTAGTACACGATGCGTCCATCGCTAGTACTATGGTCCCTATCCTCATTTCCCTACTCATTGGCTAGATGAGAGGTACTTCCCATGAGTTCCAGACTACATGGGTAGGATGTGTCGGCAGGAGAAGGTGAACCATTCATCCTGCTCATATGCCATAGGCGAGGGTGAACCACTCAGCGTATGCATATGCTACCATGGGGTATCATAGGGGAAGGTGAACCATTCACCCTGTACACAACACACCACTAAGGGAGGATGAGTCACCCTATAGTTGCTCATCGCTCCAAGAAGTACCTCAAGCACCCCGGAGCTCCCAGAGCTCAACATCCATCTCATACTGGACCCTCATAAGAGGGTCTCTCCACGACTCCAAGTCATTCACAGAAGGTCAAGAACTTGACCTTTCCCAGGGGCTTCATAAGAATATCAGTGACCTGATCATCAGTCCTAATGTTTTGGAACCTTATTGCTCGCCGTTGTACCATATCTTGGATAAAGGGGTAGCTGATATCAATATGCTTGGAGCGATCATGAAACACGAGATTCTTAGAAAGACGAATCCCACTCTGGTTGTCACAGAAGATCACGGTGGTATCCAGGACATGTCCAGACAACTCACTAAAGAGCTTCCTCAACCAGATAGCTTTACAGGAGGCCAAACTAGCAGCAATGTATTCAGCCTCAATGGTGCTCAAAGTAACCGACTTCTGCTTCCTTCTCATCCATGATATTGAAGCAGAACCTAGAGAGAAGCAACATCCTGATGTGCTTTTGCGATCCACCACACTACCAACCCAGTCTGCATCAGAGTAACCATGGAGCCTCACATTCCTGACAGTGTATCTCAGTCCATAAGTGATTGTGCCTCGGAGATATCTCAAGAGATTCTTGGCAGCAATCCAATGTATATGATGAGGCTCGACCATAAACTGACTTAATGTGTTCATTGCAAACATATGTCTGGACGAGAGTTCACCAAGAACATCAGGGCCCCTATGAGTTGACGATACTCAGAAGGATTTCCCAAATCAGGCCCAACAACACTTCTGCATAACTTCTTGAAGTTAAGTTCCATTGGAGTAGTCACGGACTTGCAGTCCACCATCCCAAATCTTTCAAGTAGCTTCACAACATATTTTCCTTGAGAAAGGAAAATCTCCCCTAGCTTTTGCCAAACCTCCAACCCTAGGAAGTAATGCATCAGTCCTAGGTCCTTCATATCAAATTCAGAAGCCAACTCTCTCTTACATTGATGAATAAGAGGGTCCGCACCCGTCGGAAAGAGATCGTCCATATATATTACCAAGATGAGAGGTCTATCATTCTCAACCTTAAAGTAAAGGTTCGGATCAACTTCACTTCTTGTAAATCCCAACTTTATCAGATAGCTATTGATCCTCTCGTACCAAGCTCAGGGTGCTTGCTTCAACACATAGAGGGCTTTCTTCAACTTGCGTACATAAGTCAGACGATCTTGAACTTCAAACCCCTCAGGTTGTTCCACATAGACTTCCTCCATAAGGGAACAATGCAAGAAGGCAATATTGACATCCATCTGGTGTAGATTCCATCCTTGCGAGGTAGTAAGAGCTATAATCGAACGGATGGTGGTGTAGCGAGCAACAGGTGCAAATATCTCATCATAATCTACACCTTCCTTTTGAGAGAAGCCTTGAGCAACAAATCTGGCCTTCAACTTCTTAGCGGTTCCATCAGCACCATGCTTGATCTTGTAGAGCCATTTAGAGGTGACAATAAATTTGTCGTTGGGTCTAAGGACCACATCCCAGACATCATTCTTCATAATTGACTCGTACTCTTTGTTCATAACATCCTTGCGTACTTGTTGCTTCACAGCTTCTTCGAATGAGCAAGGTTCAGACTGAATAATGGTGCTCATAGCAATTAAGTACCCTTGGTACCTATTAGGCTTCTTGCTTTCACGAAATGTCCCCCTCGGTGCAACATGTCTCTTGGCATCTTGGAGAGTTTCCCTCAGCCACGAGGGTCTCCTTTTGGAGGAGGAGGGCTCATGAGGAGGAGGATCAATGGGATCCATCGGTTCTTCAACATTGGGCATCGACTCATCTTGTGAATCTCCCTGATTTTTTGCATCTGCTTCTTTGTCCTTCCTTGGAATAGGAAGGTTGCTAATCTTCCTTAGGGCAACATTCTCATCGAAGGTGACATCATGACTCAAGTCTACTTCTCTTTGACCACGCACATAGATTCTATATGCCTTAGAAGTTTCTTTGTAGCCCACAAAAGTTCCTTTCTTCCTAGATGCCTCCAATTTACTTCTCTTTTCCTTCGGCACCTGAAAGTATACAGGACTACCAAAAATTCTAAAATGAGAAACATTAGGTTTCTTATTGGTGAAAACTTCTTTGGGAGTTTTGGAGTCCAATGCTTGATGAGGGCATCTATTTTGAACATACACGACGGTGTTTGTAGCTTCGGTCCATAAGAACTTTGGAAGGTTTTGATCATGAAGCATGGCACGAGTGGCTTCTACGATATAACGGTTCTTCCTTTCAGCAACACCATTTTGCTCAGGAGTATATGCGGTAGTAGTCTCCCTCTTAATGCCAACGTCTCTACAATAATCTTTGAATTCATTTGATTCGTATTCGGTTCCATTATCGGTCTTCAATATTTTGATTTTCTTTCCAGTTTGATTTTCGACCAAAGTTTTGAAAGAACAAAACCATGAGAATACTTCGTCCTTCTTCAAGAAATATATCCAAGTCTTGCGAGAGAAATCATCTATAAAGGTTGTATAATATAAGTTTCCTCCCAATGATGTCACAAGCAACATACCAGATAGATCAGAATGAAACAATTGCAAAATGTCTGTGGTCTTGCTATCACCTGAGGGGAATGATCCCCTTGTATGTTTTCCCTTGGCACATCCTTGACATACACCTTCATTCTCTATTTTGAATTTAGGCATACCTGTAACCATCTTCCTTGCATCGGGTAGAGCCTTATAGTGAAGATGAGCAAACCTCTGGTGCCATAGTTCGGATTGAAGAGATGTGTCGCAAGACATGGCTCCCAGTGGACTTCCTTCAACTTGATATAAACTGTCAACCCTGAATCCAAGAGTAAATGCTTCTTTGAAATTTCTTTTCCACACACGTACCTTTCCATCGATGAATGCCACCTTGAATCCTTTGTCTTCCATCGCCGAGATAGACACTAGATTCTTCTTTAGATCAGGTACATATAGTACTTCTTGAAGATGAACGGTGTTACCTTGATTCAATTGAAGGGTAACATTCCCAACTCCCTTCACGGGATAGGTGGCATTGCCTCCAAGGATAATTTCCAAATTTGTATCCCTTTCAATCAGATTTGAAAGAGCTTCCTTATACCCGGTGTAGTGCCTTGACGCACCACTATCAATCACCAATTTCCCAAATTGTCCGGAGGAGAGGCGGTAGAGAGGGCAGATATAAGATAAAATTCCTTTTGCTTAGAATTTACAACATTAGACTCATCATACGTGGAGTTTCTTGTTCTTTTAGAAGCTCAATCATTTCCAAGTTGAGTAGCAGAAGCATTCCTTTTCTCTTTGTTGTTGAATCTACCATTCCTTTGATTGTTGTTGTTGCCCTTCGAATTTTTGTGATCATCATCATGAGATTTGTCCCTTTATTTGGACAGTCCTTGGCATAGTGACCAAACTTGTTGCAAACGAAGCATCTTCCCTTCCTTCCACTTTTGAATCCCGGTCTTCCTTGACTTTGCTTCTTTGAACCTGCATTGTTCTTCCTCTTGGCATGAGTGGAGAATGCGGTAGGATTAATTGTATTCGAAGGCATCTCCAATTCCATCCTCCTTGTTTCTTCTAATGTCAAATCGAGCGACATCTTCCATGCATGATAATAAGATTTATCATGAAGCTTATCATCAGACTTGAAGTAGACTGTGGAAGCCATTGAACCTTGTCTTTGATCAATGATTGCTCTTCTCACTCTTGCTTGGGCTTTGTCTTCACCTCAACTCCGGTTCCATGTTAATTTTATGGATAACAATGGTATGTTCTATGCTTTGAGCAATTTTACTTCAATTTTCTTTATTAGCCCAATATATATCTAGTATAGCAATCACATCAACATGATAGTAAAATGCAGATAGAACATAAACAATAACAATAGAAGAGAAGCCAACGCAAGAGGACACAAGATATGGCACCAGCCAGGGACAAACCCCAATGTGGGGAAACCCTTGATCAATTCTTCTTATAATTCTTCAAAAGTTTAGCACAGAGAGAGAGTACAATTTTCACTTGCCCAAACTGATTAGTCAAAATAGCAGAAACAGAAAGCCCTAACCAGAAAGTCAATACTAGTCAACAAGGCTGAAATTGACCTCCATAACAGCTCGGTCAACCTTGGTCTCCAACAACAAGATAATGCAACCCAAAACAGTCCGAAAGTAACCAGTGAAATATGGTCAACAAAATTCAACGCAACAACTTGAATTAGGGCAGTCAACGTTGGTCAACATAGGGGTCACATTGCCTCGATTTTTGTGCCCAGAACAGCGGCCTGCCCAAACAGAAGTTTTCCTCGCAAAACCAAAGTCAAACAGGGTCAACATTGGTTAAAGTCAACATTGGTCAACATAGGGGTCACATTGCCTCGATTTTTGTGCCCAAAACAGCGGCCTGCCCAAACAGAAGTTTTCCTCGCAAAACCAAAGTCAAACAGGGTCAACATTGGTTAAAGTCAACATCTTGAAATTTCGCTCCCCTGAAATTTCGGTCAAATTTGGTCAACACAGTAGCTAGAATAGACAGTGTTCCTTTCACATGTGTGGAGAGGGAGAGGCCCAGAAATCCGTACCCAATCAAGATGAGAGAGAGAAATATGAATGAGATGAGATGCCAAAATGAGGAGGCACCTTGTATTTATATGCAACGTTGAAGGCTAAAGGAGGCTAATTTGATGGCTGGCCGACCTTGACAATTTGTCCATAATCAAAATAAATTCATAACTTCATTTGTACATGTCAGAATGGGATGATCTTTAGATCAATTCTACACCTCTCAGAAAGAGAAATCCAAGAAAAATATCAGCTGCCTCATAAGAGCTGTCCAAAGTGATGTTTGGCCCTAGTTGCCAAATTTAACAGTTTATCTTCTTTAATTTTCGTTGCAACTACTTTATAATGTGTTCTTCATCTTTAGTCTTTAGTTGTCTTTGTTTTCCAAATTCAACCTTGAATGTTGTTTTGCAATCTAGCTTACTAAAAGTAGTTTCTTTTTAAACTTTACTACATATACCACATTCTGTGCTTTTTTTATTAGTCCATTGGGCATCTTCATGCAAACTTCTCCTTGACAATTGATGATTCAACTTTGGCCACATGACCTTATAATGTGGGAAACCCCTCCATTTTATGTGATGTGCTTTGTGGCACTTGTACCTATTTTGTTCTCTTGTGAAGTAGCAACAAATTTATATTATCTAACTTCTTCATTGTTGTCGTCTTTCCTTCTTCAACATAATTACTTAAGTGTCTTTTTTCCTTAACTAAGAAAAATCAAACTTCGTTTTCCTACTTTTTTTCTCAAAATGATCAGGTTGACGATGATAAAAACACTTGCCTTTGTTAGTTGAGTTGGATTTGCTCTTTTTTTGTATTTTCATGCATGGATCTCTCTTTTGTCTCGTTGTTGACCAAAGCTTTATCTTTTCCCATTTGTTTTGTTTCATAAGCATGTTTGAGGCATCTTCATCATAAAGATTAAGCTTATTTCTTTTTTCCTTTTGTAAAGGTGACCCTAATAGCTCATCTAAAGTTTGGGGATTGATTCTTGCTTGTAGACCTTTTACAAACACTTGCAAAGAGCAAGTCAACTTGTTAAATAGATCTAAAGATTAAGTCCCTAGTTTCAATATTGTCATCCACAACAACCAGTGTTTCTCTTATATTTTGGAGTTTGGTGAGGCAATTTGTGATTGAGTTGCCTTCTACCATACTTATACAAATACAAATGATTTCTTAAATGGATAATTCTAGTTTCATTAGAAGTCTTGTACAAGACCTACAAATCCCAAGCTTCCTGAGAGTTATTTGCATCTTGCAGATATGTTATGATGTCATTTGAAATTGACACAACAATGATTGTGAGAACTTCCTTATCTATCATCATAGGCTTCTTAACAATTACTAGTTTTAGATTTCTAGTCCTTTCCATCAATTATCTAGAATGATTTTAAGTTTGAATTTTTTCATTGACGTAGTTCTTGTCATCATGCTTGTATATACTATATAGTAGTACAAAAGTTCCCTTGAACAATTCCATCCACATATCATAATAAAATTTTTTGGGGAAGAAGTGCCAAGGAACTGACTCTCATAATGAACTATGGATCATATCTCTTCAGATGCAACTGCTATCATTAGGTTGGAACTTTTAAACATCTTCTAGGCACAAAACTAATACATTGTAGCACCATTTTGGATTAAATTAGCGTACTAGCATTAGCTCAACCCTCTAAATGATTGTCAAATATTTGATTTAAATAGTTAAGTCCAATGGTACTTTTGCCAGGGTGACTTAAAAGGTTACTCCAATAAGTACTTGATTTCCAATTTTGATGGTGGTTTTTTTTCCATAGATGTATGAAGTAATTTGTTCAAATGTCAACGTTGTCTTAAGCCAATCAAATACCTTCATTATTGATATTTTCATTTTTTTTAATGGCCTCATGTTGATTTATGTTTACAAAGAGTCCAGGGCAATTTCCAAATTCATCTAAAGGACTTCATCTCAAGGCTAGGGGACAAGTAGGTTTCTGCCCCAAATACTAGATAACTGACCACATATTCACACTTTGAGCCATTATTGAGATGGCTTGTCATTGATCTTCGAAGGTTTACAATTGTTTATATACTTTTGGAAAGCGTTTGACACAATCTCGAGGGCGTCATTATTCTAGAGATTGTGACATTGGCATATTTGAGACCCTACTAACGGCCATCATGTGATTGTATGAGTCAATTTTGGGATGCCTCAAGATGGCACATGACCTTTTCAACTTCATCTAGAGTACCATTAGGGCAAATCATGGGTGCCCCCTCTCACCTGTTAGGATATTCCGACACATAGGAAATAGTTAAGTACAACTTGGTCTAGTATAGAGTTAGGTAAAGTGTGTTTTTTAACCTTGTACATTTTGTAACTTACAATTCGATGGTCACGATATGTAGTGATTCGACGGTTCATTCTCTCCTCGGTATTACCGACACTTGATCCGTGGCTTAACACCCGATTGGTCCATGATTTCTATTTAAAGCGCATGGAGGGTCATTTGTAGGGTAGTCTGTCTATGAGAGAAGCATATGTAAATTTTCATTCTTTTATTAATAAATTGCCTGAAGTGGCCGCGTTGGCTCAGGCCGTGGACTGTTTCTCTCTTTGAGGGTTTTAACCACGTCAAAATACTAGTGTATTGATCTGCGATCTAGTTGTGAGCGGTGTCCTTTGGTGTTCTGTCTGAGGAACTTACCCTGTAAATTCTTACATGGTAACAGAGCTATTTGAGGGCCGCGTCCGTTGGTGATCCAAATCTGAAGTCGGTAGAACTGCATCCGACTGTTGTTTCCCAGATCTACTGTTTCTGACTACTTTCGGGCCAAGAGGACTGCTCTATTGTGTTGGGAGCATCTGTTCCAGTGAGGAACCCCTTTCGTTTCACGCGAAAAGGTTTCCAGTAGCCCTAGCTGCGTCATTTTTAAGATCTGGAGGTATACATTGTTTATTTGCAGTTTACAATTATTTTCTCTCTGTTTATTTCGGTTTCGGTTTATTTAGCCTTTTTTATTACCGGATATATACCTTTCATTTCTGCATATGCTTTTTGCCCTGCGACTCTGTGCGATCTGGGCAAATCAGAAACAGAAAGGAATGATTTTTCTCATGCGTATGCTCTTTTCCTTGCGCCTTAGTGTGATCTCGGAAAATCAGAAACATTGAGGAAAATATTTAGTTTCCGACTAAAGCTAACTTTGAGCCGCAAGGTTCATTTTTGAAAATATTTAGTTTTTCGACTAAAGCTAACTTCGAGCCGCAAGGTTCGTTTTTTTTGTATGTCTGTGTTGGGTTTTGTGTTTTTTGTTTTGTAGGGAAAAAGAGCCTTCTCAAAGGAAGCACGCAACCCAAAGCATCACCCCCCCTCTCTCTCTAATTTTTTGTATAGCTCAATTGGTTCAAAGCTATTTTAAGAGAGTAGAGGTCTTGGGTTCAAATCTCCTTTTTGTGAGGGCGGATTTTTCATTTCCGCACATTCCCGCACTTCATCGGCATCTTCAACAACTTTTTTTCAAAAAGCCATAACTTCTTCATCCGGAAGCCGTTTTCAGAGCCGTTTTTTTTAAACCAGCCTAATTGTTCGAGATCTATCCATTGGAACACTTAGTTTCAGCATCTTTAGTTTCAGTTTCCACTGAAATGGAAAGTCAATACCAAGTTACCCTTGACAGCACCAACTACTTCCAATGGTTGTCCTACATTGAGGATTTACTTAGAAGTAAAGGTCTCTACAGAATAGCCTCAGGCCAAGAAAAGAAACCGAAGGATGAAGATAAGGCTGCTAAATGGGAAAATAGGCAAGATCAAGCATGTGGATTGATAGGGATGTCTATTTCTCTAGATCTTAGATTCCATATTGCAAAACTTGATACTCCTGATGAAGCAATGAAACAAATCAATAAAGTTTTTGGGATTAAAAATGAACTTAGAGCCCATCAACTTGAAAATGAGTTGCTTACATTGGACCCTAACAATTTTTCTTGCATTGAAGATTTCTTGTCCAAGTTCAAGACCCTTAGATATCTCTTGGAAGGTGTTAAGGTTAAGAAAGAAGATAGTAACCTTATCTATTCCATTCTTACTAAGTTGGGACCATCCTACTCTGTGTTTGTTTCCACCTTCCATTCTACAAGAGAAGCCTTCATTTCTCAAGGAACAGACTACAAGTCCCCTTCCTTTGACTCTTTTTGTGATTCTTTAATAAGAGAACAAGAAAAACTCTTACACCTTGGTCTTCTTAATCTTGGAAACTCTTCCAAGAAAGCGTTAGCCGCCCAGCAGCAACCAAATTCAAAGAATCCTAAGAAGTCATATCCTAAAAAGAATGGTCCTAAACCAAACAAGGGTCCTAAGCAATCTCAGCTTCAAAATGAAAAATCATTTCAACAAAATGATAAGACAAATAAAAACAAATGGAAGAAGACTGATAAACATTGCAACTTTTGTAATCGAGATGGCCACTTAGAATCCAAATGCTTTAAGAAGATGGAAGCTTTGGAAGCAGCGATGAAGAAACATAACATCCATTTGGAGCATTCTTCACCTTCAACTTCATCTTCAGGAATGGCACTTTCTGCATGTGGTTGTCAATCATCTCGGTCTGGTTATGCATTAAATGTATCTTCTTCTTCTCATTTCTATGAGTGGCTCATTGATTCTGGAGCTTCTTATCACATGGCCAAAAACAAAGCCATGTTTTCTTCTTTAAATGATTGTAACACCAAAAAATAATATGTTGGTGATGATAGATCTCTTAATGTTGTAGGGACTGGAACTGTTCATCTAGACAATGGTCAATTTAATGATGTATTATGCGTTCCAACCTTATCCTGCAACCTTCTATCTGTATATCAGATAACTCATTCAGGTGAAGGTAAAATCGTTGAATTTTCACCTCATGATGTTGTAATCAAGGACCTAAGAGATCCTAAACAGATTTTAGCTATTGGCATTGCTGATGATTCTACAAAGTTGTATAAGTTTCACAACTTTGGGTCATCAAATCTTCCTCAGTATTTGTTG